>CM061747.1:113076283-113578048 GCA_030979885.1 Lolium multiflorum | reverse complement strand
AATATTGATCACAGATCGGTGGACATCAACTCAGATTTGACATATCGCGAAGTGCCTATTCGCATCTTGGAAGAAGCATACAGAACCACCCGCACCAGGAGTATCAAGTTCCTGAAGATTCAGTGGAGCAATCACCTTGCTTGAAGAAGAAGTCACAGGAAGCGAAGAGGACATGAAGGAATACCGAGATCTCTTTAGTACCTAGTTTTTCTTTAAGATCTCGGGACGAGATCTTTTGTAAGGGGAAGGGTTTGTAACATCCAAGAATTTCAATAAAGAGATAATGAGAGAAATTCCCAAAACCCAAATTTGAGAACCAACAAAAACTTTTTCACAACACAAGTGCTATGCATATACTCATCTTTGATTATTGTGTTAAGTGTGCAATTGCCATGATGATTGCTTGTGAGTGAACCATGATACTAAAACCTAACCTATGATCACTTGATCAACCAAATAAAAGAAAAAAATAAAAGAACAAAAGTAAATAGAATTAACACACATATGGCCTATGCCATTTTTGCAAATACTTAACCTAGACCACTTTGGCTTGCACCATTAGTTGTAAATGGATACTAAACACTTATTAACACTTTTGGAATCAAAGAAACTCAAATCAAATCAAATTTGAATGAAATATGAGCTCACATGAAATTATGGTCACTTTTGACTTTTATAACCTGATGCCTACTTTGAGCCCTGTTATTTCAAAAATTCTAAACTAAACTTTGTAAAACCTTTGCACCTCATCCAAGACAACATAAAAGTGAACAACTTTGCTCAAGCAACCCCATACAAATTTTCTAGATTCAAATATATCATCAAGCAAAGTTGGAACCAGATTTGAAAAATGAGATCATATGCAATTTGGATTTTTGCAAAACTAATCCGATTGTCTACACACCACCATTCTACTGCAAATAATATATGATTCAAACCCACCAAAATTCATTCAAAAATTCGAAAATAAAGTTCTTGCGGGCATTTCATCAAACACCTTGCCGGCCTGTCCTCCCAACTACGGGTGCTGTCCGAGCGGTTCTTGGCCTCCACCATCACCCCCTAGGTCACCTCGTGCCTCATTGACCTCCTTCAGACTTTCACCCGACACCATGGACCCCAAGGTTTGGTACCAGATTGCATCACCACTTGTACGAGCATGCCATGCCGTGGCATGGCATGGACCTGCTTGTGCTCCCCTCTCTCTGGTCAACTCTATACGCCCAACCTTGTCAAACTAGTTCACCACAATCCCCCAGTCGTACCGGACACCGGGGATCGTGCTGTGGTGCACCACACACGCAGGCCGTGCACGCCCGAACGCACGCGCACGCGACGCGCATGGTGCGCACATGGTCTGCCTTGACCACGTCGTCGCCCGAACGACTCAGGTGCTACCCTTGCTTCCCGGCGCCGCTTCCGGCCTTCGCGGTGAGCTGCCCCGGACACCGCCATTGGTGCAGAACGCCGCCTAGCCGGCAGCCGCATGTCGCCAACGTCCGCCACGGGTGCGGCCGCTCCCGTACGCGCCCCGAGCTCGTCTCTCCCTCGTTTTCAACGCAGCAGATCGAAGCGCGTCACCGCCGGACGTCGCACACGCGCGTCATCGCCGAGCCACCAACGCCCATGTAAACGCGTTGTCGTCGATGGCCTCATCGCACCGCGCCCGGCACTCGCCGCTATAAAGGGGGCACTCCCACCCTAGCTCTTCACCATTCGCTTCCCCTCACCTTCCTGCGGCTCGCCAAACCCACTTCCTCCTCGATTCATCTTCCCTCGCCGAATTTCACCGGAGTAGCCCACCGTCTGCTGCACCATCGCCGACGATTTCGTCCCTCGAGCCCTCCCACGACTACCCTTCAGGTTCCTCAAGTAAGTCGAACGTAGCCGCGCACCCCTCAGAAGCTCGCCGGGCTCCGACGGCTGCTCGGGCCCTACCTCCGCCGTGCACACGGCCTCTCGCCATCGGCAGCCCCGACAACCCTCCGCAGATTGGATCATCGCACGATCCAACTCCCTACGCCGCCTGTAACGATTCGGTAGTAACCCACGACAACGTGGCTCCACGTCTGTCGCCGGCCCGCTGCGTGGACGCGCACTGGGCCGACCCACTTCCCTCTCTGTTGTGCAGCCCATTTAGTTTCCCGCCTAAGCCCACTAATTCAAACGGAATTTTCGAATTTAATTAATTACCTCTGATGCTGTTTTCAAAAATTAATAGAATAAAATCCACTAAACCAAATTTGACAAATTTTATATATTTGGAAACCTTGTGAAAATATCTACAAAACTACACTGGTCCCAACCCTAGATTATTTGTAGAATAATTATGACAAAATAAACAAGGCAGGGGCCTTTTTCCACTTCAATTAATTATTAAAAATTAAATAAAAATGCTTTTAAGTTGAAACCAACTCTCAAAAATCATATTTCACCATATCTATCTAAATATGTAAAAATATTGCATAGTTGTTTGTATGATCATGGCTTTGTTTAAAAATTGGCCCTATGGCTATTTCTAGTGCTTTTTAAATAAACCTATCCTTTATTAATATGTATGAGAGCTTCTCTCTCATTTAAATCTTGTCTCAACTAAGTTAATATGAGGTAGAGACCATGGTCAATTTAAACTCATATTAAATTAGTTGATGATATTAAATCATTAATCATGAGTTATTAAAAGGCATGAGGTGATTTACCTCATTTAAATCATTTTTCCAATAATACTTATGAAGAGGTTGACTTTGGTCAACCTAGGTCATGTGATATTAATTGAGGAAATTAAATCTTAATAAGGTTCAATGAGAGGAAATTATTTTCTCTCAAGAAATAAATAGAAACTATAATTAATAGGGATTTCTATTTTCGTGCCCTCGGCTCCTTAGTTGTACTCAGTTTTCCCCAGATCCTTAGTTTTTCCTCAGTTTTCCCCAACCCCTTGTCTATAACCCGCAGAAAGAGCTCGGACGGAAGGAATCCCGTTTAGTTGACGTTGGTTGGTGCTGGCAAGTGGGGCCGCTGTTGGTGCCCCGCAGTGGACACGTCTCCACTTATCCAGATCATCGTGGGACCCACAACTTGTCCACGTTAGCGCGCCGGACCCACAGCTTACCCAGGTGACCGTTGCAAAATGGGAGCCCGAGCTAGCCCCGCGCCCGTGCCCGTGCCATTGCTTCCCCTTTCTTTCTCCGCGCCCCATTGTTCTTCTTCTCCGCCAGCGGCAGCCCTTCTCCGGCACGCGGGTGATGTCTAGTTTCTCTTCGACCTCCCGTTCTTCATGGCCGCAGTATGGACCCGTGCCTTTGACAAGATGCCCTGACTGCCCACGCCAGGAGCCTCTGAAGCGGTCGATCTGTAAGACGGACGAGAACGGCAACCGTGGACGTGAGTTCGTTGCATGCGAGAGCTTGCCATATAGAGAGGGGGATAAGGTTAGATCTCGCTCCAATTTCTCTGTTTTCTCTCGATTTTCTTGTTATTCCCTCGAATTTGGGATTTAGGGTTCACGTTGTTGTTTTCAGATCTTGAAGAAATGCAGGCATTTCGAGTGGATCGATGTGTACGTTCAGAGGCTTCAGTTGCAGGAATCAATTGGCGCTATTGGGGGCGCAATTTGGGAGGGGGGGACTTGCTGTAGAGAATGCGGCGGAGAGAGGAGCCGTTCCGATTAGGGACCTTCCGATTATGCCTAATGCTCCCAATGCAGAACTGGTGGAAGTGAAGGGAGAACTGAAGAAAATGAACAAGCAGTTAAGGCAGCTGATCGAGTTGAAGAAGCAAGCTAATATGATGGCTGGTTGTTTTTTTTGTTGTATAATTACGATCGGATTCTTATCATTGCTCACCAGGCGCTAGAAGTTGTTACAAGGGATACCTTGTTACAAATCCATTATTCAGTTACATGTACTTGTAGTTGTTTTCAAAGTTAGTGTGTGCATTCACCGAAATTACCAACTATATTCCCTAAAAGAAAAGGAAAGCTAAAGATAGTTGATAATTGTTAGAGGGGTGACAAATAATGCAATCCCCGAAATCCGCAAATATGTATGCCTCATGTTTATACCAAAATTATACCACTTTTAGGCCGTTTCAAAATACCAATACTATATCCCAAACTATATTCCCTAAAAGAAAAGGAAAGCTAAAGATAGTTGATAATTGTTAGAGGGGTGACAAATAATGCAATCCCCGAAATCCGCAAATATGTATGCCTCATGTTTATACCAAAATTATACCACTTTTAGGCCGTTTCAAAATACCAATACTATATCCCAAACTATATTCCCTAAAAGAAAAGGAAAGCTAAAGATAGTTGATAATTGTTAGAGGGGTGACAAATAATGCAATCCCCGAAATCCGCAAATATGTATGCCTCATGTTTATACCAAAATTATACCACTTTTAGGCCTTTCCAAAATACCAATACCATATCCCAAACTATATTCCCTAAAAGAAAAGGACAGCTAAAGATAGTTGATAATTGTTAGAGGGGTGACAAATAATGCAATCGCCGAAATCAGCAAAAATGTATGCCTCATGTTTATAACAAAATTATACCACTTTTAGGCCGTTTCAAAATACCAATACTATATCCCAAACTATATTCCCTAAAAGAAAAGGAAAGCTAAAGATAGTTGATAATTGTTAGAGGGGTGACAAATAATGCAATCCCCGAAATCCGCAAATATGTATGCCTCATGTTTATACCAAAATTATACCACTTTTAGGCCTTTCCAAAATACCAATACCATATCCCAAACTATATTCCCTAAAAGAAAAGGACAGCTAAAGATAGTTGATAATTGTTAGAGGGGTGACAAATAATGCAATCGCCGAAATCAGCAAAAATGTATGCCTCATGTTTATAACAAAATTATACCACTTTTAGGCCGTTTCAAAATACCAATACTATATCCCAAACTATATTCCTCATGTTTATTCTCCACCGACAGAGAGAGAGAGAGAGATGGGTGGCCACGAAGAGAGAGAGAGAGAGAGAGAGAGAGAGAGAGAGAGAGAGGTTGCCACGAAGAGACGGATAGGGGTATACTGCCCGTTAGATCAGTGGATCAACGGTTCGTGGAGTCGATCCGTGTGACAACGGCTCAACCAATCAGGATAAGTTTGGGCTTCTCAGAGCATTTGTGACAGTACTTGAGGGCAAAACTGAGTAGTACTAAGAATCCAAGGGCACATAAATAGTAAATAGACTAAGGGATTCAAACAAAAGAATTACAAAATGAAAAATGTGTGTTTTGTACAATATAATTCATATTGGGCTACATCAAATTATTTGCAATTCAAATATACATGAGTGTGACAATTATGGCATCATTTAGACAAACTATGTTTTGGGAAAGATGTTTTGCAAAGGGGTTTGGGTGGAAAACCATGCATCTTCATAGCTACACTAGTGATTCTGAGAAGTGGCAATTTGTGGTAAAACTTGATTTATATATGTTTGTTAAGGTTTTCTAGGTGGCAGGTTGCGTAGGAAGACTCCATGAGTAGTTGCCACTATGTTTTTATTTTTTTGGATTTTTTTGCGCATGAAATGACTCAATTAGCTATGTTAATCTCATTTGTTGACTCTCTGTTGACCAGCTACTTGAGGGTAAAACTGAGTATATTGCACTTGCCGGTCTAAGTCCTCGAGGGGAAAACTGAGTACAGATAAAATTTCTGTATAAGGCCTGAGGTTATAACTGAGTACACCAAACGTCCCAGGGTTAGACTCGTGTAGCGGTGCACGCTGCAGCCGTGCATAGCGGACGCGTGTTGCGGTACACGCCACCTTCGTCTTTATAGAGCCCCTCTTTCTCTCCCTCGACGCACGTTCTCACTGGCTCACTGCAACCGCCTCTCCTGTCCCATCATCTTCTCCACAACCGAAGAAAAAACCCCGAAGAAAACCGCCGGCGATGGAGAAGAATGAGATGCCCATTGTCGGCGCATCGGCCGCCGCCCCCGTCCAGGCCCCTGTCGCTGCTTCCAACGTAGCAGCCGGCGCATCGGCCGCCGCCCCCGTCCAGGCCCCTGTCGCTGCTTCCAACGTAGCAGCCGGCGCATCGGCCGCCGCCCCCGTCCAGGCCCCTGTCGCTGCTTCCAACGTAGCAGCCGGCGCATCGGCCGCCGCCCCCGTCCAGGCCCCTGTCGCTGCTTCCAACGTAGCAGCCGGCGCATCGGCCGCCGCCCCCGTCCAGTCCCCCGTCGCTTGGGCCCATCGGCCGCCGCCCCCGTCCAGGCCCCTTCGATTGGGACCCGTACGAACCAGTGCAGTACGACGCGCCGGAGAACCCCTACGACACCACCATCGTCGACTACGAGCCGGAGGTAACCCTTTGTTCCCTTGTTCTTATCTCATTTCAATCATTTTGTGTTAGATCTAGCGTTATTACGGTTCGTCTGTTCCTAGTTCAATCCTTTTGTGTTAGATCTTGCGTTATTACTGTTCGTCTCTTCCTAGTTCAATCCTTTTTTGTTAGATCTTGCGTTATTACTGTTCGTCTGTTCCTAGTTCAATCCTTTTGTGTTAGATCTTGCGTTATTACTGTTCGTCTGTTCCTAGTTCGATCCTTTTGTGTTAGATCTTGCGTTATTAGTGTTTGTGATTTGCTTTTGTTTCAGATTTGTGCCGATGATGATGAATATTTGGGCATCCCTAAATTGATTCAGGGTTTGGTCAGTAAACAATTGGTGTGTACAAATTTGTTGTGCATGATCTTTGGTTTGCTGACTCAAATCCTGGATATAAGTGTGTCCAATGTAACTGAGGCTACCTCTTTTTTTCGAGCCCATATTATCATGCATGATTTTTTGTTCACTCTCTGTTCAATCATCGTTGCAATTGACTCCGTGTTTTTTGCACGATCTTTGGTGCTACGTGACAGGTGGAGAGCAGCGACGTCGACAGCGACGACGAGTCCTTCCACACCAAGACTCGTCACGTCCTCAGGAGGCTGCAGTCCGGCCAATACGGTCGCCCCTTTGCTCAAGGCATTTACAAGTGCCCCTTCTGCAACAGGAGGCTCTTCGACACCAACTTCAACACCCTGCTGAACCATGCTGAATCCATTGGCAGATATGGCGCTAGAGTTGGAAGTACCGTGAACGTGCATGCGTACATGGCCAAACACAAAGCACTTGGGATTCACCTGCGCAACCTCCAAGCGAGTCACACGCGCCACCTGGAGGCGTTGAACGTGCCTACTGCACTCTCTGTATGTGACTGCTCTATCTGTAGAGCAGCTTAAATTCATGTAAAATGTAGCTTATGTTGGATCTATCGGTACTACATTTGGATCTGTCCTGAATATATCTATGCTATGTTGGTTGCTGTATGCAGCTTATCCTATATTTTCTCTCTGGATTTGTGCCCTAGATTTCCTACCTGATTGGGTAAAAACGAAGGCATAAAGAAATGAATGGCGTTAAGAAACAGAAGGAGAAGCTTCTCTAGATTTGCTACCAATTTGGGCTATCAAATATGAATGAGATCGAGCGATAGAGAGGAAAAAGGTACATTGAAAACTGCTAATCTGGGCGAAAGAGACAGAAACCACTCGTGCCCCCGTCCCGGACCCACACGGCTCCACACGCTACGGCCCTACACGCTACGGCCCCACAAACACGGCCTCGTCCTGTCCCACGCGGTCCCTTCCTACCAGCCCCACACGACGCGGTCCCACACGCCACCCCACAAACGACACGACCCCACTCGTCAGCACGGAACGGTCAACTTAACTTCCTTTCCGAGCTCCTTCTGCGGTTCAGACAAACGTTTGGGTAAAACGAGGAAAAACTAAGGAGCTGGGGAAAACTGAGTACAACTAACGAAGCAGGGGCACGAAAATAGAAATCCCTAGTTAATATTTATAATGAGAGGAAATTATTTTTCTTAAGAGTAAAGTTAAGTCAACCCACCTAATAAGCATGTTGTTATGATAGCTTAGTAAGAGTGATTCATGGGTGTGCTTAGTTTAGTACTTAAGCTTTGTGTGGTGATTGTGTGTATTATATTCGTATTTAGACGCTAGTACCGAGGAGTACACCGAGGAGGAGGAGGTCTACTTCCAGAGAGGAAGACCACTTTGATCAGTACACCACCCAAGGCAAGCTAATACTTGCAAAGTGCAAAGCTCTCCAAGAGCAAAGCACCCCACATTTTATCTTACTAAGCCTATCCCAGTTTTTATTACAAGTTTTGCTTTCAAGTTTTATTGCTTTAATTTATCAAAGTACTTTTTGATTCATGATTCACTTGGTCTAGAGTAGAACAATATTATCAAAGTTAGTCTATGGCAATCAAGCTAAGTTAGCACCCCTCATGACTAGTGGCTAGTGCTAAATAACTAAAATTGACTACTCTAGATGGGAACATTGTGATATGAAATGACTTTGAAGGATTGAAGGTGAATATGACTTGAATGAAATGAATGACTTGGTGACTTGGTTAAAAACTAATGGTTGGGTTCGGATGCGATACCTTTCCAATATACAAGTACCCCCACAATACCTGATTATGGGTAGGGTCTAACTAGAAGTTTATATGTCTTAGTATGGGTTCCCTCTAAACAAGCGTCATAGGGGTTATGCCGAGGCTGCCTCCGAGAAATGTGAAATGACGTGAATGAGGTGAATTGTCCGGCCCAAGCCCTGTGCAGTTCCCGGGTTGACGGTTTGTTTTCACCGGGAGGCCAAGCTCATGGGGAGAGGTGCCTATACTAGGATGTGTAAGTGAAAGGTTAGAGTTGATGATCCGCGTACTGAGTTACGATTATTCAGAGTTATCCCGACGGATGTAATCAAATGTTGTGGCACAAGTGTGCAACCTCTGCAGAGTGTAAAACTATTCGAATAGCCGTGTCCACGGTTACGGACAATTGGAAAGGCCATACTGTTCCGTCATTAGAAATTTACTGAAAAAGGATGGTTGTTTGAAGTGGTGACTTGAATTGAACACAATGAGTTGTGGGAATGACACTAATGTTCCCACTTGAGCTAGTTAACTTATGCTTAGTCTTTATGAAATGCTTATGAACTAAAACTGGCTTTATGCAAATAAAACTAGAGCTTAGCACCCCTTATTAAAATTGATCATAGTTACTTAGTATTAGTTTGCGAGTACTTTGAATTACTCACGGCTGTGTCCCTGGCTATTCAAATGGCAGAATATGAAGAGGAGCAGCAGTTTGAGGATGACGGTCAACAGGATGTCTACAACAACTAGGAGTCGCCTAACGTCAAGCGTTGGCCTGTGGAACTAGATAGTCCACTTCTATTACGCTTCCGCTACTATGTTGTTCGTTGATCAATAGATCAACTATTTGTGTAATATTGGATCATGTGATCCCCTTTTGTAAGACAATGACGGTTTGTAATGAATGATGACTTATGGTATCAACTGTTATGTCTCGCAACAACAATATTCCTGGGATTGCGATGAATGACATAATAGGCATCCGGACTTAAAAATCCGGGTGTTGACAAGTTGGTATCAGAGCCATTGTTTGACCTTAGGAGACCCTAGTTTAGAATGGACGTTCTGAAAACTTTAGTTTCTAAAACAAATGAAGTAAATATTTGTGAAAAACTTACTCATGTTCTTCTCTATAAGATCTTTTCAAAAATGATAAGCCATGCTCCTCCTTATAAATCCATCTAAAATTTTGCCACACTTGTTCACATCTCTAACTTACTTATCCATTTCACTTTCAGATGGAGCCCTACGCCCAGACGGAGTCCTACGAGCTGGGAAATGGAGGAAGTTTGGTGTTCGAGCGCGACTTGTACCTGGTGTCCGAGAAGCTTGAACGCCCACCTCCCCAGTTCCACGGAGTCCGGATCCACAACACCCCCGGAGGGGAACAGCAGTGGATGATCACCGCTGACTTGAAGGAAGCCCGGAGCCTCCCATATCGGAGAGGATCCTTTTCTCCTTCAAGGCATGCAACTGGGTGGACGGGCTTGCTCACGCCCTTCAGGAGGGACTTGCTCGGGTGTGCGGACAGAACATCGCCGCACTCCAGGGAACCCGCTTCGCCCACTTCGCGAGGCATGACACCATGGGAGAGCCCATGGCACTCTCTTCGCACCCGGTGCTCAAGCATCATGTGGAGCATCTGGACTTTATGCTTCATGAGACCCGGAAGGACCTGGAGCTGACGCGTGTCCACGCCCACCGTGCCCAGATGGCTTTGGCTCATCATGCCGACGCCATCAGGCTACTCGCCAAGGACCGCAGGTCACTCCGCCTGCAGCGCGCCAAGAAGGATGCCACTATCGCCGTCTTCGCGAGAAGATACGCACCTTGGAGGTGACTGTCCGGACCCACAGGACCAGATCCAGGAGATGGAGGAGGATGGAGAGGACATCCAGGAGGCGATGACTTCCTGAGTGACGACAACGACTTTGAGGAGGATGAGTTCACTGATGAGGAGGACTACGAGTTTCTGGAGTCCGAGGAGGATGGGATCATTCCCATCGATGTGGATGAAGACGATGAGGAGTAGTTGCACTAGCTTCACTTACGTAGGTGTGAGTTGTATCCCGCACCATGTATCGTAGTTTGTGGAAGAAGGGTTCTTAAAACCCTTAGTGTTTTAACTTGTAATGTGTGATGTTTGTTGTGAATAAATAAAATGTGTGTTATGTTCATCATGAAAATATTTCAAGTTTTAAGTTTAAACTTAACTCAAAATAAGCCATAGAAAATTCCCTCTTATCTCATGATCTATCTACCTGTTCAGATGGCCCCTCCGAACCGCAATCAAGATGCAATGATGCAATTGCTGCAAACACTGTTGGCCGACAGAGAAGATGAAAGGGCAAACATAGCCGCACTGCAGCAGATCAGATCAATCAGGGCCATGGAAACCATGATCATCCTGGATCCAAACTTAAGAATTTCCAAAACACCAACCCACCTGTCTTCAGCAAGACGGAAGAACCCTTAGATGCAGATGATTGGCTGCAAACGATGGAAAACAACTTGGAGGTAGCCGGAGTAGATGAAAATGAGAAGGTGTTGTTTGCTACGCACTACCTAGCCGGACCAGCAAGAGCTTGGTGGACAAGCGCCCGTGCATTAAATGCCGGACAAATGATGACTTGGGCTGACTTCAAGCTCAAGTTTAGCAAGTATCATGTGCCACCAGGTTTGATCAAGAAAATGAGGGATGAATTCCATGAAATGAAGCAAGGATGGATGTCGGTGGTAGAATACCGCGACAGGTTCCTCACCCTGTCAAGGTACACCCCCGATGAAACTGACACCACCGAGAAATGGAAGGAGAGATTCCTCAACGGTCTGCACGACGAGATGCAGACAGTCTTAGTCAACATCCCCTTTGCCGACCTCGAAGCCCTAGTAGACTCTGCCATTCAGATGGAAGGCAAACTGCACCAGGCAAATGAAAACCGCAAACGCCGCATGATGCATCAAAGGGCCCAGCAATACCCCGGTTCGCCCCAGCTCAGCGGTGGTTTCAACCCCGAAACACCAAGCCCCAGAACCAGATGTCGCGCCCCAGTTTTCAGAAACGGAGCGGAGGAAACCCAAGGCCCGGAGGCCCCCACCACAACAACAACAACAACTATGTACACCACAACAGCAACTTCAACCGCGCCCCGCCGCGAGCCCCCAACAACAACCCCAATAACTCCAACACAGCCCGAGGACCGGGAGCAATGCTATCCCGGTCCTCCCAAGGACAAGGCCACTATCACCTGTTATGAATGCGGCATTGTGGGACACTACTCCAATGAGTGCCCCAAAAGGCTGGCCAAGCTCGCCGGCAACACCTCTGCACCAGCTCAGCAGCAGCGCCGTGTCTCCACCGGCAAGAAGTTCGCCCCCAACAACCCGAACAACCGCGGAGGTCGCCTCTACCACATGAACGCCGAGGAAGCCCAGGAAGCACCAGATGTGGTGCTGGGTATGTTCTCTGTTAACTCAATACCAGCAAGAGTGTTGTTTGATTCAGGAGCATCGCATTCATTTGTTACAGAAGATTTTGTGTGCACTAGTAAGATTCAACCAATCAGCTTGAAACATGTCATGATAGTTCAAATACCTGGATCAACAACTAAAGCTAGAAAATTTTGCAAAGAAGTACCCATCAGAATTCAAGAAATAGTTTTTTATGCAAACTTGATTGTTCTGGGAACAAAAGGATTGGAAGTAGTACTAGGAATGGATTGGATGGCGAAACATCATGGATTGATAGACTGCGCCAAGAAGGCCATCACCATGACTAGTAGCACCGGAATAACAATAGAACATGTGTCCTGCCCAGAAATTTCACCTGCAACCAAAGTATAGCCAAACCAACTTGGATCAGATCAGGGTCGTTTGTCGATACGCTGATGTGTTTCCGGATGATCTACCCGGTATGCCCCCGGATCGGGATATCGAGTTCATCATCGAGTTAATCCCTGGAACCGGACCTATAGCCCAGAGCCTATAGTATGAACCCAGCAGAGTTAGTGGAGCTGAAGAAGCAACTGGATGATATGTTGTTCAAAGGTCTGATTCGACCAAGTGCGTCGCCTTGGAGATCACCAGTTTTGTTTGTGGATAAGAAGGATGGTGCCAATCGGTTATGTACGGATTATCGTAAACTTAACGATGTCACCATCAAAAACAAATACCCCTTGCCAAAGATAGAAGACCTGTTTGACCAGTTGACCGGTGCCACCGTGTTCTCTAAGATTGATCTTAGGACTGGTTACCATCAGCTGAAGATCCGTGCATCGGATATCCCCAAGACTGCCTTTACCACCAGATATGGGTTGTATGAGTACAATGTCATGTCATTTGGATTAACCAATGCCCCTGCCTATTTCATGAACCTCATGAATAAGATTTTCATGAACTTTCTGGATAAGTTTGTCGTTGTTTTCATCGACGACATCCTTATCTACTCCAAAACCGAAGAGGAACATGAGCAACATTTGGAGGTTATCCTAGAAACCCTTAGACAGCACAAGTTGTATGCCAAGTTCAGCAAGTGCGAGTTTTGGTTGAAAGAGGTAGGATTCCTGGGACACATCTTGTCTGCAGGAGGAATTGCTGTAGATCCCGCCAAAATCAAAACCTGTTGAAGAATGGAAAACCCCAACCACACAGACCGAGGTCCGTGCATTTCTTGGATTAGCCGGATATTACCGCAGATTTGTTGAAGGATTTTCAAGCATTGCCAGGCCAATGACACAACTGTTGAAGAAGGACAAGAAGTTTGAATGGACTGATAAATGTGAAGCCAGCTTCCAGCAGCTTAAGACCAGACTAACCACAGCCCCCATCCTAATCATGCCGGACATCACCAAGCCCTTTGACGTCTATTGTGACGCATCTAAGATTGGTCTTGGATGTGTGTTGATGCAAGAAGGAAAGGTGATATCTTATCTGTCCCGGCAGTTGAAACAGCATGAGCAAAACTACCCAACCCATGACCTCGAACTTGCAGCCGTAGTGTTAGCCTTGAAAGTTTGGCGTCATTACCTCATGGGTAATCGATGCGAGATCTATTCGGATCACAAGAGCCTGAAGTATATCTTCACCCAGAAAGAGCTGAACATGAGGCAAAGAAGATGGTTAGAGCTAATCAAGGATTACGATATGGAAATCCACTATCACCCCGGCAAGGCCAATGTGGTAGCGGATGCTTTGAGTAGACAGCCGTGTCAGTTGAACTCCATGATAGCAGAAGAACAACCTAGCCTGCATGAAGAATTTGAACAGTTTAGGTTGGAGCT
Organism: Lolium multiflorum; assembly: GCA_030979885.1. Taxonomy (NCBI): domain Eukaryota; kingdom Viridiplantae; phylum Streptophyta; class Magnoliopsida; order Poales; family Poaceae; genus Lolium; species Lolium multiflorum. The sequence continues at coordinate 113,564,290 of CM061747.1, read as the reverse complement.
GGTTAGTGAAGGATATCTAGCCAGCATAGAGCTGCAACCTACTTTGATTAGCCAAATCAAGGAAGCCCAGAAGGGAAATGCCAGCATTGACGGAATCAAGAGTCAAATAGCAGCAGGAAAGGCACCGGGATTCACGGAAGATGAAGAAGGAGTACTTTGGTACAACGGTCGCCTATGTGTGCCGTCAGACTCAGAATTGAAGCAAGTCATACTGAAGGAGGCCCACGACACCCTATACTCTATCCACCCCGGAGGTACCAAGATGTACCAAGATTTGAAGGAACAATTTTGGTGGCATGGAATGAAGCGAGAAATAGGGAGCTACATCGCCAAGTGTGATATCTGTTAGAAAGTCAAGGTAGAACATCAACGACCCGCGGACTGTTGCAACCCTTAAAGATTCCGGAATGGAAGTGGGACTCAGTCGGAATGGACTTTATCACCGGACTGCCCAAATCTAGCAAAGGAAATGATTCTATTTGGGTAGTGGTAGACAGATTAACCAAGGTAGCCCATTTTATCCCTGTCAAAACCACCTATCAAGGCCCGAAGCTAGCAGAGTTGTACATCTCAAGAATAGTCGCCCTGCACGGAACCCCGAAGTCGATAGTGTCAGATAGAGGATCACAGTTCACCTCAAGATTCTGGCAGAAAGGTATGAAGGACTTGGAACCAGCTGAATTTCAGCACCGCCTATCACCCCCGGATCGACGGACAAACGGAAGGAGTCAACCGGATACTCGAGGACATGCGAGGGCCCGTGCGGAATATGGATCAAGTGGGAGAGCGCACCTTACGCTTCTCGTACAACAATAGTTACCAAGCCAGCTTGGCCCCTTTGAGCTCGTACGGAAGGAAGTGCCGTACCCCTCTGAATTGGTCAGAAGTCGGAGAAAGCCAAGTCTTTGGACCGGATGTTCTTCGAGAAGCCGAAGAGAAGGTGCACAAGATCCGCGAGTACCTAAAGACGGCGCAATCAAGACAGAAGAGCTACGCCGACAAGAGACGCCGAGAGATGACCTTCGAGATTGGAGATTTCGTTTATCTCAAGGTGTCACCCCTCAAAGGAATGCAGAGATTCCAGCTGAAAGGAAAGCTCGCGCCCCGATATGTCGGACCCTTCAAAGTTCTGAGCCGCCGAGGAGAAGTATCCTATCAACTGGAGCTACCGGAGAAATGGCGGCTGTGCACAATGTGTTCCACATCTCACTGCTCCGGAAATGTACCGGAGAAGACTGAAGTGTTCAAGAATATTGATCACAGATCGGTGGACATCAACTCAGATTTGACATATCGCGAAGTGCCTATTCGCATCTTTGGAAGAAGCATACAGAACCACCCGCACCAGGAGTATCAAGTTCCTGAAGATTCAGTGGAGCAATCACACCAAGAAGAAGCCACCTGGGAGCGAGAAGAGGACATGAAGAAGGAATACCCAGATCTCTTTAGTACCTAGTTTTCTTTAAGATCTCGGGACGAGATCTTTTGTAAGGGGGAAGGGTTTGTAACATCCCAAGAATTTCAATAAAGAGATAATGAGAGAAATTCCCAAAACCCAAATTTGAGAACCAACAAAAACTTTTTCACAACACAAGTGCTATGCATATATTCATCTTTGATTATTGTGTTAAGTGTGCAATTGCCATGATGATTGCTTGTGAGTGAACCATGATACTAAAACCCTAACCTATGATCACTTGATCAACCAAATAAAAGGAAAAAAATAAAAGAACAAAAAAAATGGAAAATAGAATTAACACTCACATATGGTTTAAGCCATTTTTACAAATCCTTGACCAAGACCACTTTGGCTTGCACCATTAGTTGTAATTGGATACTAAACACTTATTAACACTTTTAGAATCAAAGAAACTCAAATCCAATCAAATTTGAATGAAATATGAGCTCACATGCACTAATGGTCACTTTTGACTTTTATAACCTGATGCCTACTTTGAGCCCTGTTATTTCAAAAATTCTAAACTAAACTTTGTCAAACCTTTGCACCTCATCCAAGACAACATAAAAGTGAACAACTTTGCTCAAGCAACCCTATGCAAATTCTTTGTGGATTCAAATATATCATCAAGCAAAGTTGGAACCAGATTTGAAAATGAAGATCATATGCAATTTGGATTTTTGCAAAACTAATCAAATTTGACCACCACCACCACCATTCTACTGCAAATAATATATGATTCAAACCCACCAAAATTCATTCAAAAATTTGAAAATAAAGTTCTTGCGGGCATTTCATCAAACACCTTGCCAGCACCAATCTGCCAACTCTGGACAGTGCTTTGTCCAGCAGTTCTTGGCCTCCACCATCACCCCTAGGTCACCTCCATTACCTCATTGACCTCCCTGAGCTTTGCCAAACACCATGGACAAGGTTTGGTACCAGATTGCATCACCATTTGTACCAGGCATGCCATGCCGTGGCATGGCATGGACATGCTTGTGCCCCTCTCTGGTCAACTCTGCACGCCCAACCTTGTCAAACTAGGTTCACCACAATCCCCTGATCGTGCCAGACACAAGGATCGTGCCAACGGTGGACCACACGCGCCAGGCCGTGCACGCCCGAGACGCACGCGCACGCCGGAGCGCGCATGGTGCGCGCCACACACGCTCGCCACGTCGTCGCCTGAGCGACCTCCGTTGACCTGCCCTGCTTCGGCGCCAAACGCTTCACGACGCCATGGTGAGCCGCCGGACACGCCATTGGTCCGCGGAACGCCAGAATCGACGCCCATGTCGCCGACGTCCGCCACGGGTACTGCCGCTCCCGTCACGCGCAGGCTCGTCTCTCCCTCGTTTCAACGCCGTCAAGTGCTCGCGTCACCGCCAGGACGTCGCCGCACGCTGCGTCATCGCCAGGCCACCAACGCCCATGTAGACGCGTCGTCGTCGATGAGCTCATCGCCGCGCCCCGGCCACCTCTCGCCACTATAAAAGGGGGCACTCCCACCCCTAGCTCTTCACACCATTCGCTTCCCCTCACTTCTCTGGCTCGCCAAACCCACTTCCCCTCCTCGATTCATCCTTCCTCGCCGAATTTCACCGGAGTAGCCGCCGATGCACCATCGCCGACGATTGGCGTCCACCTCGAGCCCTCCCACGACTACCGTTGAGTTCCTCGTCGTCGACGTACGCCGCGCACCCTCCGACGCTCACCGGAGCTCCGGCTACTCCGACCCCTACCTCCGCCGTGCCTGCCGCTGCCTCGCCGTCGGCAGACGACACCCTCCACCGTTGGATCATCGCCTGATCCAACGCTCTCTACTGCCAAGAACGGTTCGGTGAGTAACCCCGCTGACGCGTGGCCCCCGTCTGTCCGCCGGCCCGCTGCGTGGACGCACTTGGGCCGGCCTTCCCTCTCTCGTTTGTGCAGCCCATTTAGTTTTTCCCGCTAAGCCCACTAATTCAAACTGGAATTTTCGAATTTAATTATTTACTCCTGATGCTGTTTTCAAAATTAAATAGAATAAAATCCACTAAACCAAATTTGACAAATTTTATATATTTGGAAACCTTGTGAAAATATCTACAAAACTACACTGGTCCCAACCCTAGATTATTTGTAGAATAATTATGACAAAATAAACAAGGCAGGGCCTTTTTCCACTTCAATTAATTATTAAAAATTAAATAAAAATGCTTTTAAGTTGAAACCAACTCTCAAAAATCATATTTCACCATATCTATCTAAATATGTAAAAATATTGCATAGTTGTTTGTATGATCATGGCTTTGTTTAAAAATTGGCCCTATGGCTATTTCTAGTGCTTTTAAAATAAACCTATCCTTTATTAATATGTATGAGAGCTTCTCTCTCATTTAAATCTTGTCTCAACTAAGTTAATATGAGGTAGAGACCATGGTCAATTTAAACTAATATTAAATTAGTGATGATATTAAATCATTAATCATGAGTTGTTAAAAGGCATGAGGTGATTTACCTCATTTAAATCATTTTTCCAATTAATACTTATGAAGAGGTTGACTTTGGTCAACCTAGGTCATATGATATTAATTGAGGAAATTAAATCTTAATAATATTCAATGAGAGGAAATTATTTTCTCTCAAGAAATAAATAGAAACTCTAATTAATATTTATAATGAGAGGAAATTATTTTTCTTAAGAATAAAGTTAAATCAACTCACCTAATAAGCATGTTGATTGATAGCTTAGTAGGAGTGATTTATGTGTGTGCTTAGTTTAGTACTTAGGCTTTGTGTGGTAATTGTGTGTATTATACTCGTATTTAGACGCTAGTACCGAGGAGTACACCGAGGAGGAGGAGGTCCAGGGAGAGGAAGACCACTTTGATCAGTACACCACCCAAGGCAAGCTAATACACTTGCAAAGTGCAAAGCTCTCCAAGAGCAAAGCACCCCACAATTTACTTTATGCTTACTAAGCCTATCCCAGTTTTATTACAAGCTTTTGCTTTCAAGTTTTATTGCTTTAATTTATCAAAGTACTTTTTGATTCATGATTCACTTGGTCTAGAGTAGAACAATATCATCAAAGTTAGTCTATGGCAATCAAGCTAAGTTAGCACCCCTCATGACTAGTGGCTAGTGCTAAATAACTAAAATTGACTACTCTAGATGGGAACATTGTGATATGAAATGACTTTGAAGGATTGAAGGTGAATATGACTTGAATGAAATGAATGACTTGGTGACTTGGTTAAAACTAATGGTTGGGTTCGGATGCGATACCTTTCCAATATACAAGTACCCCCACAATACCTGATTATGGGTAGGGTCTAACTAGAAGTTTATATGTCTTAGTATGGGTTCCCTCTAAACAAGCGTCATAGGGGTTATGCCGAGGCTGCCTCCGAGAAATGTGAAATGACGTGAATGAGGTGAATTGTCCGGCCCAAGCCCTGTGCAGTTCCCGGGTTGACGGTTTGTTTTCACCGGGAGGCCAAGTTCATGGGGAGAGGTGCCTATACTAGGATGTGTAAGTGAAAGGTTAGAGTTGATGATCCGCGTACTTGATGACCCACAAGTATAGGGGATCGCAACAGTCTTCGAGGGAAGTAAAACCCAAATTTATTGATTCGACACAAAGGGAGGTAAAGAATACTTATAAGCCTTAACAACTGAGTTGTCAATTCAGCTGCACCTGGAAAAGCACTAGTAACAGGGGTGATGTGAAAGTAGCAGTAATATGAGAGCAATAGTAACAGTAACACAGCAGCAGTAATAGCAATATGAGAGCAATGGCACCAGAAAATAGTTGATACTACTTCCAATGACATGTAGAACGAGTATATGATGATGCGAGATGGACCGGGGTTCCCAGCTATCTACACTAGTGGCAACTCTCCAATAACAAGTGTTGGGTGAACAAATTACAGTTGGGCAATTGATAGGATTGAAATAGCATTAAGACAGAACATCAAGTCTATTAATCATGTAGGCATGTTTCCCATATATAGTCATACGTGCTCGCAATGAGAAACTTGTACAACATCTTTTGTCCTACCAGCCGGTGGCAGCCGGGCCTCTAGGGAATCTACTGGAAATTAAGGTACTCCTTTTAATAGAGCACCGGAGCAAAGCATTAACACTCCGTGAAAACATGTGATCCTCATATCTAAGCCTTTCCCTCCAGTTGTCCCAATTTCTATCACTTTGGGGCCTTTGGTTCCGGACATAGACATGTGCATACAACTTGTAGATACAATCTAAGCAATAAGTATAGAGCTTAAATCTAAGATCATGCCACTCGGGCCCTAGTGACAAGCATTAAACACAACAAGATTGCAGCAACAATAACTTCACAAACTTTGTAGATAGACAATCATAACGTAACAATCCATCGGATCCCAACAAACACAACACCGATTACATCAGATGAATCTCAATCATGTAAGGCAGCTCATGAGATCATTGTATTGAAGTACATGGGGGAGAGTGTACCAACTAGCTACAGCTAGAACCCGTAGTCCATGGGGGAACTACTCACGGAGCATGATGGAGGTGGTGGCATCGATGGAGATGGCTTCCGGGGCACTTCCCCGTCCCGGCGAGGTGCCGGGAGACTTCTGTCCCCCGAATTGGAGTTTCGCGATGACGGCGGCGCCCCGGAGTCTTTCTGGAGTTTCGTCAATCGGTATTGCGTTTTTAGGTCGAAGGGCTTAAATAGAGCGAAGAGGCGGCGCGGGAGGGGCGACAGGGTGGCCCCACATCGAGGCGGCGCGGCCAGGGGTGTGGCCCGCGTGGCCCACATGTGTGGGCCCCCTGGCTCTCCTCCGACTCCCCTTCGGTGTTCGGAGCCTCCGGGAAAAATAAGATCTTTGGCGTTGATTCGTCCAATTAAGAATATTGCCCGAGCAGCCTTTGCTGGAACCAAAAACAGCGAGAAAACGGAGACGCTGTGGCATCTTGTTAATAGGTTAGTTCCGGAAAACGCATGAAATCATCATAAAGTGCAAGCAAAACAAGTATTGTCATAAAACAAGCATCGAACGTCAGAAATTATAGGTACGTTGGAGACGTATCAGCATCCCCAAGCTTAGTTCCTGCTCGTCCTCGAGTAGGTAAACGATAAAAAGAGTAATTTCTGAGTGACATGCTACTTACATAACCTTGATCATACTATTACAAAGCATATGAAATGAATGAAGTGACTCAAGGCAATGATCTATAGTTGCTAACAAATAGGTAACATATAGCAAAACTTTTCATGAAGAGTACTTTCAAGACAAGCATCAAAAGCCTTGCACAAGAGTTAACTCATAAAGCAATAGATTCAAAGTAAAGGCATCGAAGCAACACAAAGGAAGATTTAAGTTTCAGCGGATGCTTTCAACTTTCAACATGCATATCTCATGGATAATTGTCAACACAAAGTAATATGATGAATGCAAATAAGCAAGTATGTAAGAATCAATGCACAGTTGACACAAGTGTTTGCTTCTAAGATGGAAGGAAGTAGGTAAACCGACTCAACATAAAAGTAAAAGAATGGCCCTTCGCAGAGGGAAGCAGGGATAAATCATGTGCTAGAGCTTTTCAAGTTTTGAAATCATATAGAGAGCATAAAAGTAAAATTTGAGAGGTGTTTGTTGTTGTCAACGAATGGTAGGGCACTCTAACTACCTCATCAACCAGACTTTCAAGAGCGGCTCCCATGAAGGATGTTATCTCTACCAGACAAGGTAGATCATCCCTCTTCTCTTTTGTTTACACATGTACTTTAGTTTTATTTATTAGATGACACTCCCCCAACCTTTTGCTTACACAAGCCATGGCTAACCGAATCCTCGGGTGCCTTCCAATCATTCACATACCATGGAGGAGTGTCTATTTGCAAATTAAGTTGCTTACTGATAAATCAGGGCAAAACATGTGAAGAGAATTATTAATGAAGGTTATTAATTGGGGCTGGGAACCCCATTGCCAGCTCTTTTTGCAAAATTATTGGATAAGCGGATGAAGCCACTAGTCCATTGTGAAAGTCTGTCAAAAGTAAATGACAAGATCGAAAGATAAAACACCACATACTTCCTCATGAGCTATAAAACATTGACACAAATAAGAGATAGTAAATTTTGAATTGTTTAAAGGTAGCACATGAAGTATTTGCTTGGAATGGCAGGAAATACCACATAGTAGGTAGATATGGTGGACACAAATGGCATAGGTTTTGGCTCAAGGTTTTGGATGCATGAGAAGTATTCCCTCTCGATACAAGGCTTAGGCTAGCAAGGTTATTTGAAGCAAACACAAGTATGAACCGGTACAGCAAAACTTACATAAGAACATATTGCAAGCATTATAATACTCTACACTGTCTTCCTTGTTGCTCAAACACTTTTACCAGAAAATATCTAGACCTTAAGAGAGACCAATCATGCAAACCAATTTTAACAAGCTCTACGGTAGTTCTCCACTAATAGGTTTAAACTACATGAAAAAACTTAATCATGATCTACTTGAGAGCTCAAAACAATTGCCAAGTGTCAAATTATTCAAGACATTATGAGGCATTTTCTATTTCCAACCAAATACCAATAAGTATTGTAGCTTCCAACTTTTATCATTGAACATTAAAAGTAAAACGAAGAACAAGTGTTCATATGAAAAAGCGGAGGCGTGTCTCTCTCCCAAACAAGGATTGCTAGGATCCATCTTTATTCAAACACAAACAAAAATAAAAACACACAAACGCTCCAAGTAAAGCACATATGATGTGACCGAATAAAAATATAGTTTCAATAGAAGAAACCTGATAAGTTGATGAAGAAGGGGATGCCTTGGGCATCCCCAAGCTTAGATGCTTGAGTCTTCTTGAAATATGCAGGGATGAACCACGGGGGCATCCCCAAGCTTAGACTTTTCACTCTTCTTGATCATATATCATCCTCCTCTCTTGACCCTTGAAAACTTCCTTCACACCAAACTTCTCATAAACTTCATTAGAGGGGTTAGTACTCAAAAAACTTGAATCCACCTTGGTCCTGTAGTGACACATTGCAAGAACTCAATAAAACATTAGCTACAGCTCTCCACGTCTAGAAAGCCTCACTTAAAGTCCACAAGAGACAATGCAAAAAACAGAGACAGAATCTGCCAAAACAGAACAGCCAGTAAACACGAATTTTAAAATGGTACTTCCGTTGCTCAAATCAGAAAACTCAAAACTAATGAAAGTTGCGTACATATCTGAGGATCACGCAAGTAAATTGGCAGATTTTTCTGAGTTTCCTACAGAGAAATAAGCCCAGATTCGTGACAGATAGAAATCTGTTTCTGCGCAGAAATCCAAATCTAGCATCAAATTTACCATAGAGACTTTACTTGGCACAAAAACATGATAAGGAGAGGTTGCTACAGTAGTAAACAACTTCCAAGACTCAAATATAAAACAAAAGTGATGTAGTAAAATAAACACATGGGTTATCTCCCAAGAAGTTCTTTCTTTATAGCCATTAAGATGGGCTCAGCAATTTTAATGATGCTCACATAAGGGTGAGAGTTGAAGCAAAAGAGAGAATCAAAAAGCAAGTTCAAAACACATTTAAGTCTAACCCACTTCCTATGCATAGGAATCTTGTACACAAATAAATTCATGAAGAACAAAGTGACAAGCATAAGAAGATAAAACAAGAGTAACTTCAAAATTTTCAGCATATAGAGAGGTGTTTTAGTACCATGAAAATTTCTACAACCATATTTTCCTCTCTCATAATAATTTTCAGTAGCTTCATGGACAAACTCAACAACATAACTATCACATAAAGCATGCTTTTCATGATTCACAAACACATAATTTTTATCAAGCTCAGAAATAATAGGATTAAAACTTTCAAACCCACTTTTATCAATAATATAACAAGATGATTGATCAATCTCAAGAGATATGGGACTCATAGATAAAGTCAAGAACTCTCCAATCCCATTTTCATTAGTAGTACAATTAATATTATCAAGTAACATAGGACCATCATCTAGAGATTTATCATAAACATTTGCTAAGCAAAACTCTTTAGTACCATGCATTTCAACATCAGGCACAAACAAAGCATTATCATAAGATTTATCAAAGTAGCATGGATTATCATGATAACAGTAGCATAATTATTCTCACAAGTTTTACTCATAGGGAATATTTCAAGAGAATCCACAGGCATATAACATTCATCCTCTTTCGGTAAGCATGGAGGACAATCAAATAGTGTAAGAGATAAAGAGTTACTCTCATTAGAAGGTTGGCATGGGTAGCTAATCCATTCTTCCTCCTTTTGTTCATCACTCTCCTCTTCTTTTTCATCCAATGAGCTTTCAGGTTCATCAATTTCCTCCTCTTTTTCATCCAATGAGCTTTCAGGTTCATCAATTTCTTCTTCCACTGGTTCCTGCAAATTGTGAGTGCATTCTTGTGCATTAATGAGTCTCTCTTTATAATCAATGATATAAGGATTATCACTGTAGCTTTCTATGCAAAAATTAAGGATAGAAGAGACATAATCTAAGGTCCTTACAAACAGCACAAGTTTCATAATTTTTAGACATGAATGATTCTATCTCAGAGGCTCCCATAAATATGACAAATTGTTCTACCTCTTCGAACCCAAAATGAATATAGCTATTCCAATTATAGTTCTTAATTAAAATTTCCTCACTAAAGCCACATTGAAATTTAAGATGTTTAGTATCATGTTGAGAGCAACAGTTTATCATGGCGTTTAAGCAAGATTTTAGCAATTGTATTTAATTTTTCTATCACAACACTCATAACTTTTCCCGTTCTTGATTCTCTATAATTATTATATAATTCAATAAGCTCCAAATAGGTTGTAGGTTCTCCCATAATAGCAGTTTTTAATTTTTAGGTTTTTCAAATTTTTGGGTATATGAGAAAAATAAAACAAGACAAAATGAAACTAAGCAAAAGTAAACTAGGCAAAATAATACTAGACAGAAATAAACTAAGCACAAATAAACTAGACAAAAGTAAACTAAGCAAAACAAAATAAAACAAAATAAAAACAGAGAGAGAGGTAGAGTGTACTCCCCAGGTGAACTTATGAGTAGAGCTATGCCTCCCCGGCAACGGCGCCAGAAAATAGTCTTGATGACCCACAAGTATAGGGGATCGCAACAGTCTTCGAGGGAAGTAAAACCCAAATTTATTGATTCGACACAAGGAGGTAAAAAATACTTATAAGCCTTAACAGGCGAGTTGTCAATTCGAGTGCTACAGAGGAAAAGGAAAAACACTAGTAACGGGGGTGATGTGAAAGCGTGATGTCAGGACGTGTAACACGGTAACACAACGTGATGAAAAGCAGCAATGCTGCAAAGTATGCTTTTGAGAAAATAGTTGATACTACTTCCAATGACATGTAGAACGAGTATATGATGATGCGAGATGGACCGGGGTTCCCAGCTATCTACACTAGTGGCAACTCTCCAATAAGTGACAAGTGTTGGGTGAACAAATTACAGTTGGGCAATTCACACCTGAAGGAATCTTTGACCAGCTTGCTCATACCGGTAGTCCGGTATCTTCTTAGCTCATTCCGGCATGCCTCTCTTTGGGCATACCGGTATTGGTTCCCCTTATTGGCCCTGGTCAGGAATGAATATCAATAGGTATCTTGATGGGTAAAACCATGGGATTTAGCGCCTTTGGCATCACCGGGGGTCAACCCCAACATTAGTCCCAGAAGCTGAGTATAGTCCGGTGGATTTCATCCAATGGACCATGCGATTTTCTATCTCACAAAGAGTCTGGGTTTGATTTTCCGGTACATGTTCGAAGATGCCGGCCTCTTTGCCTTAGCCTCTTCTGTTGTCTTCGGATTCTCCGGCATCACATGTCATATTGACATTTCCTTCCCCTTTGCGTAGTGTCCCTGGTATCTTTTCCTCCGACATCTTATGTCATTAAACTCTCCTCGGTGAGGTCGAGGATTTCTCGGGTGCGGTGCTGCCAGGAGACATGCGCCTTTGTTTACCAGCATGTCGATGTCGATGGTCTTCTCCACCCGACTCCCGCGCCAACATTAAATGTGCCACTTTGGATCCCAGCGACGTTGGGATCCGTGCGGCGGCAGTGCGGCTTCTTTATTTTCTGCGTGTATCGGTGCAGTAGCGGCCCATAGAACGGGCTTCGCCGCCCCGGCCCGCGATTTCAGCCCATTTCCTTCTCTCTGTTAAGTCGGACCAGTTCCTCCTCTTCACCTCTTCTTCGTCATCCCCATCTTCTTTAAGCACTTCGAACCCTTCGCCGTCCGTTTCCTCGTCGCCGCCCCGGTCGCAGCCGGGCTTCGCTCCCGACGAACTGCGCCGTTTGCCCCACCGTGGTAAATCTTTCCACCCGCGCCGGGTTCTGCCGGGCTTCTCTCCCGCGGCAGTCTCCGACTTTCTTCTCGGGACTCGCCGTTCTTCGTCGCGGCCATGTCGTCGACGGCCAGAACGTGCCTCGCGGCCCGGCGACCCTCTTCATCAACTTCCCCGCCGCTTGGCAGGTTGGTCAGGTGTACTTTTACCTCCTTCTCCTTTTGCTTTCGAGATCTTGGGTTAGTGGGGTATTGCCCACAACTTCTTTTCTTTGCTTTTCTCTTACTCGTAGATCTTCGTTCAGAGTAGATTTTGGGAAAAGCTGTTTGCAAGTAGACACCGGTTTCCCTTACATCCTTATGTCTAGCGAAACGATTACCCGGAAGATCGCGCCTCCGACGGGGTTAGCGCAGATCTAGCCCAGATGGAAACCGACGGCGGCCAAGAGCAAGATGCCGGTAGCTCTAGCCAAGCTTCCGGCACCGATCTTTCCGAGGTCACCCGCGGAGCCTGGATGGGCTCCAGCGTTAGCCAGTACGAGATTGACTGGTTATACCGGTCCCGCAGGATTCCGGAAGGAGTCACTTGCCGCGTCCACGCGGCAGATGGCAGGATGCTGAGAGATGATGAGTTTGTTGTTTTCCTTACGCACTTGACCTTGACTTCGGCCTTCCGCCTGCGATTTCTTTACTTAATTCTCGACTTCTACAAACTCCAACCTCACCATCTTCCCGGCAACGCCATCTTCTCTACCTCTCTTGCTACGCCACCTTCATGGAGGCCTACATGGGTCTCCGCCCCACTCGCGAGACGTTTGCTCGATTCTTCGCCCTTCGGATTAATTCCGTTCAGGGCAAGGAAATTCCTAAGCCCAAACCCCCCGTTCAATGCGGGTCTTGTATCATCGGCTCCCGCCAAGGGAGCCCCTTTTTTAAGTTTACCAGTCTTGACTCATGCGGGGCATGGGAAGGACTTTCTTCTACGTGAAGAACACCAGCCGCGCAGATCATCAACACCGGCTTTTAATCCGGCAGTGCCCACGAGGGCCCAATTGGACCACTACAACCCCAGAGGCACACACAATGAGACCAGCGGATTATACGCTTCGCCAAAACAACTCATGAAGGACACTCCCTTTTGTCCAGGATGACATCGTCGGACTTATCTCGCGCCGGGTTCTTCCCCTTGCCGCGCTCACAAGATGAGCGAGATGTATGGCCCCGGGCGATCCTACCAAGATCACCGGCCTGCCCCTTAGCAAGAAGGACGTTGTCCTCAAGGCCGAGCACATCTGCCAGGACTTCCATATTGGGATTGGGAATGGGGCCTTTTACACTCTTAGCACCCTCAACCCTCAGAATGTTTGAAGAAGTAGAGATTAGACCATTCGGGTTCTCGGTATCTTTTCAATATGTTGTCAACGTCTTTTTCCCATTCATACGCAGGTCCATTTGCCACTTCCCCCGCGTCAGCGCGGACATGCGAGCATTTGCCGGTTTCGGGCGCTGGACAAGGCTGACCCGGATCCTATATCCACTGGGCTGACCTTAAGATGGGTCGGATTCCATTTCTCGCCCCGGTAACTTTTCCAAGAACAACTCCGGCTCGGATGATGATGTTGTGGTACTTGAGGTATTTGACCTTTTCGCTTCCTTACCGGTTATCTTTTGTGAAAACTCCCTCAGCCAGCACCGACCCGCAGGTCCACGAGCATGCGGTTCCGCTGCAGGCCGAGGTCGGCCATGAGTTCCTGGAGAAACTCACCTCCCAGGACAAGAAGAGGAAGGACCGGGAGCACGCTCCGGCAGCGCAGCTCCCCGCCAGCGCCCCAGAAGCCCGCTAGGAGGCATTACATGAGGCGGGAGATGCCCACGTCGACGGGTAAGACTTATTTTTCCTTTGCTGTTTTATTGTTTCAACTTGCCTTCAGTTCTTTTTCTTCTTTTTCTATCTTTTTTTTTCAGCCCAGCGCTCAAGGTTTCGAAAGAGCGCTTCCGGAATGCCTCCGGAAAGCTCTGAAGATCCCGCGAGATCCTCACCTCCTCCTCGTCAAAGTCCGGTACCATCTGGTGCCGGCAACTCTTCTGCCTCCCCTCTGGGGGGCACTGCAAGTGCGGGGCGCGCGGCCCCTAATTCTCCAGATCACCGCGCGGAGGAGGACCTTGTCTCCCCTCCTGTAAATGAAGACATCGGCGCCAGCAACACCGGCGCCGAACCCGAAGATACCGGGCCGGTGGGAACTTTGGTTCCTACCGCGCCCAAGAAAAAGAAGAAGACTTTGCTTCCTCCTCCTCGAAGTCTTTGCCGGAAACTACCGGCGCAAAGACCATCCTGCAGCAGGCGCGCCCAAGGCCGCCTCCATGCCCCCTCCGGCAGGTTCAGGCGGAGGGGTTACGTACCCGCCAAGCCCACAACGCATGAAGCCAAGAGCCCATTGCGGGCCAAGACAAACCTGCGCCACCTCCAGAAGGCGCCAAGCTCCACCTGTTGGGCTTTTAAAGGAAAGGCAACGGCTTGTGGCCCGCAGCCGCTGGTTCTGCAAGGCCGCGCCGCTGTTGTGGCCGGAGAAGGCTACCGGCCTGCTTGGCCGGATCACGGAGCTCAAGCGCGAGGGCCGCGAGCTGGGACACTTCCTTGGTTACGCCGAGAAGTGGAACCAGGCGGATATCTCCACGGCTACGCGCGGCGTGGGGAAAGACCGGCTTCCAATCGTCGACCCGGCCGGCCCCAAGAGCACTGAAGAGCACTTCATGCGGCTCAAACGAGCGGTGAGGGAGTTCGACAATGCTTGGCACGACGCCACCAGCAACGTGGTGGTAAGTTTCACCAACTTTTAACTTCTTTCTTACCCTTTTAAGATTATGTATATCCTCCCAGTCCCCGAGTTTTGGGTTGAGAGCGCAGCTTTTAGCGCAAAACTTTCTTAAAGATACCGCAAACTCCCAGTCCCCGAGTTTTGGGTTGAGAGCACAGCTTTTAGCGCAAAACTTTCTTAAAGATACCGCAAACTCCCAGTCCCCGAGTTTTGGGTTGAGAGCGCAGCTCTTAGCGCAAAACTTTCTTAAAGATACCGCAAACTCCCAGTCCCCGAGTTTTGGGTTGAGAGCGCAGCTTTTAGCGCAAAACTTTCTTAAAGATACCGCAAACTCCCAGTCCCCGAGTTTTGGGTTGAGAGCGCAGCTTTTAGCGCAAAACTTTCTTAAAATTCCGCGGCATCTTCACACTTGACTTTTATTTGAACAGAGCACGGCGGACGCCCGGAAACGGCTCTTCGAGGAGCTTCTGCAGGAGCACGGGATCCGAGCGCACAGCCACTGCCAAGGTTTGTCTTCCTTATACATCCGGCTTCTTTTGTTCGGACAAACTTTCCTTCTTAACACTTGTGAATTTTTCCATAACAGCCATTCCGGAAGCCTCCATTGAGGCCCTCAAGAGCCAGCTCAGCGACCTTCTGGTCTGTCATTTCGACTGCTTTGCCATTGTTTGCTTATCTGTTTCATTTTTCGTTAACATTTTCCCTTTCCGGGTTCCAGCCGAAAAGGAGCAGCTCATCCGGAAGCACCAGGAGGCCTTGGACGCCCAAAGAGATCTCGGGCAGCTCAAGGAGCAAGCCATCCAGGCCGGTCTCCGGCATGATGAGGAGATGAAGGAGGCCAAGGCAGCTGCTGAGGCCAAACTAGCGAGGTCTGGAGGATTCCGCCAACGCCAACGCGGTGTTGAGGCTGAGCTGGAGGAGATGGGCAAGTTCCGGAGCCGCCGAAGACCAGGTCGCCCGCTTGACCGGGGAGCAGAAAGAGTACGATGAGCTGGTGATGCGCACCGACACTCTTGCCTTCAGTAAGTTTTTCTTCTTCCTTCTCCAGCTTTTGCCTAGGAGCTTGCTTGTTCCGGTAACATTTTCCTTATCTTTTCTTCTTTGTATTGCAGGGCTCTTCCCGGACTCGCAGGTGCATGCGCAGAAGAAGGTAACGGATCGCCGGGTTGCCCAGAAGTTCACGAACCTGGATGCGCCATGGGATCCATATGATCATCTGGTTGCCCTCTCAGCCCGGGTTCAACATATGCGCGCAGTGGACCGGCTTTGGTTGATCTACCAGACCTGGCGCTCCAGCTTTATAAGGTGCTCTGGCCGGAGGAGGCGGTGCGGAACAATCAGTACTTATCTCGAAGCTGCAGGTGCCGCGCCGGATCCGGGAGTGGCAGTGCTCCGCTGCCCGTGCCGGAGCAGACCATGCCTTGCGCATCGCTTGCTCCTGGTACGAGGACCTCGACCTGGACTCCTTCCACAGCCTCCGCCGCGACGCTCCCACGGACAAGGATCCGGCCCTCACCGCAAAGCGGAAGGACCGGGCCTACCAGATCGCGGAGCCGCGCCGATCCGCACCTTCATCCCTCCTCCTCCTGGAGTCCAAGACTGGCTCAGCGAGGAAGAAGAAGAAGAGGAGGAAGAAGATGAAGATGCCGGAGACGCGCCCCCGGAAGCTCCAGAGGCCGGTGCTGCTCCCCCTGAAGCCCGTTGCTTGAATGTCATCCTTTGTGCTTTGGCAAAACAATGCCGTCAAATTCTACCCCGGTATGCCGGGGTTTATGATGTAACATAAAACTTAGCTGTTCTTTTGTGGTGCAACTTATGCCGGTGTCTCTTTAACCGGTATGTTATTAAGTTAAGTTTGTTTATGAGCTTATCATATTGCCTTTGTTGTTTGCCTTTTTCTTGCACTGTGAAGATTCCGGAATCGTTTCCGCATCCAATTCGATGCACACTTGGTTCTTTCCCTTTGCCTCTGCCTACCTCTTTTGGGCGTTTTGGCGTATGAGTTACAAAGTTCTTTTGCCAAGCGAACATTTTCTTGAACTTAGGAATAATTCGAAATTTTTCACAAAAAACCGGTTAGACCGGGGTTAGTTAAGCTTTTCGGATTGTCGTTCCCACTTCCTCTTTCCAGGTTCGCGTGCTTAATTCTTACCGGTTTATCTTGCTTGCCATGAAGCCGGTTTGCGGACAGCATGAGTCGAAGACTCCGGTAGGTTGCACGTTACTAAGCGGAAAGAAAAATGTTTAACAAGCAACCGGTAAACGAAAAAATAAACATATTACATGCAAGTTTGATAGAGGCAGTCCCCGAGAAACATTCGAGGTGCCGGAGTCTTTTATTCATAGCATAAGGTACAAAAAGAAACTTCTTACAGTACAACTTCATGAGTAGAAAGGGCGCAACAATGCTATGTTCCATGGACGCTTGGTCTCATCTCCGGATTTGTCCGCCTTTCCTTCTTTCCATTCCTGTGCATCAATTAGGTAGTAGGCATCATTGTGCAGTGCTTTGCTTACAATGACCCTTCCCAAGGAGGTGAAATTTTATGCCGGCCTTCAGTGCTTTGCACTAGGCGTAGCACCAAATCTCCTTCCCGGAAAACTCTCGGGTTAACCTTCCGGCTGTGATAGCGTCTGAGTTTTACTGGTAAATGGCTATTCTTGCCAAGGCCAGTTCCCTTGCTTCTTCTAGCAAGTCCCATCGTTTTCGGGCCTCTTTTACCTCTTGTTCGGTATAGAGTTGCACCCTTGGTGAGTCATGGAGAATGTCGGTTGGTATTACCGCTTCTGCTCCGTAAACCATGAAGAATGGAGTGTATCCGGTTGACCGGTTTGGAGTCGTTCTTATGCTCCACAGCACTGATGGTAACTCATCGAGCCAACATCCCGGTGACTTTTCAAGTGGTTCAATGAGCCTTGGTTTTATGCCGGAAAGCACCAGCGCATTGTTCTTTCTACTTGACCATTGCCTTGTGGGTGTGCCACTGAGCACAGATCCAACCGGATGTTGTTATCCTCACAAAATCGTTTGAATTCTCCTTGGGCAAAGTTTGAGCCGTTGTCAGTGATGATGCTATGTGGGTATCCATACCAGAGGATGACATCTTTTAAGAACTTCACCGCTGTGTGGCCATCACATTTTGCGATAGGCTTCACTTCCAGCCACTTGGTGAATTTATCTACCATTACCAAGATGTGGGTCATGTTTCCCTTGCAGGTTTGGAATGGCCCAACCATGTCAAGGCACCATACAGCAAACGGCCATGTTAGCGGTATAGTCTTTAATCCGGAAGCCGGGGGTATGATTTTGCTTGGCGTACCTCGGCACCACATTGCATTTTCTTACGGATCTTCAGCATTCCAAAGCTGTTGGCCGGTAGAAGCCATCAGGAACACTTTTGCCACAGGCGCCCTTGACGGCATGATGCCCACATTCTCCTTGGTGAATCTCCTTGAGCATTTCTTTTCCTTCTTCCGGCTCCACACATCTTTGGAGGACACCGGTAACACTTCTCTTGTACACTTCTCCATTGATAAAAGTGTATGCTTTGGCTCTCCTCTGGATCCTTCTTGATTCGTTTTCGTCAACCGGCAAGGTGCCGTTGATCAGGAATTCCTTAATAGGTTTAACCCAAGATGGCGCTTCTCTAACCACAAACACCGACGTCTATGTCCATGCTATCCACAAGCATTGCCTCTTCCGGTATGGCGTCGCAGTCCCCGAGCTTACGGAGCAGTCCCCGAGTGTGCCGGAACAGTCCCCGAGCTTCCTTCGTCAACCTCCATTGGTACCACGTGTGATTCCGGTACAAAAATTGATTCCGACTCCGGACTTGGTTTGATTGATGGAACTCTTAGGTGTGCTAAGGCAATTCCAGGAGGAATTTCCTGCCTTGATGAGCCCAGTTTAGATAAAGCATCCGCGGCTTCATTTTCAGCCCGCGGCACATGATGAAATTCACAGCCTTCAAAGAAACCTGCAATCTTTTGCACATGAAACCGGTATGAGGCCATGTTGGCATCTTTTGCATCCCAATCTCCGGAACACTGCTGCACTACAAGATCTGAATCGCCGTAGCAAATGATCCGGTGTGCACCGATTTCTTTCGCGACCTTAAGCCCATGTATTAGAGCCTCATACTCAGCGACGTTGTTTGATGCCCTGAAGTGCCCTTGCAAAACATACCGGAGGTGATCTCCCTTTGGTGAGGTAAGCACTACACCGGCACCTAGACCCTCTTTGAGCTTGGATCCGTCAAAATGCATCTTCCAGTATTCTATTTTGTGTTCCGGCGGCTTATACTGCACCTCCGCCCAATCAACCAGGAAATCAGCTAAGGCTTGTGACTTTATGGCATCCCTTCTTTCATATACCGGCACGTATGGTGACAACTGAATCGCCCATTTTGCAATCCTGCCGCTGACATCTTTGTTGCCCATGATATCTGAGATAGGTGCCTCACTCACCACTTTCATGGGGTGTTCTTCAAAGTAGTGCTTGAGCTTTGTGGCGGCCATAAACACGCCATAGGTCATCTTTTGGAAGTGCGGGTAGTTTTGCTTTGAAGAAGAGAGCACCTCGCTCAAGTAGTATACCGGCCTCTGCACGGTTTTTCCTTCCTCTTCTCGTTCCACCACAACCACAACACTCACAACCCGGTTGGTTGCTGCTATGTACAACAACATGGGCTCCCTCTCCAAAGCGAGGCCAAAATTGGGGCGGTTGCAAGCATGGTTTTCAGCTCTTTAAACGCTGCGTCTGCACTGTGGGGTCCAGGACGAAGGTATCGGATTTTCTCATTAATGCATAGAGCGGCAAAGCCTTTTCTCCCAGCCTGCTTATGAACCGGCTTAGCAATGTCAAGTTTCCGGTAAACTTTGCACGTCCTTGAGTTCTTGCGGTATTGTCATTCTTTCTATTGCCCGGATTTTTACCGGATTACCTCAATGCCCCGGCTTGATACAAGGAAACCAAGTAGCTTACCGGCAGGGACACCGAAAGTGCATTTCGCCGGATTAAGTTTCATCCGGAACCTTCTTAGGTTGTCGAATGTTTGCCGGATGTCATCGATTAAGGTGTCTTTTACTTTGGTTTTTATCGATATCGTCCACATAGACTTGCACATTCTTTCCGATTTGATCAAACAAGCATTTTTGCATACAGCGCTGGTACGTTGCATTGCGCAAACCAAAAGGCATAGTGACATAGCAATAAGCCCCGTGCGGGGTAATGACCGCAGTTTTTATTCGATCCTCCTTTTTAGAAATTTGGTGGAAACCCGGAATACGCATCCGAGAAAAAGACATCTCACACCCGGCGTGGAATCAATCACCTGGTCGATCCGGGGTAAAGGGAAAGGATCTCTTGGGCAAGCTTTGTTGAGGTTGGTGTAGTCGATGCACATGCGCCACACCTTTGGAGCTTTTGCCTCCAGGTTCTCTTCTTTTTTCTTTTCAACCATTACCGGATTGGCCAGCCACTCAGTATGTGTGACTTCCACGATGAAACCGGCAACAAGCAGCTTGGTAACTTCTTCTCCAATGATTTTCCTCTGTCTCAGCGAACCGGCGTAAGGTTGACGCACCGGCAGCATCCTTCCGGACGTTTAGAGAGTGCTCAGCCAGCTCCCTCGGAACACCCACCAAGTCATCATGGACGGCAAAGATATTCCGATTCTCACGGAGGAAGCTGACGAGCGCGCTTTCACCGATACGAACGGTGTGCTCTGGGTAAGCCGGATCCAACACGATGTCCTTTGTTTCATTCGTCAGCTTGAATGCCGGCGTGCCCAAGTTTCCACTCATTGCCGCTAAGCTCAGCTTGTGAGGACGAGCGCAACAACGGTTTGCATCCTTTTCTTTTCCTCCGCTATCACCAGCGATTCAGCTAGGTTTGATCCGGC
Organism: Lolium multiflorum; assembly: GCA_030979885.1. Taxonomy (NCBI): domain Eukaryota; kingdom Viridiplantae; phylum Streptophyta; class Magnoliopsida; order Poales; family Poaceae; genus Lolium; species Lolium multiflorum. The sequence continues at coordinate 113,543,757 of CM061747.1, read as the reverse complement.
GGAAGCAGTTTCCATTGAGACTTTGTAGTTCCCCACCACGGTTAAGGGTCCACGAGGTGCCGGCATCTTCATTTTGAGGTAAGCCGTATGGGTTGAAGCCATGAATGCTGCCAATGCCGGTCTCCCAGGTGCATGGTAAGGACTTCTAGGTCCACCACTTCAAACAGAACATTTTCCACCCGGCAATTGTCACGTCCTCCGAACGACACATCCACCCGGACTTTTCCTACCGGTGCACAGGACAGGCCCGGAACGATCCCATGGAACGTTGTGTGAGTTGGCTGGAGCATGTTTTCTGTTATGCCCAGTGTACGCATTGTATGCTTGTACATGATGTTTATGCTGCTTCCATTGTCTATCAGCACTTTGCTGAACTTGACTCGAGTTTCCGGCCCTCGCATGATTGGGTCCACAACAAGAGCGTAACCACCCGGATTCGGCATGATTTTGGGGTGATCCTTGAACGACCAGGTGATTTCCTGATCTGACCACAGCATGTATTTGGGTACTGCCGGCATCACTGCGTTTACTTCCATGGAACGGCGATGCACGCTTTGCCTGTCGGTTGGTTCAGTGACAAAGACAACCATGCACAAATGTGGGTCCTCGTAAACATTCCGGCCCAAAGGTGCCGGTGGAGGTGGTTGATCACGATTCTCCTCCACCCGGTTAACTTGCTGGTGTTGTTGTACCGGTATGGTGTTGGCTCCGGTAAGAGGTGGTGGTGGTAATGGGTGTTGATGCAACATATCATGCGAGGGTGGCAGTATAGTGGAACAGCCTTGTGCTTGCGCATCTTTCGCCGCACCCCTCAACATCAAGTGCTTGATCCATGAGCAATCTTTTGTCAAATGGTTTGCCGGCTTCGACGGATGCGGAGTATGAAGTTTGCACGGCTGGTCCATTGCCGCTTCCAAGGTGTACCTCATATGTTCTTGCCAATCTTTTTTCTGTCCCCACTTTTCCTTTTCAACCCACTTCTTTTTAGGACCTGCCCACGGCTGCGATCCGGTTTTTTGCCTTTGGCTTCCGCTGGGGCTGGAATTTTCCTGCACCGCGGCTACTTGCTGCGGACCATATCTTCGATCCGGAAAATCTTCCCTTCTCTTGTTATGCCGGTTATCCCGGTGATGATCTTGCCGGGGTTGGCCTGATTGTGCCGGCTCGGCCTGCACTGCCGGTTGCAGCGGGTCTCCCAACGCATAATTTTCCGCCACTCGCATCATTTCAGCCAATGTGCTTGGCATGTTCTCTGCAGCCTTTGCCACAGCGGTGATCCTCTCCGGCATCCTTGACTGAACCAAGCAATCGCTTGTGCTTCAATCACTCCTTCACATGTATTCCTCATTGAGTTCCACCGAGTGAGATAATCCCGTCTGTTTCACCTGCCGCAGCTGCTGGCACAAAGCGAGCTGCTGGGGCCGGTTTGGCCTCTGTAAGTGCTACTGAAGTTGCTCACAAGGCTTCCTCAAAAGTCAACCATCCATTTATGCTTCCAGCCGGCAGAGTTGTTAAGCCAGGATACGGCCAGGTCCCACCAGGTAGGATGGTATAATTCTTACGGCCAACGCCGGTTTACTCCCGCCCCAGCGACATAAACAGCTGTGACATAATCCGCCAGCCAATCTTCCGGCTTGGTCGTGCCATCATATGTTTTTGTATCCCGGGGCAATTGGAAATTGCGCACCGGTGGCTCTTCTCTCATGATCCGCAAAAACACTTTGGGCCAGGAGGACCCTCAGATTCAATCATCTCGGAAAGATACACTCTATCCAGCCTGTGCCTCGCATCCTGGCCTGGTAGGCATCTTTCCCCCAGTCGTTCCCCCAAAGGGTTCCGGCGGGCTTTGGTTCGTTCCACCTCGGAATCATATCCTTCCGGCTCCGCGGCTCTTGCCTGCCGGTACCTTGGTGGTGGCATTTCTTCTTCAACATACGCTGCCCTTGCAGCTCGATAATTTTGCCCGGTTTCGTGTCTACCGGCATGATTGTTTCCGGCATAACCATTTCCGGCATGATCATCTCCGGCATAGCCATTTCCGGCATAACCGCGACCTGCTCCATAGCTTTTTCTTCCGGCATCATGTGGCCCGGCTTTTTGTTTTCCGGCAAGGACCGGATCGTACACGGTCATCTGCCGCGCATTCACTTCTTTTTCTCTTCTTTTATCCGGATGGGGGGACGACGCCTGCCCATGGGATTTGCTTCCGGCAACTTTCGTCGACCGGGCTGATTTTGCCTCGAGCGCTGCTTTGTTCATTCTAGCAAGCTCATCATTTTGTGCCTGTATCACATCAAGCAGACTAGGGTTTTGCTAGAAGTAGAGGGCAAGTAGATCTCGAAGGTTTAGGCGAAAAGTACTCGGCGATTATGAAAACTAGGGTTATGTTGACAGTAGATTCGATCCTTTCTTTGTCCCTCGACTCCCCCTTATATAGGAGGTGGAGCCGAGGGTTTCGTAATGTACAAGTTACAGAGTTCGGGACGGTTTCTAACTCGTCTCGCCAGATTACAAAATATACTTCCTATTACAACTCTAGCTTTCCTTGATACATCTTGGGCTCCCGAATCTTTTTATTCTTCGGATAGTGGGCCTTCAGTAAATCCCGGGTACTATCTATGGCAGGCCCATTTGGGGTGCCTATGTCAGTCTTCCCCGAGATTTTGCTTGAATCGTAGAGTCAGGGAAAATCTCTCCCGTTTATTTTGTTCGAGAGCTTTTATTCACACTCCACATAAAATTCTATATTGTACAGGGATAATGGTAGTTGGGGCTAGTTCATCGACGGATCAGGTACTAGTTAACTGCTCTAGTGGCAATCCGCAAAAACCTACTTCAAGATCATGTCCCCGGACATGATCTCGGGATACTGGTGTAAACTTCGACAGGTGCCGCTTAAGGTCTTACCATTCTGTCGAGTCCCAGTCAAATTTATCGAGTACCTAACGCGTCCGTTAGGATTTTTCTTCGTATCTGTTGATACGGATAAAAGTAGCAGAGCGCAGTCTTTGGCGATGCCACGCCCAGCAGAACGGATCTGGGGTCTTACCTTCGCAAATTTGCGGCATTCAGAAATTGATCGCAACTTTGGCGTTCTGAGAATATATTGTCGAGTGCTTTTCGCCTTTGGAATAGCACATTTTATTGAGTCATATTTATGACTTTATTTTGTCTTCCCGATGGGAGTATATGTAGAGTTATTTGTATAACTCGAAATATACTCACTTTTTTTTTATTTCTAATCAAATTCATCGGGCTTGGGCAAGCTTAACGATTAGCATCCTTTGCCGCTATATTTATGATCCTTCTCGATATTTTTATATTTATCGGGTGCGCGACCAGCGCTCCCGATGGGAGTAGCCCCCGAGGCTATGAACAAATTCTTGGATTTGGTCATAGGCTCTCGCCATTTCTATATTGTCATACTCGAAATTTTCTATTTTTCCAAAGTAGCCCCCGAGCATTTGGGCAAAAACTTGTATTTGATCAAAGGCTCCAAGAGTATTCGAATATTTAACCCTGTCGCCATTCTCTTTTTATTTTTCTTGTCGACATATTTCCCTTGTCAAATTCTCTTCATCTCTGTCAATAATCGGGATTTTTTTCTGCCTTGTGGGTCCATTGTTCACACCACGTTGACACGTCGTGCAAGTGGGGGACACACGTCCTCCGCTTTTCCTGGCGCACGTTCTGTAACCTCGTCAATGTTGAAATACTAATTTGCCCTTGTTGCCACGTGGTAATCATCTCCTGCATTCTTTCTTCATCCAACGGTTCCGTCGGTTCACCGCACCTCTATATAAGATCTCCTTCTTCTTCCTCGAGCACTTCCGCTCGCGCCGTTCTCTGCTCTCCTCTGCAAAATCTCCCCTTGCGCTCCACTGCTGCCAAAGCTCTTCTCTTCGCAGCTGCTCGCCATTGCCATTGTTGATGCCACCGCGTCGCTTAACCAGGCACAGCACTCCTGATTCTTCCATGGCCGCCGCGGATCTAGGAACTGCGGAGTGGGAGAGGTCCAAGATCACAAACCAAGACCTGAACCTCCTGAAGAAACTGGGAATCACCACGAAACCCAAAGCGGTTTGCTTCCCCAGCGAAGAAAGCTACCCAGCCCCTCCAATGGGGTACCGGGTAAGTTTTGTCGACCATCTCATCCGTGGTTTATCCACCCCCATCCATCCTTTTCTCCGTGGGCTACTCTTTGTCTACGGTCTCCAGCTTCACCACCTCACGCCAAACTCAATCCTCCACATTTCTATTTTCATCACGCTTTGTGAAGCCTTCCTTGGCGTCTCACCCAATTGGGCGCTTTGGAAGCGCATTTTCTTCTGTCGCCGTAATGGCTCTCCCAATGTCGCCTATAATATAGGCGGCGTTGTTATTTCTATTCGCTCCACTGCTGATTACTTCGACGTCAAGCTCCCTGACTCCGTTCAAGGTTGGCGCAAGAGGTGGCTATACATTCGGGAAGAAAACCATGGATGTGCAGAGGACAACATCCCTCCGTTCGATGGTGCCGAAAAAATTCTTCGTCGCCGTTCCTGGGATGCAGAGGCTACCGAGGAAGAAAGAACTTCGACTGAAGCCCTGATGGCTCGCATCCATGAGTTGCAAAATACTCGCGGCAAAGAATTGTCAGGTATCCAGATTATAGTGTATTTCCTTAAGAGTAGAGTTCAGCCTCTTCAAGCTCGTAAATTCCCTCTCTGGAAATATACTGGCGACGAAGACGTGGATCGGCTGTCGGTGGATTTGGAAGTCAAGGACCTGGAGAGGCTTGTCCGAAAAATCACCTCCCTCAGCAAAAAAGATTCCATCCCTTCTTCTTGTCGCGTAAAACCATACAGCGCCACCCATGCACTTCCTAAGGTAAACATTGTCGCGCAATTTTTTACTGCCTTGCTTTTTTGCATTGTTTGCTTCGTTCTGATATCCTTCCCTCTTTTTGGACAGAATCATCCAAATCTTGTTTCACTTCCTCCTCTTCCTGAAGGTGGGGAAGTCGAAGAAAGGACCGTTATCTCTAATGATAACCAAGAGGCCTCCTCTTTTGTGAATGAACCCGCAGATTCTCGAAAATCTGCGGGATCTGCTGAAAAAGATGCTGCTTCTGAAGACACTACATCGGCCCAATCTCCTCCTCCTGCTGATTCTCCAAAGAACAAAAGGAAAAGGGGTGATGTCGAAGATTCCGGGACTTCTAAACCCGAAGAAGCTGCTCCTTTACCGCAAAAGGCAGCTTATGACCCATATCTTGCGAGTATCATCAGTTCGTAAGTTCCCTCTTTTATTTTCCTATTCGAAGAATTTTTGCTTGCCTTGCTTTTTACACTGCCACCCTTTTGCAATAGTGATGATGACGAGGAAACGCCAACTTTGGATGTGGCTGCTCGAACGAGTATGTCACATACCCTAGTTATTTCAGAGCCACGAGTTGAAGGAGAGGAATCCTCGCCTCCTCAACAAAACATCGGCGCTTCTACTCCTCCTTCGAGCCCCCGAGCCCCTTCACCGAAAAGGGCAAGGACGGAGATTGTCTCGGAGCCTACTCTCCAATTGAGTAGCTCTTCGAACCTTCTCATGGAAGATGTAAGTTCTTTACTTTTTTGTCAGTGTCTATGTTTTCTCTGTTTGCTTCTGTGTATCACCATATTTTTCTCATACCCCCATTTTCTCTTTGTCTTCTCTTTTTGGTTAACAGCCTGTGATCAAGGATCTTCTTCGCATCGGTGCCCAATTTGTTGGGTACCGTGAATATGCGAATAAAGCTGAAGGTAATGCTCTGCTCCTTCTTTTTGCCTCTGTTCTTTTGTTCCTTCTTTGTTGTCGAGATTTGTAACTATATTTATCTTCCATTGTAGAAAAACTGGCGGAAGCCAATGATCGTGCCAATACACTTGCTCAGCAATTAGAGCAAAGTGAAAAGGCTCGCAAAAAGGCTGAGTCAGATGCTATTGATGCGCGAGCAGAGGCTGATAAAGCCAAGGCTGACGCTGCTGGTGTCGAAGACCTTAGAAAGAGGCTTCACACCGCTGAAACTTCCCTGAGCGATCACATAGCCGCCCAGTCTGCTCGCGAGGAGGCGATCCGTAAGCGTTTAACGACGCAGAGTCGCCGCTTCGTAGGTAAGTACCACTCATTATTCTTTTGTATTTTCTTCTCTGCACTCGTTTGTTGCTCAATTTTTCTTTCTTGACAGCTAGAACAGCTCAAGAATTTCAACTTGATGAACCCGCCAATGATTCTCTTCTTGACGCCCTTTCACTCCTTGAAGTTCATGGATCAGAGGCACGCGAAGGCATTGATCAGGCTAAAGCGGGGTTGTCGCGGCTTTTCCCTTATTTCTTCCCCAAGAAAGAGGAACCCGCAACTTTCCTTGACCTCGCCAAGTGCTTCAATCCATCAGAAGATCTTGGGCTAAGGGTGCGTCATGAAAATATGAAGGTTGCCGTGGAGAATACTGTCGCCTTGGTTGCTCACAGCCAGCAGTCTATCGATTGGTCGAAAGTTGGCGACACTGATCAGATAGAACAGTCAAGGTGGAGGTCTTTGATCAAGGCAGCTAAGCCCAACACGAGGAAAATCCTGGCTTATATCGGGATCAGGCCATCTTCGACTCCTAGCTCATCAAAGCCGGAGGTCTAGTTAAATGCCTCTTTGCTTTTTCTTTTTAGCATACCTCTTTCTTTTGGCCTTGTCGCCGTAGTGTTATTGGCGAGAACTGCTTCAGTATCCCTCTAGAAGGTCCTTCTTTTGTAATAGATATGTATATATTATGGAGATGAATGGAAATCTATCTTTGCTCAGTGATTGATGTCGAAATATTTCTTTTTCCAGTTAATTTTTGACAATTATACGCCAGCTCCTGGTTCTTCCAATATTTTGCCTTCTCCCCCAAGGAGAACTCCTGCTGATGCTTCGTCTGCCGAGGATTCCTTGCCGCAAGAATTAGACGAACTTCGACACCAACTTCAGTTCGTGAAGAAGCAATCACTTGTGCTGATGGAGAAGGCTCGTAAGTCATCTGAAGCCGAGGAAATTGCACTCCAACAAGCACAAACTGCCATTGCTGAAAAGGACTCGGCTGTTGCTGAAACCACTGCAGCTACGTCTCGAGAAAATTCCATGCTCCAGCTGTTAGTAGATGCTAGCTTGGATATGGCGGGTATGTTTGATTATCTTTTGTCGCGCTTCATTTTTCTTTGCTGCTTGCCTCATTGTCTACTGACCTGTTGCGAGAAACAATAGGTGCTTTTTTGGATACTGCTGCTGAAGATGAACGTGTCGAGGCTCGTTCCAATGTTCTTCTTCGGCTTGCGCGTGATCATGGGTCGACTTTTTGGGGCACGCCTGAACGGACTCGCCAAATCGTGAGATTTCAGGATCGCGCGCTTCAGGTTCGCGGGTACCTTGACTTCTGTACCAAGACCCTCTCTATGGTGTATAACTCTATGTTTCCTCGGAACGTTCAACCAAAAACTCTTCCCGAGTTAATGGAGAAGTTTAAGGATGCTCATAGGATCCATCACTTTGTCAGAGCTCAACTGGTAGCTGGCGCCAGATTTGCCCTCATAATGCTTCAGATCTGCCATTCAAAACTTGATCTGACCCAAGTTGTTGAGAAGGTTCACGAGAAGGTTCGGCGCCGAAGAGTTGGTATTGATCGTATTAACACGAAGGTTTCACCCATAGCCGAAGAAATGATTGAAGACCTCCTTCGGATGGATGCCGACTTTTTTGCAGACGGTCATTATGCTGATTTTCTTGGTGCTGCTCCTGAGGAAAACAAAGTTACTCTTGACGATATATTGAATCAAGGCTAGTTTTCCTTTGGTAGATAATTTTCTTTTTGTGAATCATGGTTGTGATTCTATTGTGAAGCAAACAGTATATTTCTATATTTGTCTAGCCCCCGAGTATTTTCGGTGGCTAGCCGCTGTATTTGTATAGTGCGAGGTTTTTTAACCAAGGCAAGATAATATACACTGTACTATTTTTGTGGGTGTAAGCCCCCGAGCTTTTTTGTTGATCACTATTTTGTCGATATCTCTTTTTATTTTTGCGAGGTATTTTTACCAAGGCAAGGTGCTTCTTTTGTCGATACTGTGTTTATATATATATTGTATCATGTAGGGGAGAAACCCCTGATCTTGTCGAGAAGAAGATATATAATTCCACTATCTTTATTATATTGCAGCACCGCGAGCCCGCCTCATTAAAAACCTTTCCCGGCCCCACTCGGTGCCCCGAAAAAGGAAAAGAGTGCGTCTGAAAACTCGTGGGCGTTTCAGTACATTGAAGCTTTACAAAGGACTATATTTTCGACACCTAGGCGTAGAAACGCCTGAGCTGTGCCACATTCCGGGATTTGGCTCGTCAATCCCTGTCTTCTTGTCTTTGATTCTGTATGCTCCTCCTTCGATTACTTCTGTGACGATGTAGGGTCCAAGCCATGGTGATTCGAGTTTTTCGTGACTTTTTTGGTTGAGCCGCAGAACTAAGTCACCAACTTGAAAAGACCTTGGCCGCAATCGTCGACTGTGATAGTTTTTCAGGTCCTGCTGATATTTGGCGACTCTTGACAGGACTTCATCTCGAGCTTCATCGAGTGCATCGACATCATCCTCCAAAGCTTTTCTCGATGTTTCTTCGTCATATTCTGTGACTCTTGGAGAATCGTGCTCTATTTCTATCGGCAGGACTGCTTCGGCGCCATGGACCAGAAAAAACGGTGTTTCCTGTGTCGCCGTATTTGGTGTTGTTCGGATACTCCACAAGACACTTGGTAACTCCTCTGGCCAAGTATGCCTAGCTTTTTCCAAAGGTCCTAGCAGGCGCTTCTTGATGCCATTGCAGATGATGCCATTGGCCTTTTCGACTTGGCCATTGGTGCGTGGATGTGCGACAGACGCAAAACTTAGTTTATGCCCACCTGCAATATGCTTTGAGCTCCTTGGAAGTAAAGTTACTGCCGTTATCGTGACGATGCTGTGAGGTACTCCAAAGCGAAAGACGATGCTTTTCACAAACTTTATTGCGGATGCTGCATCTGGTGAGTTTATTGGCTTCGCCTCTATCCACTTGGTAAATTTGTCGACAGCCACCAACAAGTACTCATATCCTCCTGGCGAAGCTTTATGTAATTTACCCACCATGTCAAGACCCCATTGAGCAAAGGGCCAAGACAATGGGATTGGCATAAGTTCTGCTGCTGGTGAGTGAGGTCTTGCCGCAAATCTTTGACACGCGTCGCAAGTGCGCACTATTTCCTTTGCATCCTCGATTGCTGTGAGCCAATAAAATCCTGCTCTGAAAACCTTTGCCGCGATGGCTCTGCTGCTCGCATGGTGTCCGCATATCCCTTCATGCACGTCCTTTAGGATGATCCTTCCTTCTTCGGGTGTAACACACCGTTGTAGCACACCCGAAATACTGCGTTTGTACAGCTCCCCTTTTACCACAGTGAAAGCTTTTGATCGCCTAATTATTCGCCTTGCTTCAACTGGATCGTCGGGTATGACTTTCCTTAGGATGTATGATATGTAGGCCTGCATCCATGGAACTTGTACCATCATGACTAGTTCTTGCTCTTCTTCTTCTTCTTCTGCTGTGTCCTTGGTGACAGTCGAGGTTTTCTCTTTCTTCTCCTTTTTTGTTTTTGCTGGCTTTGTTGATCTTTCGCTTATCTCTTCCCAGAACACACCTGGAGGGATTGCGAGGCATTGTGACCCGATGTTTGCGAGAACGTCGGCTTCATCGTTGCTCATCCTGCTGATGTGGTTTACCTCACAACCATCGAATAGCTTCTCCAGCTCATTGTATACCTCCTTGTATGCTATCATACTTTCGTTGACTGCGTCACATTGGTTCATTACTTGCTGTGCTACCAACTGTGAGTCGCCGAAAATTTTCAGTCGGGTTGCACCGCAAGCTTTCGCCATCTTCATGCCGTGTATGAGAGCTTCATATTCTGCTTCATTGTTAGATGCGTTTGGGAACGTCATCCGCAGAACATACTTCAACTTGTCGCCTTCAGGTGAAACTAATATCACGCCTGCTCCAGCACCTTCCAATCTCTTGGACCCGTCGAAGTTCATGGTCCAAGTCCTCGATAAATCTGGGGTCCCGTGTTTTGTAGCTCCATCCACTCTGCAATGAAATCTGGTAAGACCTGCGACTTTATTGCTTTTCTTTTTCATACGTGATGTCCCGAGGGGAAAGTTCTATTCCCCAAAGGGAGACACGACCCGTAGCTTCTGGATTGTTCAGTATATTTGATAAGGGAGCTTCATTGACCACTATTATCGGGTGAGCCGAAAAATAGTGCCGCAATTTTCTTGCTGTCGTGAATACTCCATATGCTAGCTTTTGATATTGCGGGTACCGCTGTTTTGACGGCGACAGTACTTCGCTGATGAAATATACTGGCCGTTGAACTCCATGAAGCTTGCCTTCTTCTTCTCTCTCGACTACTAGGGCCGTGCTGACCACCTGAGGTGTGGCTGCAATGTACAATAGGAGAGGTTCTTTCTCTTTTGGCGCCACCAATATCGGTGGTGTCGAAATTGCTCGCTTGAGATTCTCGAAAGCTCTGTCTGCTTCCTCGTTCCATTGGAATTTTTCCCCTTGCTTGATCAACGCATAGAACGGCAGCGCCTTTTCTCCTAGCCTGGCGACGAATCGCTTAAAGCTGCGACTCGCCCCGTTAGCTGTTGTATTTCTTTCAGCTTTGTTGGCTTTCTCATAGTAACGATGGCCTGTATTTTTTCGGGATTAGCTTCGATCCCCCTTGCTGATACTAAGAACCCGAGAAGTTCTTCTGCGGGAACTCCAAAAGAGCACTTTGTCGGGTTCAGCTTGAGGCAGAACTTGTCGAGGTTGTCGAAGGTTTCCTTCAGATCTTCGATCAACGTTGACCCTTTCTTTGATGTTATTACGACATCGTCGATGTAGACTTGTACATTTTTCCCAATCTGTGTTGCTAGGCATTTCTGCATCATCCGCTGATATGTTGCTCCCCCGTTTTTCAGACCAAAGGGCATTGTTTTGTAGCAAAACACGCCATAAGGTGTGATGAACGCTGTCTTGGCTTCATCTTCTTCTTTTAATCTGATCTGGTTATAACCAGAATACGCGTCCAGAAGGAAAGACGTTCGCATCCTGCCGTGGAGTCGATGATTTGATCGATCCTTGGGAGGGGAAAGTGATCCTTGGGACAATGTTTATTGAGACACGTAAAGTCGACGCACATGCGAAGGACTATTGTGTGTTTTTTCGGCACCATCACTGGGTTGGCTACCCAAGTGGCTTCGGTAGATATTTCTCTGATAAATCCAGCATCTTTGAGTCGATCTATTTCGGATAACATGGCTTTGCGGCTAGGCTCCGAGAAACGCCGCAAAGGTTGCTTTACTGGTCTTGCGAGAGGATCCAAATTGAGGTGGTGCTCGGCAAGTTCCCTGGGTACTCCTGGCATGTCAGCTGGACACCATGCGAAGATTCTCCAGTGCTCACGGAGGAACTCGACGAGCGCGCTTTCCTATGCGACATCCATGTTTGCAGCAATGGACGTCGTTTTCTTTGGATCCGTCGGGTGGATCTGTACCTCTTTGAATCCTTAGCTGTGTTGAAAGTTGGCTCCTTAGACTTCCTACCTCTGGCAACACATCATAATCAGTGAACCTTGGCGCCATATTCTGCTTACATCCCGAAAGTTTCTGATACGATGAAAATCCTTATCACATTTATCGATAATGCGAAACTTCCTTTGATTGTGATAGGTCCCTTGGGCCCAGGCAACCTCCACAATAGATATGTGTAATGCGGCACTGCCATGAACCTAGCGTACGCTGGTCGTCCCAACAAAGCATGATACTGCGACGGGAAATCCACAACTTCGAACTCCAGGTTCTCTATTCTGTAGTTCTCTCGGGTTCCAAACTGAACGTCGAGGTTGATCTTGCCCAATGGGTAACTTGGCTTCTCTGGTGTGATCCCGTGAAAGCGTGTGTCAGTTGGTTTCAAGTTTGCCAGGGATATGTTCATCTTCCTCAATGTGTCTGCATACATGAGGTTTAGAGCTGCTGCCGCCATCTATGAAAACTCGCGACACGTCGAACCCACGATTACTGCGGGTAGAATAAGTGCTGATTGTCCTGGTCGAGGAACTTGCTGCGGGTGATCCGCGATTGTGAAGCCTATGTCTTGCCCTGACCAATTTAGATACTCGATGTTGGTGGAGGCATCTTCTCTGCCATAAACACTTGTCGAGATATGACCTTCTGCGCCCTGTTGGACGGCCTAAATCATCAAAACTGCGCCATTGGAATTGGGATCAACGTATGGGGGTGGTTGTGGTGCTGCCGCTATTCTGAGCTGATGTCGATTTTCCTCGGTAATTGCGGGAGGAGGTGGGAGGTGAATCTCGCTCCTTGGCTCCCGAGGATTTCTGTTATTTGCTTGAGCGTTTGCGATTCCTGCGGCTCGCAACATTGCCTGAAAATTGCGCGTCTTTCCGTAGATGTCCTGACTGCCTCTTTCCATTGTTGTCGAGGTAAAAGTGCATTTGACACGGACCGTTCATCATCTCCTCGGGAGACACATAAGGTCTTTGAATCCTTGGTCCACTATTTTGTCTGTTGCCGCGAAAATCACCTCTATTGTCGCCTTGTTGCTCGTTGCTCCTTTGATAATCATCTCGACTATTTCCTCCAGGGTTCCCGAAAACCAGCTGATATATGGCCGGGAGCATCGTTGTTGTAGAACTGTCGAGAAAATCGCCTTCTATTTTGATAATTTCGACCACGATCTTCCTCTGGCGACCTGTGTCGCTTGTTGTATATTGCGTCTTCTCCATCTGCCCACTTATTAGCGATTTCCATCAACGCTGAGATTGTCTTGGGATTAGTTCTCCCCAAGTCCTCGACGAAGTCTGCTCGTCGGATTCCTGCCACGAACGCATCTATTGCCCTCTCGTCAGATATGTCTTCTGCCGAGTTCTTAATAATGTTCCACCGCTGTATATATTTTCTCATCGACTCGTCATGTTTTTGTCGACACGCCCGTAATTCTTCCAACGACGCAGGTTTCTTGCAGGTGGATCGGAAGTTCTTCACGAAGATGTCCTCAAAGGTTTCCCAGCTGTCGATGGAGTTCAAGGGGAGTTTCTTTATCCAAGATCTTGCGGCACCACTCAGGTGAACTTGGATACTTTGCATGGCTGTTGCTCTGGTTCCTCCTACCAGTTTCACCATCTCGAGATAATCCACGAGCCAATCCTCGGGATCTTGCAGGCCGTCGAACTTCTTGAAATTCTCGGGTAACTTGAACCCTTTTGGGACTCGAGTTTTTCGCACTCTTCTCGTAAAGCACGGGAGCCCACACATATCTTCGTCGGCAAGCTCTGGCGAGTACTGACGGTCCCTCCTTTCTTGTCGCGCTCTGTCCACCCTTACTTGGACTGCTGTGTCTCTTGCTCCACTTGCTCTTGGTGGGTCTTGAACTGCTGCGGTGGGTCGTGGACTATTTTGCCTAGGATTTTCTTCGGGAGGCGTTGTTGCAAACGCTGTTCCCATAACTCCTACTCCAGCCATCGCCATATTGAACAATGGTTCTCTCGGGTCTCCCAGGTGGTCTGGATGCCAAGATGTAAGCTTGTGTTGCCATGTAACCTGCCTCTGGCGTTTTTGGGATGATATTTCCTCTTTCATCAATCGACATAAAGGACATGTCGAGATTTTGGATTATGTTTCCTCTCTCTGCTTCGGGTATGTTTTGCAGCCGAGACATTGCTCTCCTCCGAGCTTCTCTGTGACTATCTCCCGAAGTTCTAGATTGTCGACTTAAATCTGCTCGTCGTCTGCTTGATGCGAAGCTGCTTCTTTTCTCCTATTCAGTGGATGCTGTCTGTTTTTCCACTCTCTCTTACTCGAGCAAGTCTATATTGATATGCTTGAAGTTCTTGTGCAGTAGCGGTGTTGGTCATAGGTTCTGAACCGTCCATGGCTTTCGCGGCCCTATCCCACGCGCTTTGCGGGAGCTGTACTCTTGCGAGTTGTGGATCCAGGATATTTGGTGCCTAGACCATGTCTGAGATCACCGGGATCGACGTATGGATTTCCCAATTCGTCGAAAGCCTCTGATGTTTGCGGGTCTGATGTGCCTGCCCCTTCTACCACATAGATCTGATGATATTTTGTGTATTGATTTTTGTCGGGATGGTGACACCATCATATAGAGTGGTGAAGACCTTTCCGATGGCAACAGACTTGTCGATGAAGTTGAAGCTGTCGACGCTGTCGGAGTCGCTGCTTATAAAGGAGTCCGCAGATGACTCGAAGGATGTGTTGCTGAAGATCTTGGCGAGCTTTCCGCTTGCCTTGTTGTCGACGAAGTATGTCGACGAAAACTCCTCGTCGGTCGACGAAAAGTTGGAGTCGACCGCTGAAAATTCCGACGAGATCGGAACTTCGAGACGGTAGGATCCTTCCTTGTTGATGCCAAATCGGAATTCTCCGAACGTCATGACGATGGGCTCCTCCAGATAGGCACATGCATCCATACGGGAGGGCGGGTGAGGAATAAAATTGAATAGATCAGTTTTTCCCTTGTTACCTCGATCCATCGCGTTGCTTGCTGTTGATGAAGTCGAAGATCTTGAACGTGCCATCGAGATCAGATCCTTGCAGCCTCTAATTCCCACAGACGGCGCCAATTGACAAAGGATTAACTTGTCAATGCCTACAGATTGTAGACTAGGGTTTTGCTAGAAGTAGAGGGCAAGTAGATCTCGAAGGTTTAGGCGAAAAGTACTCGGCGATTATGAAAACTAGGGTTATGTTGACAGTAGATTCGATCCTTTTTTGTCCCTCGACTCCCCCTTATATAGGAGGTGGAGCCGAGGGTTTCGTATTGTACAAGTTACAGAGTTCGGGACGGTTTCTAACTCGTCTCGCCAGATTACAAAATATACTTCCTATTACAACTCTAGCTTTCCTTGATACATCTTGGGCTCCCGAATCTTCTTATTCTTCGGATAGTGGGCCTTCAGTAAATCCCGGGTACTATCTATGGCAGGCCCATTTGGGGTGCCTATGTCACTCATCATTTTGTGCCTGTATCACATCGAGTAATTCTCTAACTCTATCCTGCTGCTTTGCTAATTCATCTCCAGATAACGATTCACACATTTCCATTGCGGCCTTAGCAGCTTTTATAGTTTTATCCGGGCTACTGTACTTAGGCTTCTCTACAATGCTTACAGATACGAGGCGCTTTTGCCGGCAAGAACTTCCTTGCAGATCCTGATCTACGTTGCGAGCTTTTAGCCGGTTCCCCGGTATCCTAGCAGCCTGAGCGCTAACAGAAGCAAAGCCATGGGCTGCGTTGTACTCACGTAGGGTTAGGTTCAGCTCGCGCTGAGCCCGGATGATGTCTGCGCCACGAAGCAGCGCCTTGCGCGTGGCCTCCAGCTCCTCCTGAGCCTTTGCCGGGTCGATGTTCTGCGCGATGGGCGTGGCGCGTGTGCATCGCTGCTTGGAGAGGGGTTTCCGGTGGCGCCGAAGATGCTCCCGCGGCGCCTGCGTCACGCTCCAGCGGTGGCTTTGCCGGACGAGTCGATGCCGCACGCTCAGCTCCTTCTTCTACAGCTTCTTTGCCGGTGTTGACCGCACCAGCCATCATGACCTCCACGCTGCCGGCGGCGCGGCCAGCACATAGCCACCTTGGCGGATCCGGCGCCACCAGCACCGGCGAGAGGTACTGGCGCACAGGGACGGTGCCGAAGTAGACGCGGTGGCTGCCGAACTCGATGGTGCGGCCGTTCTGCGGGAACTTGCGCCGTTGGCGAAGCGGCCTGCGTTGTCATTGATGAAGTCCATGTTGTAGATGCGTTGCACGAGCGCGGACACCGTGCGTTCGCCGTTGACGTCGAGGATGCCCGCCCGAATATCAACTCCAGCAAGCGCCACTTCTGGACCCACGGTGGCGCAACTGTCGTCGTGGTGAACAGACAGATGCCATGGGATGGCTTAAGTTGGGGCCGAGTTGGACGCTAGAGGATTCGGGGGAGGGTTTTGGATCGGGTAGGATGAACTTCCGGGTGCTTTCCTCAAGAACTTGGCCAAGGCCAGAGGTAGAAGAAGAGAGACACAAGGATGAACTCCGTTCTAGATCTTCTCTATTCCATGAACAAGGTTACAAGTGGTTTTCATACACAAAGGTAATGTCTATTCTCGTCGTGCCCGTGAAGGAGCTTACCCCCTCTCCTTATATAGGGGAGAGGGTGGCTTACAGGGGAAGGAACCCTAATAAACCCTAATGGCATCTTTGAACAGACAAACTACTTTACAAAGCTACTTTAATCATAGGTGACGCGGTATCTTCTTTAAACAGGGAGGCTGATGTCCTCCGGCTTCTTTGGGCGTCACCTTCGTCTTTTACGTCACGGCTTCGTTTAAAGCCACTTTGCTTAGCTCATCTTTGTCTTCTAGTTCCTGGAGGAATCTTTGACCAGCTTGCTCATACCGGTAGTCCGGTATCCTCTTAGCTTCTTCCGGCATGCCTCTCTTTGGGCATACCGGTATTGGTTTCCTTAGCCAAAAGCCTAAGTCCGGAATGAATATCAAACCGGTATCTTGATGGCTCAAACCATCCGGTTTGGCATGCCTTTGGCATACCGGGGGTCATCCCCCCAACAATAGAGACTTGTAATTTTACGGGACGGGTTAGAAACCCTCTCGGACTCTGTAATCTGTGTATTATGAATCCCTCGGCTCCACCTCCTATATAAGGGGGAGTCGAGGGACAAAGAGAGGATTGAATCAATTGTCAACATAACCCTAGTTTCATAATCGTCGAGTACTTTTCGGCTGAAACCTTCGAGATCTACTTGCCCTCTACTTCCAACTAAACCCTAGTCTACAATACATAGGCATTGATAAGTTGATACCTTGTCAATTGGCGGCGTCTGTGGGAATTAGAGGCGACAAGGAGCTGATCTCGATGGCAATCGTCGACTTCGTCGGTAGCAAGCAACACGATGGATCGAGGTAAACATGTCGAAACTGATCTAGTCGATTTTGTTCCTCACCCGCCCTCCCGTTTGGATGCATATGCGTATCTGGAGGACCCCATGGAGATGACGTTCGGAGAATTCCGATTCTGCGTCGACAAAGAAGGATCGTATCGTCTCGAAGTTCCGATCTCGTCAGGATTATCAGCGATCGATTCTGACTTTTCATCAGCGAAGAGGAGATTTCGTCGCCACGCTTCATCAACACCATGGCAAGCGAAAAGCTCGCCAAGATCTTCACGACATGTCTTTGGAGTCGTCTGCGGACTCTATATAAGCATGACTATGAAAGCGCCCGACTTCAATTTCATCGACAGATCTATTGCTATTGGAAAGGTCTTCACCAATCTATGTGATGGTGTCACCAATCTTGACAAAAATCAAAATTCAAAATATCATCAGATCTACGCAATTGAGGAAACAAACCGAGCAGAGCCAGAGACGTCAGAGGCTTTCGACAATGTGGGAAACCCATATGTTGATCCCGGTGATCTCAGGCGAGGTTTAGGCACCAAATATGTCGGGCCTACACCACGTCTAAGGGTCCAACTCCCACAAGAAGCGTGGGATAGAGCCGCAAGAGCCATGGATGGCACAGAACCAATGACCACAACTGCTACGACAGAGGAATTGCAAGCCTATCAATATAGACTCGCTCGTGTGAGCAGAGAATTAGAAACAGACAGCTGAATTAAATAGAAGAAAGGAGGCAGCTTCCGCGTCACGCAGGCGACGAGCAGATCTAAGCCGACAGTCAGGAACTTCGGGAGATAGTCACAGAGAAGCTCGAAGGCGAGCAAGATCTCGGCTGCAAAATATACCTGAAGCAGAGAGGGAGAATTTAGTTCAAAACCTCGACATGTCTTTTATGTCAATCGACACAAGGGGAAACATTATCCCTAAAACACCGGAAGCTGGGTACATGGCAACGCAAGCTTTCATCCTCGCGTCCAGACCACCTCCCGGGGATCCGAGAGAAGCGTTGTATAACATGGCAATGGCAGGAGTTGGAGCCATGGGAGCAGCGTTCGCAGCTACACCTCCCGAAGGAACTGCAAGGAAAAAATAGTCCGCGACCCACCGCAGAGGTGCAGGATCCACCGAGAGCAAGTGGAGCAAGAGATTCAGGGACTCAGGCAAGGGTGGATAGAACGCGACAGGAAAGAAGGGAACATCGGCATTCACCAGAAGTTGCTGAAGAAGACATGTGTGGACTTCCGTGTTTCACGAGACAAGTTCGAAAAACTCGAGTCCCGTCAGGGTTTAAGTTGCCCGAAAATTTCAAAAAATTCGATGGTCTACAGGATCCCGAAGATTGGCTCGTTGATTACCTCGAGATGGTGAAGTTGATAGGCGGAACCAGGGCAACAGCCATGCAGAGCATCCAAGTACACTTGAGCGGAGCCGCACGATCTTGGATAAAGAAACTTCCCCCAGGTTCCATCGATAGTTGGGACAGTTTTGAGGATGTCTTCGTGAAAAATTTCTGATCTACCTGCGAAAAACCCGCGTCATTAGAAGAGTTGAGGTCGTGTAGACAGAAACATGATGAGTCAATGAGAAAATACATACAGAGGTGGAACATCATCAAAAACTCGGCAGAAGACATATCTGACGAGAGAGCAATAGATGCGTTCGTGGCAGGAATTCGACGAGGAGATTTCGTCGAAGACTTGGGGAGAACCAACCCAAAGACAATATCAGCATTGATG
Organism: Lolium multiflorum; assembly: GCA_030979885.1. Lineage (NCBI taxonomy): Eukaryota > Viridiplantae > Streptophyta > Magnoliopsida > Poales > Poaceae > Lolium > Lolium multiflorum. The sequence goes on along the minus strand of CM061747.1, from coordinate 113,524,974 downwards.
GAAATAGCAAACAGATGGGCAGATGGAGAAGATGCTATACACAACAAGCGACATAGATCGCCAGAGGAGGACCGCAGTCGAAATTTCCAAAATAGACGACGATTCTCTCGACAGTTCTATAGTAATGATGCTCCTGGCCAAATATCGGCTGGTTTCCGAGGAAACACAGGAGGAAACAGTCGAGATGATTATCAAAGAAGTAGCGAGCAGCAAGGCGACAACAGAGGTGATTTCCGTAGTAACAGGCAAAATAGTGGGCCAAGGTTTCAGAGACCTTTCGTATCTCCCGAGGATATGATGAACGGGCCATGTCAGATGCATTTTTATCTCGACAGTAATGGGAAGAGGCAGCCAGGACATCTGCAGAAGGATTGTCGCAATTTTCAAGGAATGTTGAGGGTCGCAGGGCTAGCCAATGCTCAAGCAATAAATAGAAACCCCCAAGGGCCCAGGAGTGAGATCCACCTGCCACCTCCTCCCGCAATTACGGACGAAAATCGGCACCAGCTCAGAATAGCGGCAGCACCACACCCACCTCCATATGTTGACCCCAACTCCAACGGCGCGGTCTCGATGATTCAGAAAGCTAGGCCGTCTAATAGGGCTCAGAAAGTAATCTCGCGACAAGTGTTCATGGCAGAGAAGATGCCTCCACCAACGATTGAGTACCTAAATTGGTCGGGACAGGACATTGGCTTCACAATTGCGGATCACCCGCAGCAAGTTCGAGCAGGAACTAAGCTTATGCTGATACGTCCCCGACGTATCCATAATTTCTGTCGTTCCATGCTTGTTTTATGACAATACTTACATGTTTTGCTTGCACTTTATGATGTTTTTATGCGTTTTCCGGAACTAACCTATTAACGAGATGCCACAGTGCCAGTTCCTGTTTTCTGTTTTTGGTTCCAGAAAGGCTGTTCGGCAATATTCTCGGAATTGGACGAAATCAACGCCAAACCTCCTATTTTTCCCGGAGGCTCCGAACACCGAAGAAGAGTCGGAGAGGGGCCAGGGGGCCACCACACCACATGGAGGCGCGGGCCAGACCCTGGCCGCGGGGCTAGGGTGGCGCCCCCAGTGCCCCCGCGCCGCCTCTTCGCCTATAAAATCCCTTTCGACCTAAAAACACCGTACCACTTGACGAAACTCCAGAAAGACTCCAGGCGCCGCCACCATCGCGAAACTCCAATTCGGGGGACAGAAGTCTGTCCGGCACCTGCCGGGACGGGGAAGTGCCCCCGGAAGCCATCTCCATCAACGCCACCGCCTCCATCATGCTCCGTGAGTAGTTCCCCCATGGACTACGGGTTCTAGCTGTAGCTAGTTGGTATTCTCTCCCCCATGTACTTCAATACATTGATCTCATGAGCTGCCTTACATGATTGAGATTCATCTGATGTAATCGGTGTTGTGTTTGTTGGGATCCGATGGATGATACATTATGATTAGTATATCTATAAAGTTTGTGAAGTTATTGTTGTTGCAATCTTGTTATGCTTAATGCTTGTCACTAGGGCCCGGCATGATCTTAGATTTGAGCTCTATAATTATTGCTTAGATTGTATCTACAAGTTGTATGCACATGTCACTGTCCGGAACCAAAGGCCCCGAAGTGACAGAAATCGGGACAACGGGGATGGCGGTGATGTGAGGGACACATGTTTTCACGGAGTGTTAATGCTTTGCTCCGGTGCTCTATTAAAAGGAGTACCTTAATATCCAGTAGATTCCCTTGAGGCCCGGCTGCCACCGGCTGGTAGGACAATAGATGTTGTGCAAGTTTCTCATTGCGAGCACGTACGACTAAATATGGAAAACATGCCTACATGATTAATGAATTGATGTTCTTTCTTAATGCCTTATCAATCCTATCAATTGCCCAACTGTAATTTGTTCACCCAACACTTGTCACTTGTTATTGGAGAGTTACCACTAATGTAGATCGCTGGGAACCCCGGTCCATCTCGCATCATCATATACTCGTTCTACATGTCATTGGAAGTAGTATCAACTATTTTCTGGTGCCATTGCTCTCATATTGCTATTACTGCTGCTGTGTTACTGTTACTACTGCTTTCATATTACTGCTACTTTCACATCACCCCTGTTACTAGTGCTTTTCAGGTTGAATTGACAACTCGGTTGTTAAGGCTTATAAGTATTCTTTACCTCCCTTGTGTCGAATCAATAAATTTGGGTTTTACTTCCCTCGAAGACTGTTGCGATCCCCTATACTTGTGGGTCATCAAGACTATTTTCTGGCGCCGTTGCCGGGGAGGCATAGCTCTACTCATAAGTTCACCTGGGGAGTACACTCTACCTCTCTCTCTGCTTTTATCTTATTTTGTCTTGCTAGTTTATTTCTGTCTAGTTTATTTGTGCTTAGTTTATTTCTGTCTAGTTTTACTTTGCTTAATTTACTTTTGTCTAGTTTATTTTTGTCTTGTTTTATTTTCCTTATATACCCGAAAATCCATAAAAATTTGAAAAACCTAAAAATTAAAAACTGCTGTTATGGGAGAACCAACAACCTACTTGGAGCTTATAGAATGTTATAATAATTATAGAGAATCAAGAAACGGTAAAATAATGAGTGCTATGATAGAAAAATTGAATACAATTGCTGAAATCTTGCTTGAACGCCATAATATAAACTGTTGCTCTCAACATGATACTAAACATCTTAAATTTCAATGTGGCTTTAGTGAGGAATTTTTAATTAAGAACTATAATCGGAATTGCTATATTCATTATGGGTTCGAAGAGGTAGAACAATTTGTCTTATTTATGGGAGCCTCCGAGATAGAATCCTTCATGGTTGAGAATTATGAAACTTGTGCTATTTGTAAGGACCTTAAAGATTATGTCTCTACTATCCTTAATTCTTGTATAGAATGCTACAGTAGGAATCCGTATATCCTTGATTATAAAGAGAGACACATTAATGCACAAGAATGCACTCACAATTTGCAGGAACCGGTGGAAGAAGAAATTGACAAACCTGAAAGCTCATTGGATGAAAAAGAGGAGGAAATTGATGAACCTGAAAGCTCATTGGATGAAAAAGAAGAGGAGAGTGATGAACAAAAGGAGGAAGAATGGATTAGCTACCCATGCCAACCTTCTAATGAGAGTAACTCTTTATCTCTTACACTATTTGATTGTCCTCCATGCTTACCGAAAGAGGTTGAATGTTATGTTCCTGTGGATTCTCTTGAAATATTTCCTATAAGTAAAACTTGTGAGAATAATTATGCTACTGTTATATATGATAATCCATGCTACTTTGATAAATCTTATGATAATGCTTTGTTTGTGCCTGATGTCGAAATGCATGGTACTAAAGAATTTTGCTTGGCAAATGTTTATGATAAAGCTCTAGATGATGGTCCTATGTTACTTGATAATATTAATTGTACTACTAATGAAAATGGGATTGGAGAGTTCTTGACTTATTCTATGAGTCCCATATCTATTGAGATTGATCACCTACCTTGTTATATTATTAATAAAAGTAAGTTTGAAAGTTTTAATTCCACTATTCTTGAACTTGATAAAAATTATGTGTTTGGAAATCATGAAAAGTATGCTGCATGTGATAGTTATATTGTTGAGTTTGTTCATGAAGCTACTGAAAATTATTATGAGAGAGGAAAATATGGTAGTAGAAATTTTCATGGTGCTAAAACACCTCTCTATATGCTTAAAATTTTGAAGTTACTCTTGTTTTATCTTCTTATGCTTATCACTTTGTTCTTCATGAATTTATTTGTGTACAAGATTCCTATGCATAGGAAGTGGGTTAGACTTAAATGTGTTTTGAATTTGCTTTTTGATGCTCTCTTTTGCTTCAAATACTATTTCTTGCGAGTGCATCATTTAAAACTGCTGAGTCCATCTTAATGGCTATAAAGAAAAGAACTTCTTGGGAGATAACCCATGTGTTATTTTGCTTCAGTACTTTGTTTTATATTTGTGTCTTGGAAGTTGTTTACTACTGTAGCAACCTCTCCTTATCTTAGTTTTGTGTTTTGTTGTGCCAAGTGAAGCCTCTAATCGAAGGTTGATACTAGATTTGGATTTCTGCGCAGAAACAGATTTCTATCTGTCACGAATCTGGGCTTATTTCTCTGTAGGAAACTCAGAAAAATCTGCCAATTTACGTGCGTGATCCTCAGATATGTACACAACTTTCATTAGTTTTGAGTTTTCTGATTTGAGCAACGGAAGTACCATTTTAAAATTCGTGTTTACTGGCTGTTCTGTTTTGGCAGATTCTGTCTCTGTTTTTTGCATTGTCTCTTGTGGACTTTATGTGAGGCTTTCTAGACGTGGAGAGCTGTAGCTAATGTTTTATTGAGTTCTTGCAATGTGTCACTACAGGACCAAGGTGGATTAAAGTTTTTTGAGTACTAACCCCTCTAATGAAGTTTATGAGAAGTTTGGTGTGAAGGAAGTTTTCAAGGGTCAATAGAGGAGGATGATATATGATTAAGAAGAGTGAAAAGTCTAAGCTTGGGGATGCCCCGTGGTTCATCCCTGCATATTTCAAGAAGACTCAAGCGTCTAAGCTTGGGGATGCCCAAGGCATCCCCTTCTTCATCAACTTATCAGGTTTCTTCTATTGAAACTATATTTTTATTCGGTCACATCTTATGTGCTTTACTTGGAGCGTCTGTGTGTTTTTATTTTTGTTTGTGTTTGAATAAAGATGGATCCTAGCAATCCTTGTGTGGGAGAGATACACGCTCCGCTTTTTCATATGAACACTCGTGTTCTTCGTTTTACTTTTAATGTTCAATGGTAAAAGTTGGAAGCTATTTGCACTTATAGATATTTGGTTGGAAACAGAAAATGCCTCATAATGTCTTGAATAATTTGACACTTGGCAATTGTTTTGAGCTCTCAAGTAGATCATGATTAAGTTTTTTCATGTAGTTTAAACCTATTAGTGGAGAACTACCGTAGAGCTTGTTAAAATTGGTTTGCATAATTGATCTCTCTTAAGGTCTAGATATTTTCTGGTAAAAGTGTTTGAGCAACAAGGAAGATAGTGTAGAGTATTATAATGCTTGCGATATGTTCTTATGTAAGTTTTTTGCTGTACCGGTTCATACTTGTGTTTGCTTCAAACAACCTTGCTAGCCTAAGCCTTGTATCGAGAGGGAATACTTCTCATGCATCCAAAATCCTTGAGCCAACCACTATGCCATTTGTGTCCACCATATCTACCTACTATGTGGTATTTTCTGCCATTCCAAAGTAAATTGCTTGAGTGCTACCTTTAAACAATTCAAAATTTATTACCTCTGATTTGTGTCAATGTTTTATAGCTCATGAGGAAGTATGTGGTGTTTATCTTTCAATCTTGTTGGGCAACTTTCACCAATGGACTAGTGGCTTCATCCGCTTATCCAATAATTTTGCAAAAAGAGCTGGCAATGGGATTCCCAGTCCCAAATTAATTAACAAAAATAGACACTCCTCCATGGTATGTGATTGTTGGACGGCACCCGAGGATTCGGTTAGCCATGGCTTGTGTAAGCAAAGGTGGGGAGGAGTGTCATCATAATAAAACTAAAATAAAAGGGCACTCCTTCATGGTATGAGATTGTTGGCAGGCACCCGAGGATTCGGTTAGCCATGGTTTGTGAAAGAAAGGTTGGAAGGAGTGCCACCCAAAAATAAAAATAATTCATGGGAGCCGCTCTTGAAGGTTTGTCTAGCAAGGGGGTTAGAGTGCCCACTACCATTCGTTGACAACAACAAACACCTCTCAAAACTTTACTTTTTATGCTCTCTTTAATGTTTTCAAAACCAAAGCTCTAGCACAAATATAGCAATCGATGCTTTCCTTTGAAGGGCCATTCTTTACTTTATGTTGAGTCAGTTTACCTACTTCCTTCCATCTTAGAAGCAAACACTTGTGTCAACTGTGCATTGATTCTTACATACTTGCTTATTTGCATTCATCATATTATTTTGTGTTGACAATTATCCATGAGATATGCATGTTACAAGTTGAAAGCAACCGCTGAAACTTATATCTTCCCTTGTGTTGCTTCGATGCCTTTACTTTGAACTTATTGCTTTATGAGTTAACTCTTGTGCAAAACTTTTGATACTTGTCTTGAAAGTACTCTTCATGAAAAGTTTTGCTATATGTTATCTATTTGTTAGCAACTATAGATCATTGCCTTGAGTCACTTCATTCATTTCATATGCTTTGTAATAGTATGATCAAGGTTATGTAAGTAGCATGTCACTACGAAATTATTCTTTTTATCGTTTACCTGCTCGGGACGAGCAGGAACTAAGCTTGGGGATGCTGATACGTCCCCGACGTATCCATAATTTCTGTGTTCCATGCTTGTTTTATGACAATACTTACATGTTTTGCTTGCACTTTATGATGTTTTTATGCGTTTTCCAACTAACTCTATTAACGAGATGCCACAAGGCGCCTCGTTTTCGCTGTTTTTGGTTCCATAAAGGCTGTTCGGGCAATATTCTCGGAATTGGACGAAATCAACGCCAAACCTCCTATTTTTCCCGAAGGCTCCAGAACACCGAAGAAGAGTCGAGAGGGCCAGGGGCCACCACACCACATGGAGGCGCGGCCGACCCTCGTCGCCCGGCCTGGGGTGTGGGCGCCCCCTGCCCCCCGTGCCGCCTCTTCGCCTATAAAATCCTTTCGACCTAAAAACACCGTACCACTTGACGAAACTCCAGAAAGACTCCAGGGGCGCCGCCACCATCGCGAAACTCCAATTCGGGACAGAACTCTGTCCCGCACGGCCGGGACGGGGAAGTGCCCCCGGAAGTCATCTCCATCAACGCCACCGCCTCCATCATGCTCCGTGAGTAGTTCCCCCATGGACTACGGGTTCTAGCTGTAGCTAGTTGGTATTCTCTCCCATGTACTTCAATACAATGATCTCATGAGCTGCCTTACATGATTGAGATTCATCTGATGTAATCGGTGTTGTGTTTGTTGGGATCCGATGGATGATACATTATGATTAGTATATCTATAAAGTTTGTGAAGTTATTGTTGCTGCAATCTTGTTATGCTTAATGTTTGTCACTAGGGCCCGAGTGGCATGATCTTAGATTTGAGCTCTATAATTATTGCTTAGATTGTATCTACAAGTTGTATGCACATGTCACGTCCGGAACCAAAGGCCCCGAAGTGACAGAAATCGGGACAACCGGAGGGGATGGCGGTGATGTGAGGGACACATGTTTTCACGGAGTGTTAATGCTTTGCTCCGGTGCTCTATTAAAAGGAGTACCTTAATATCCAGTAGATTCCCTTGAGGCCCGGCTGCCACCGGCTGGTAGGACAATAGATGTTGTGCAAGTTTCTCATTGCGAGCACGTATGACTAAATATGGAAAACATGCCTACATGATTAATGAATTGATGTTCTTTCTTAATGCCTTATCAATCCTATCAATTGCCCAACTGTAATTTGTTCACCCAACACTTGTCACTTGTTATTGGAGAGTTACCACTAGTGTAGATAGCTGGGAACCCCGGTCCATCTCGCATCATCATATACTCGTTCTACATGTCATTGGAAGTAGTATCAATTTTCTCGTGCCATTGCTCTCATATTGCTATTACGCTGCCGTGTTACTGCATTATCGCTTTCATATTATGCTACTTTCACATCACCCCGTTACTAGTGCTTTTCCAGGGCCTGAATTGACAACTCAATTGTTAAGGCTTATAAGTATTCTTTACCTCCCCTTGTGTCGAATCAATAAATTGGGTTTTGCTTCACCCGCGCATCCCTATACTTGTGGGTCATCACTTACCAGTAGTGATCGCAGGATTCGACGTGTCTCGAGTATTCATAGATGGAGGCAGCAGTCTAAACCTTATGTATGCGGATACACTAAGGAAGATGAACATATCCCTGGCAAATCTAAAACCAACCGACACACGTTTCCATGGAATTACGCCAGAGAAGCCGAGTTATCCGTTGGGGAAGATCAATCTCGACGTTCAGTTTGGGACCCGAGAAAACTACAAGATAGAAAGGTTGGAGTTTGAAGTTGTGGATTTCCCGTCACAATATCACGCCTTGTTGGGACGACCAGCATATGCCAGGTTTATGTGCCACACTACACATACCTGTTGTGGAGGTTACCTGGACCTAAGGGACCAATTACAGTCAAAGGAAGTTTCGCGTTAGATGATAAATGCGACAAGGATTTTCATCGACTGTCGGAAACTTTCGGGATGCAAGCAGAATATATGGCGTCAAGGCTCACAACTGATTATGATGTGTTGCCAGATGCAGGAAGGCCACTCAGGGAGCCAACCTTCAACACTACTAAGGATTCCAAGGAGGTGCAGATTCACCCGACAGACCCAAAGAAAACGACGTCCATTGCAACAAACATAGACCTCGATAGAAAGCGCTCGTCGAGTTCCTCTATGAGCACTGAAAATCTCGCATGGTGTCCAACACATGCCAGAGTACCCAGGAACTTGCCGAGCACCACCTAAACTTGGATCCAATAGCGAGACCAATCAAACAACCTTTGCGGCGTTTTTCGGAACCAAACCGCAAAGCCATGCTGTCAGAAATTGATCGACTCAGAGAAGCTGGTTTTATTAAAGATATATCTACAGAAGCCACATGGGTAGCTAACCCAGTGATGGTCCCAAAGAAAAACACGAAAGTCCTTCGCATGTGTGTCGACTTTACGTGTCTCAATAAACACTGTCCAAAGGATCACTTTCCCCTCCCAAGGATCGATCAAATCATCGACTCCACGGCAGGATGTGAACGTCTTTCCTTCCTGGACGCATATTCTGGTTATAACTAGATCAGATTAAAAGAAGAGGATGAAGTCAAGACAGCGTTCATAACACCTTATGGCGTGTTCTTCTATAGAACAATGCCTTTTGGTCTAAAAAAACGCGGGAGCAACATATCAGCGGATGATGCAGAAGTGTCTTGCAACACAGATTGGTAAAAATGTACAAGTATATATTGACGATGTTGTCATAACAACAAAAATTGGTCAACCTTGATCGAGGATCTTAAAGAAACTTACGATAACCTTGACAAGTTCTGCCTTAAGTTGAACCCGACAAAGTGCTCCTTTGGCGTTCCCGAGAACTTCTCGGGTCTTAGTTTCAGCAAGAGGGATCAAGGCCAATCCAGAGAAAATCCAAGCCATCGTAACAATGAGGAAGCCAACAAAGTTGAAAGAAATACAACAGCTTGACTGGGCGAGTCGCGCATTAAGCAGATTCGTCGCTGTGCTAGGAGAAAAGGCATTACCGTTCTACGCGCTGATCAATCAAGGTGATAAATTTCAATGGAACGAAGAAGCGGACAGAGCCTTCGAGGATCTCAAGCGCACAATCTCGACACCACCAATCTTGGTGGCGCCAAAGGAGAAGGAGCCTCTCCTGTTATATATCGCTGCCACACCTCAGGTGGTAAGCACAGTACTAGTGGTTGAAAGAGAAGAAGAAGGAAAACTCCATGGCGTGCAACGGCCGGTATATTTCGTCAGCGAAGTTTTATCGCCTTCCAAACAACGGTACCCGCAGTACCAGAAGTTGGCGTATGGAGTTTTTACAACCGCAAGAAAACTGCGTATTTTTCAGCACACCGATAATAGTGGTCAATGAGGCGCCCTTATCCAATATACTAAACAATCCAGAAGCTACGGGTCGTGTCTCCCTTTGGGGAATAGAGCTTTCCCTGGGACATCACATATGAAAAGAGAAAGGCAATAAAGTCGCAAATATTACCAGATTTCATCGCAGAGTGGATGGAGCTACAAAATACGGGACCCCCGGATTTATCGAGAACTTGGACTATGAACTTTGACGGATCCAAGAGATTAGAGGGAGCAGGAGCAGGCATGATATTGATATCACCACAAGGCGATAAATTAAAGTATGTTTTGCGGATGACGTTCCCAAACGCGTCTAACAATGAGGCAGAATACGAAGCTCTTATACATGGGATGAAGATGGCGAAAGCTTGTGGTGCAACTCGATTAAAAATCTTTGGCGACTCACAATTGGTGGCCCAACAAGTCATGAACCAATGCGACGCAGTCAACGATAGCATGATAGCATACAAGGAGGTGTATAATGAGCTCGAGAAGCTGTTTGATGGATGCGAGGTAAATCACATCAGCAGGCTAAGTAATGATGAAGCCGATGTTCTTGCAAACATCGGGTCGCAATGTCTCGCAATACCACCTGGTGTGTTTTGGGAAGAGATATCTGAGAGATCTACCAAGCCGAAGAAACAGCAGAAGAAGGAGAAGGAAAAGAATCTCTCGGGGGCTAAAGAAATACCATCAGGAGAAGAGGAGGAACCTGAAGTAGTAATGATGATACAGATTCCATGGATGCATGCGTACATAGCATATATTTTGAGAAAGGAACTACCCGACGATCCAGTTGAAGCAAGGCGTTTTATCAGGCGATCCAAAGCCTTTACCGTGGTAAAAGGAGAGTTGTATAAACGAAGTATCTCGGGAGTATTACAACGTTGCGTCACACCTGGGCAAGGGAGGTTAATTCTGAAGGATGTACACGAAGGAGTGTGTGGACATCACGCAAGCAGTCGAGCTATAGCAGCCAAGGTTTTTAGATCAGGGTTTTATTGGTTAACGACAATTGAGGATGCAAGGACATAGTCCGCACTTGTGACGCGTACAAAGGTTTGCCGCAAAACCTCATTCTCCCGGCAGCAGAGCTTATGCCAATACTCGCTGTCATGGCCTTTGCTCGGGGGTCTTGATATGGTGGGAAAATTGCACAAGGCTTCGCCAGGAGGATACGAGTATATGCTCGTAGCTGTCGACAAGTTCACGAAGTGGATAGAAGCAAAGCCGATAAATTCACCAGACGCGACATCAGTAGTCAAGTTCGTGAAAAGCATCGTTTCGATTGGCATCCCCACAAAGATCGTCACGGACAATGGAAGTATTTTCACATCCAATGAATTCAAGGCATATTGTGCAGAGGTAGGCATAAAACTACACTTCGCCTCCGTTGCCCACCCGCACCAACTAAGTCGAGAAAGCAAACGGTACCATATGCAATGGAATCAAGAAACGTCTGCTAGCACCATTGGAAAAAGCTCGACACACTTGGCCGAGGATTTTTCCCAGCGTGTTATGGAGTATTCGAACAACACCAAATACAGCAACACAGGAAACTCCGTTCTTTCTGGTCCATGGAGCCAAAGCTTTGTTGCCGATAGAAATAGAGCATAACTCTCCAAGAGTAACGGAATATGAGGAAGAAGCTTCAAGAAAAGCTCTGGAGGAAGATGTCGATGCACTTGATGAAGCTCGAGATGAAGTATTGTCCCGAGTCACCAAGTACCAACAGGACTTAAAAAATTATTACAGTCGACGTTTGCGACCAAGATCCTTCCAGGTAGATGACTTAGTTCTTCGGCTCACACAAAAAAGACATGAGAAACTCGAGTCGCCGTGGCTCAGCCCTTACATCGTCATAGAAGTAACCGAAGGAGGAGCATAGAGAATCAAGGACAAGAAGACAGGAGTCGCCGAACCAAATCCTTGGAACGTGGCGCAACTCAGGTGTTTCTATGCCTAGAGTCGAACATAGTCCTCCTTGTAAGCATACAATGTAACTGAAACGCCGCGAGCTTCCACGCACTCTTTTCCTTTTCAGGGCACCGAGTGGGGCTAGAAAGGTTTTTAATGAGGCGGGCTCTGCGGTGCTGCAATATAATAAAGATATTGATGACTTATATTTTCATCGTCGATTGGCCCGGGGGCTCATAAACAAAGTATATAATTTCCTGCGCAATATAGTTATTTACCCCGGCAGATAAATAGTTCGCCAAACAAGAGATAACTACAAGTTAACGATACATCCGGGGGATATCACCCGCAAATATAGTATACATTCAATAAAAGTTTATCTGCTTTGGTTTAAAAACCTCGCAAAACATAAACAAAACAATATAGACATTAGCTACCGAAACACTCGGGGGCTTGATGAGAAAAAATAAAGGAAAATCTATATCCAGTGGCTTTACAATATAGATGGTGTTTACAACATACAAGATGAAACAACCAAGATAAATTCGACAAACGAACAATTTTCAATTGATGCCCAGTATATCATCTATGTTTACTCGTTCAGCACGAGTACTATGTTCAGCATAGCTACCTTTCACGAAGAACTCAGCGTCCATCCGAAGAAGTTCATCCATCATATCTTCGGCTAGGGGTCACAACATCATCAATTTTGCCGACGTCCCTCTTCCTTTTCGACATCTTGGCCAGGCACTTGGCGACAATTTGACTCATGTCTAACTTCGGATAGCAGATCTGTATCATCATCATAGCAAATCTAGCGCCAGCAGATAATTGGGCCCGTGATGCGCGTAGATGTACATGTCCGTTGGGAACCCCAAGTGGAAGGTATGATGCGCACAGTAGCAAGTTTCCCTCAGTATGAAACCAAGGTTTAATCGAACCAGAGGAGCCAAGAAGCACGTTGAACGTTGATGGTGGCGAAATGTGATGCGCGCAACACCAGGGATTCCGGCGCCAACGTGGAACCTGCACAACACAACCAAAGTACTTTGCCCCAACGTAACAGGGAGGTTGTCAATCTCACCGGCTTGCTGTAACAAAGGATTAACCGTATTGTGTGGAAGATGATTGTTTGCGAAGAAAACAGTAAAACAAGTATTGCAGTAGATTGTATGATATGTAAAGAATAGGACCGGGGTCCACAGTTCACTAGAGGTGTCTCTCCCATAAGATAAAAGCATGTTGGGTGAACAAATTACAGTCGGGCAATTGACAAATAAAAAAGGGCATAACAATGCACATACATGATATGATAAATATAGTGAGATTTAATCAAGGCATTACGACAAAGTACATAGACCGCTATCCAGCATGCATCTATGCCTAAAAAGTCCACCTTCAGGTTATCATCCGAACCCCTTCCAGTATTAAGTTGCAAGCAACAGACAATTGCATTAAGTATGGTGCGTAATGTAATCAACAACTACATCCTTAGACATAGCATCAATGTTTTATCCCTAGTGGCAACAACACATCCACAACCTTAGAACTTTCTGTCACTGTCCCAGATTTAATGGAGGCATGAACCCACTATCGAGCATAAATACTCCCTCTTGGAGTTAAGAGCAAAAACTTGGCCAAAGCCTCTACTAATAACGGAGAGCATGCAAGATCATAAACAACACATAGGTAATAGATTGATAATCACCATAACATAGTATTCTATCCATCGGATCCCGACAAACACAACATATATTATTACAGATAGATGATCTTGATCATGTTAGGCAGCTCACAAGATCCAACAATGAAGCACAATTAGGAGAAGACGACCATCTAGCTACTGCTATGGACCCATAGTCCAGGGGTGAACTACTCACTCATCACTCCGGAGGCGATCATGGCGATGAAGAGTCCTCCGGGAGATGATTCCCCTCTCCGGCAGGGTGCCGGAGGCGATCTCCTGAATCCCCGAGATGGGATTCGCGGCGGCGGCTCTCGGGAAGGTTTTCCGTATCGTGGCCCTCGGTACGGAGGGTTTCGCGACGAAGACTTTAAGAGGCGGAAGGGCAACGCGGGGGCCACACGAGGGCCCCACACAGTAGGCCGGCGCGGCCAAGGCCGAGCCGCGCCGCGCCGCCCTAGTGTGGCGGCGCCTCGTGGCCCCACTTCCTTTCCCTCGGTCTTCGGGAAGCTTCGTGCAAAAATAGGACCCCGGGCGTTGATTTCGTCCAATTCCGAGAATATTTCCTTACCAGGATTTCTGAAACCAAAAACAGCAGAAAAAACAACTGGCTCTTCGGCATCTTGTTAATAGGTTAGTGCCGTAAAATGCGTAAATACGACATATAATGTGTATAAAACATGTAGATATCATCAATAATGTAGCATGGAACATAAGAAATTATCGATACGCTGGAGACGTTGAGCCCGCATAAAGCCATGGATTCAGGCATCCCGATTTCTCCATTAGAGCAGAAGGGTTTCGCATCTTGTTGCGCGGAACATGGTGCTATAAACTAAGGATAAGGTCCTTGTGCAGAAGTCGAGAAAATCGCGGACCTGACTCGCGCGATCTTGAAACCGGATGTCGGGTGCGTTCAGGTGTAGCCCAAAAGAGGGATCCATGTTCCAACGCCAGGTTAACAAGAAAATTTGATCTTGCGTCAACACGCTGGTCTTCGGCAGCAGCGTCTAAAAAAGGACCTATTTGATGACAGCACACCAGTTAGAGAGAGAACAAGTGAACAACGGAAGAAGTTGCGGGTTAAGAAACTTACCCGCCATGTCCAAGCTTGCATCATTCAATAATTCAAGCATGAAATTTTCTCGAGACGTAGCTTGCGTAGCTTCCGCAACAGCAGCTTCTTTTGCAGCTATAGCTTTTGAAGCCTGCTGAAGTGCAATTTGTTCCCTTTTGGTTGCTTTTCGGGACTGTTCCATTACTAAATGTGCCTGTTTCTTCATGGATTGAAGCTGCTGGTGAAGATCTTCCAATTCTTGTGATGGACCCGCACCCGAGAAATCTTCAATGAATTCACCACCAAGTGGCGTTTTCGTCGAGAAGGATGAGGCAGGTAAAGCATTGGAAGGACGAGAAGTTGAAGTGTAGTTATCAAAAATCAACTAGAAAACAAAAGTTTTGACATCAATCATCAAGTAAAAATAGATTTCCATTGATTTTCAAAGTGTTTACATGGATATTACAAAAGGAAGGTCCCTAATGAACTACTGGAGCTATGTTGCCGCCAAAACTACTATGGCGACAGCATCAAAAGAGAGGTAAAACAAAAGAGAAGACAAGGTAGTCTACTTGACCTCCGGCTTCGATGAACTGGGAGCAGGAGTTGGCTTACATCCGAGGTAGGCGAGGATTTTCTTTGAGTTGGGCTTGGCAGCCTTAATCAACGACTGCCACCTCTTCATTTCCATCTCCTTCGTGTCACCAACTCTTGCCCAGTCGACATCTTGTTGGCTGTCAGCAACCAAGGCGATAGTACCTTCAACACCAACTTTCAACCCTTCTTGGCAAAGTTGGAGCCCAAGATCTTCTTGAGAGTTGAAGCACTTGGCGAGAGCAGTTGTGGGTTCCTCCTTCTTCTTGAAGAAGTATGGAAAAAGCCGCGACAGACCTGTCCTGGCTTCAGCAAGACCTTCACGAGCTTCATCTCCATGAATCTCAAGAAGGGACAAGCCGAGAAGGCGATCACCTTCAGGATTTTCCAGATCATAATCTTGTTGCGTCTTCCCTAAATGAGTAAAAGAAGCTTGTCAAGAAAAAGCGAGAAAGGACAAACATAATGACCCGAAGAAACAGCAAGGATCTGAGGACTTACTAACAAAACGTCGACTCTGCGACTCCAAGCGAGTAAGGATCTCTTTCTCACGAGCAGACTGGTGAGCTATGTTGTCGCTCAAAGAAGTTTCTGCGTCATGAAGTCTTTTTCGAAGACCTTCAATGGCGGCAGCATCTGTTTCAGCTTTCTTGCGAGCTTTTTCGCTTTGCTCTAACTTGATAGCAAGAGCGTCAGCGCGTTTGTTGGATTCCGCAAGAGTCTCTGGCATAATAAACGGCAGTAAAATGTCATGACAAAATAGTGAAGGAGTATATTCAGCAGAAGAGGCAGGTAAAATAGTACCTTCAAGCTTGGCGGCATAGTCACGATACCCGATAAATTGGGTACCGAGGCGGATAAACTCTTTCATTAAAGGCTAAAGAGAAGACCACAAAAGAGATATCAGTATAGGAAGCGAAAGCTTGACAACATCTAGCAAAAACCAGAGGGGAGTTCAAAGTACTGAAATCAGTATAGGAAGAAGAAACAACTTACTTCTTCCATTAGAGGAGTCGTGGAACTACCAATTAACACGGCAGGTTCCTTGGTTGATTCTATCCGAGCTCTCTTCGGTGAAGAGGCTCGGGGGCTCACACCTGGAGTAGGATGCTGCGTGTCTTGCTGAGGAGGCAAGGTTTCATCTCCATCGGGATGAGCTTCAGAGATAACTAAAGTGCGAGACGTACTCGTTTGAGCAGTCGCGTCTATAGGAGGATTTTCATCCTCGTCACCACTGCAAAAAATAAGACGACAATATAAGAAGCAACGCAGACAAAAACATCGGGAGCAGACAACAAAAAGCAATAAGCACTTACGAGCTGACAAGAGCATCGTCATAAGGATTGAAAGTCTTCTTTTCAGCATCAGGAACAATTTCTTCGGCAAGAGATGCGCCGGCTTTAGAAGTGCCGGAATCGGCAACTTCGTCTCTTTTTCTCTTGTTCCTTGGAGACGCAGCTGAGGGAGGAGAGTGTGCCGATGCGGTATGCTCGGACTCAACTTCTTTTTTAGAGGATGCCGCGGATTTATGCGAACCCAGATTTCACTGTGGCGAGAAGTACTGGTTGTCGTCGGTGACAACAGCCCTGCTTCTTCGACTTCTCCACCTTCAGGAAGGGGAGGAAGAGAAGCTAGAACTGGATGATTCTACAAAGACAAAGAATGTCGACAAGAAGTTATGCAAGGGATGTCAGCAAAAATAGTAGTCGACAAAAGATAGTCACACAAAAATTACCTGAGGGAGCGCGTTGGTGCGCTATATGGTGTTACACGGCAAGATGATGGACTGTGTCTTTCTTGCTAAGCGACGAGATCTTTCGGACAAGTTTTTCTAGGTCCTTGACCGGTAAATTTATCGACAGGCGATACACATCTTCGTCGCCAGCATACATCCAAAGGGGGTTTTTGCGAGCTTTTAGAGGCTGCACCCTAATCCTAAGGAAATACGCCATGATTTGAATACCCGACAATTGTCCACGGGTATTTTGAAGCTCGTGGATGCGTGTCATCGCGCCTTCGCCGCTTTTTCTTCGTCGCTAGCCTCTGCATCCCAGGACCGGCGGCGACAGATTTTTGCGTTGCCATCAAAAGGGGGAATGTTGTGCTCCACTGAGTCGTGGTTTTCTTCGTGGATATACAACCATTTTTTGCGCCACCCTTGAACTTAATCAGGGAATTTGACGTCAAAGTATTCGACATCAGGGCGGACGCAGATAACAACACCGCCTATGTTATAGGCAACGTTGGGAGAGCCATTACGGCGACAGAGAAAATTGTGTTTCCATAAAGACCAGTTAGGCTGGACTCCAAGGAAAGATTCGCAAAGAGTGATAAAGATCGAGATGTGGAGGATGGAGTTGGGAGTAAGATGGTGTAGTTGCAATCCGTACACAAAAAGCAACCCATGCGAAAATCGTGAATGGGGGAAGAAAGGCCGCGGATGAGGTGGTCAACGAAATGACCCGATACTCCATTGAGGATGGATAGGTTTCTTCATTGGGGAAGTGCACGAGTCTTGCTTCTTGTCGATCCCAAGTTTCTTCAGCAAGTTGATATCTTGAGGGAGATTTTGATCTCTCCCACCTGCTCCCAAGATCCGCGTCGCCATCTTGGATTCGGGAGTGTTGTGCCTCGGTGAGTTTCCGAGGTGCATCAACAATGGCGTAGGCGAGAAGCGTAAGGGTGGTTGAGCTCAGAAGTGTTGGGCGCAATGGGGATTTTTGCAGAGGAGAGCAGAGGTGCGGCGTGTGCGAAAGGACGAACGGAGGAAGAAGATGACCTTAAATATAGAATCGACAAACAACACACTGTTGGATGGAAAAATTGTGATATGGATGCAGTACACGTGGAGGAAGGGTAGAAACGTATTTTCACTGTGAAGGAAAGGAACAGGCGCTACAGGCGTGCGCCAGAAAAGCGGAGGACGTGTGTCCCCCATTGCACGACGTGTCAAACTAATGAGGGTTCTGGGCCCGCAAGACAAAGAGAGAGCGTTCCTCGCGTCTTCCCAATACAGAGGTCGTGGCCAACGTCAGCACTGATGTCATTTAATCAATGGAAAAACATCGGCAATGGTGATGTGAAAAACCGGCATGAAAGAACGACTGATAATCTCGAGAGCCTTTGACCAAATACAAGTTTTTGGTCAAATGCTCGAGGGCTACTTTGGAAAAAGGAAAATTCGGGAATGACAAAATAGAAATGGCGAGAGCCTATGATCAAATACAAGCATTTGTTCATAGCCTCGGGGGCTTACTCCCATCGGGAGCGCTGGTCGCGCACCCGATAGATATGAAAAGCTCGAGAAGGAATAACAATATAGCGACATGAGGTACTAATTTGTTGAGCCTACAACCAAGTACAAGTCCTTGGCTGTAGCCTCGGGGGCTACTCCCATCGGGAACGCTGTTCGCGTGCCCGATGAAATTATAAAAAAAGAAGAAGAAGAAGAAGAAGAAAAGGAAGAAGAAGTGAGTATATTTCGAGTTATACAAATAACTCTACATATACTCCCATCGGGAGGTCAAGATAAGTCATCCGTTGACTCAATAAAATGTGCTATTCCAACAGCCGAAAAAGCACTCGACAATATATTCTCGAGCGCTAAAGTCGCGACAATCTCCGAATGCCGCAGCAACTTTGCGAAGGTAAGACCCAGATCCGTTCTGAGCGGCGTGACACCGTCTCCGACGTTGGTTTGTTACTTTTTCCGTATCAACAGATACGAAGAAAATCCTAACGGACGCGTTAGGTACCCGATAAAACATGACTGGGACTCGACAGGTAAGACCTTAAGCAGCACCTGTCGAAGTTTACACCAGTATCCCGAGATCATGTCCAGGGACGTGATCTTGAAGTAGGTTTTTGCGGATTGCCACTAGAGCAGTTAACTAGTACCTGATCCGTCAGATGAACTAGCCCCAATTATCATTATCCATGTACAATAAGAATATGTGGTAAATTCAATAGAATTATTGAGTGATTATAAAGTTGGAGATTTTCCTTGATTCTTCGATTCAAATAAAATCGCGGGGGCTACTAACATAGGCATCCCCAATGGGCCTACCGAAGATGGTACCCGGGGTTTATTGAAGGCCCACAAGTCGAAGAATATGAAGTTCGGAAGCCCAGTTAGTATCAAGAAGGTTAGAGTTGTATTAGGAAATATAGAGACTTGTAATTTTACGGGACGGGTTAGAAACCCTCCCGGACTCTGTAACTTGTGTATTACGAATCCCTCGGCTCCACCTCCTATATAAGGGGGAGTCGAGGGACAAAGAAAGGATCGAATCAATTGTCAACATAACCCTAGTTTCATAATCGTCGAGTACTTTTCGGCTGAAACCTTCGAGATCTACTTGCCCTCTACTTCCAACTAAACCCTAGTCTACAATACGTAGGCATTGATAAGTTGATACCTTGTCACACAAGGCGATAAATGTGGCAATGCAACTATATGGATGAAAAGGTTGCAAAGCACTGGAGAGACACTAGCAAAGCTCAATGAAACAGGCACAAGATTTCTCAACTACAGGTGCAGAAAAGTAAACTAGGCCGTCACTTGAATCTTGCTAGAACTTCACTTTTCTTTTTGGATTTTTCTTTTTGTAACACACACAGCTATGTAGCTCTTTTTGCTTCTTTCTAATTCCTCTTTTTTTTTTTGACTCAACTCCTTGATAACACGGCCACCAAATTGCAAAGCACCAAAACCCTAACGAGCAGCCTGTCGAGTGGTAAAACTAGTCTCTTCTGGGAAAGTTCCTAGTCACTTTATATCGAAAGGCTGTGTCTATGGTTGGGACAAGCACACTGTACGCTATGTGGACTCGGAGAAACAAAAACTGAAACTAGATGATAGCGGAGACTCAATCCCTAACAATACTAGATGGAAGAAAAAAGATACGCAAAAACAACTACGAAAAGCAACTAAAACTCGAAATTAGTGCAATCTAAGGCTATGGCAAACCCTAAACCTAACTTTTTATGGCTTTTTCTAGATAGGAAACACTCACAACTCAACTATGGGGTGGATTGTGGATGGCTTACCGAGGAAACACTGAAATCTGATACCAAGATGATAAGGGGTGGCCCGATCTTCTCAGTAAGCACGGTGGTGATGATGATCACGGGATGAATACAGCGGAGATAACTTGATGATGAAGTGGATGATAACTTGTATGACGCAACGAGATCTCTCGATTGGTCCCTGTCGCCAATGCAACAGCTCTCAACCCTGCAAGATATTCGCAACTCCACACACTTGCGCACGTAGCCGCCGACCACGAAGCGGTAAGTTGCAACCGTCTAATTCCCAATGGAACAACAGATCACACAAGACTTTTCAGGGTATACACCAATATCAATGCAATATGGTGTAGAGATTCAATAGAGTTGCAAAGCAATCAACTATGAACTAGGGTTTATCTTAAACGTGGTCTAAACCTAATTTGGGGGCGTCCTGGGCACTTATATAGGGGTTCAGGACGACCAGGAGTCGAAAATACACATAGAAAACCGACCCAGATCGGATTTGGTCGAGACAGACTCGGAGTCGGCCGGTCATATGGCTGTCGATCGGGCCTAGGACCGGGCTGGTCAGTCGAAACCGGGCTCTGCACCTGTGGTGACCGGGCTAAAGCTCCAGGCTTACTAGATGGTGCCTGGGATCCGGTCGGCGCCGGTCTGGCACCCGGCACCGACCGGATCGGGCGGCCGGTGGGACCGGGCCTGGGACCGGCCTGGCGCTAGCTTGAACTCTCGCGCATTCCTCGTGCTCCTCCCTCGCGCTTCCATGGGATGTCTTCATGTCCAGTCCAGCTCCATGTCCAGCTTCACGTCCAACTTCTTGTCCAGCTGCTCCTCTCCTCCTCGTGCGATGCTTGCTCCCTCTTCATACCTGATCATACATAAGTAATAGGACTTAGGCAGTATAAAGTTCTCATCGATCAAAGTATCACTTAGGAACAAGTTCACCTGTTGTTTGAGTAGCTTCGCACAAGAAGCATCGTCTTCATCTTGCAATGACGGAGGTAGTAGTGTAGCAGGGATGTCCTCATCAAATCAACATGCTTATATCTCCTTAGTGGAACCAAAGAAAGTATTTGAAGATCTTGAAGATCCGGATTGGTTGGATGCTATGCATGATGAACTCAACAACTTCAAGCGCAACAAAGTGTGGACCTTAGTAGAGAAGCCAAAGGAGTGCCGCAATGTTATTTGCACTAAATGGATATTCAAGAACAAGCAAGATGAGCATGAAATTATTGTGAGGAACAAGGCAAGATTGGCAGCTCAAGGTTTCTCCCAAATTGAAGGAATTGACTTTGGTGAAACTTATGCTCACGTGGCTCTCCTTGAGTTCATCTGTAACCTTATTGCATATGCATCACATCATAATTTTAAGTTGCAACAAATGGATGTGAAAAGTGCATTTCTTAATGATCCTTTGCATGAAGAGGTTTATGTTAAGCAAC
Organism: Lolium multiflorum; assembly: GCA_030979885.1. Taxonomy (NCBI): domain Eukaryota; kingdom Viridiplantae; phylum Streptophyta; class Magnoliopsida; order Poales; family Poaceae; genus Lolium; species Lolium multiflorum. The sequence goes on along the minus strand of CM061747.1, from coordinate 113,503,593 downwards.
CCCTGGGGTTTGAGGATCCCAACTTTCCTAACCATGTCTATAAGCTTGATAAAGCTCTTTATGGTCTCAAACAAGCTCCTAGAGCTTGGTACGAGCACCTTAAAGAATTTTTGTTAGACCATGGGTTTGATGTTGGGCTAATCGATCCCACTCTTTTTACTAAGAGGGTCAATGGGGAGATTTTCGTTTGCCAATTATATGTTGATGATATTATCTTTGGCTCTACTAACAAAGCTTTCAATGATGAATTTTCAAAGCTTATGACCGATAGGTTTGAGATGTCTATGATGGGAGAGATGAGGTTCTTTCTTGGTTTTGAGATCAAGCAATTGAGAGAAGGGACTTTCATCAATCAAGCAAAATATCTCCAAGACATGCTCAAAAGGTTCAAGATGAAGGACATGAAGGGTGTAGCCACTCCAATGGTTACCGAATGTTATCTTGCACTAGATCCCAATGGTGAAGCAAGGTTTTGCTATTTGAGGAATGAGCTAAATATCACTGATTCGAGGAGTATAGCTTGACCATCTTACAAACACACCTTCTTCTCAAAATTTATTTGGTTTAGATGTGAGCATGGAGATTGGGGGAGTGCGGTTTAAATTACTGAGCTATCCCTCCCCCATAATGTTAATAGTAAGAAATCATTCTCTTTATATCATATGTTGATATGGGAGCTTCAATGACGAGTATTGGTTTTGGACCCAAGATATATCTTCGCGGTGCCATACCATAACACTCATACATGGTGGCCTAGGCCACCACCCTCTTCTTTGTGAAGAGTCGGTGTTATTTGGATCTTAATGGACTTTGTTTGACCTCTATTTGATCTTTATGGGGAATCACTCATGTTTGGTCTTTATTTTCTATATTTGCAAATATAAGTGATAATGTACCATCCAACCTCGCGTAATTTTCCTAACCCAAGCCTTTAGCATCTAAGTTCTAACAATATTCTATCCGTGTGCACACATTTCCAATCTTGAAACAAATCTCGTCATATTTTTTTGGGCACCGGAAGTTCCGGTCGCATACAACGGTACTTCCGCCTGGATACATTTGGTTCATTTGGTCGGTGCGCTGCTTTTTCTGGGACTGGAAGTACCGCCGCCTGTGGCCGGTACTACTGCCCGGAGCGAATCTCACTTAAAGGGGTCGGGAACGGGGAGATAGTTTTGTCACCCCATTCGTTCCCCATCTCAAATCTGATCGTGGCTCTCTCCCACCCTTGACGCCGGCGGCTGCACCGGCGGGATCTCCTTCCTCCGGCGACCGCGATCTGCTCCGTGGGAACTCTTCCCTCCACCTCCTCTGCCATGGCTCCTCCTGGTTTGTGCTCCCTCCCTCTCTATGTGTGGGTTGACCTCACTTGATTAACTTAGGGCACAATGCTTGGTTTAGCTTCGGTAGAATACACATCTATGATGTTCCCCTACTCGATCTAGTCTAGAAATTCGTTTTTGAGGTGGAAATTTTCGCCATTGCTTCAGATCTGTGGAGAAACTGTGTTGCCATGGTGCGGCCGGTAGTACCGGTGCGTACCACCGATACTACTGCTCGGGCGGTACTGCCGCTGCTTCTCCCCGGAACTTCCGGCTAGGGGATTTTTCCAATTCTGAAATAAGTTTCCTTTCCAGATTTTGTTTTTGCCCTCCGTTGATCGTGTGCAATTATCTACCTGCATATCTATCTCCTGCATACTATCTCAGGTGGTTCCAAGAGGAGCGGAAAGGATCAAGTTGAGGATGAGGAAGAGATTGTCCGTCCATCGAAGCTCACGACTCGCCAAAAATCTTCTCATAGGAATGTCAACTCCTCTGCAAGCCTTGGCAAGAAGCCAAGTCGTGTCTCCGTCAAGAACATGCCATATCTTGAGTACAAGGAGCTGCGATGGGAAAATCCATATCTCATTCCTCGGAACTCCAGAGTCACAGATTTGTGCTTCCATAACAAGACACAAGCGGAGATCCTCTATGAGATCTATGTTATCTTCAAAAAGGGTATGGTCCCTCAGCATTCCAATTACACCGCAAAGATGGCCATGTCCTCAGAGTACTTTGGTGAGGCGTATGCTGTGTGCCAAGAGTTTGGGCTCTATCCTATCATCACACTCAACAAGGACTTCGACATTCAGTTGATCCAACAATTCTATGCCACCGTCCGCTTTGCAAAAGATGAAGCTCGGACTTCTAGATGGATGACCCATGAGATGCAACTTGAGGCCAACTTGGAAAGTTTTGGTGAGGCCCTTGGGTACCCTATCTCTCCATGGCCGGACTCCAAGGGTTGGCGGTCGCATGATAGCTCCTTTGCCATGACCAAGGATGTGTTGACTCCTCTCTACATCAAGGGATGGGGCGTACCGGGCAAGAGTGCGGATCTTCTTCCCACTTGGGATATCATGCTTTGCGTCTACCATGAGACCATTGGACCTAAGGGTGGAAACTTTTATGAGTTTCACACCTATGAAGTGGATCTCATGTACAACTCCCTCATCAAGCAAGGCACCGGTGATAAGCTCGATGTGATGGACTTCATCTATAATGACATGCGGTCATGTGTGATGGAGAAGAAGCTTCCCATCTTTGCCCCCTACATCATGAAGCTCATTGAAGACACTTGGCGGACTGCTCGTGGGGCGCCTATCATGCAGTCCATTCCACTCACTCTCATATCTCATGAAGTGAAGTCGCTCACGATCAAGACCCACTCTGTTCCTGTTAAGGATGGTCCTCACGTTGTGGAGAAGAACCCAAGTTGGGTCTCCAAGCTTGCCCGCCGCATGCAACAAATCGTTTGCCTCAACGCTGCCATCAACAAGCACCAGTATCAGCAACATTATGAAGCAAAGAAGTCCCGTATCCGTGAGAAGAGCATCATGAGGGCGCTCCACTTGGATGTTTCCCCTCCCAACACGGAGGAGAACATCACTCCGGAGGAAGAATGGCTATCTCGCCATGGAATTCCTCTTCCGGATGATTGTCCTGAGATCCAATCCTCTCCTCACACTCCCGTCTACCATGGCGCCTCCTCAGGATTTCCTCCTGGTTGGGCGAACGCCGACCGTTGGGACGCGTAGTTGCTCATGTCCCTTGTCTGGTGCCTTGATGCCAATGTAGGGATTCGTAGCATAGAAAACAAAAAAATTCCTACCGCAAGAACGAACAACAAGCCAAGATCTAATCTAGTAGATGGTAGCAACGAGGTGAAGATCAACATACCCTCAAAGATCGCTAAGCGTTAACGAGATAAATCTCGTGGTGGATGTAGACGATCACTTGCCACTTTCCAAAGCGCGTAGAAGGTCTTGACGGTGCCACAATCGGGCAGCACCTCCGTACTCGGTCACACGTACGGTGTTGATGACGACATCCTTCTCCCCGTTCCAGCGGGCAAAAGATGTAGTATATCCTCCTCGGAATCCCGCCAGCACGACGACGTGGTGACGGTGGTAGTGGAGATCTCTGGCAGGGCTTCGCCGCAAGCGTTGCGGGAGAAGAAGGAAGAGGAGGGAGTAGCTAGGGTTTGGACGCAGGGTGGTGCTGCGACTAGGGGAGCTAGGGCTGCGACTTGAGGTGCCCTTGGGGTGCCCCTTGGCCTCTTTAAATAGGTGGCCCCTTGGGTCGTCCAAAAACCTGCCCCAAGTTTGACTGAGTTCCGATAGGTTTCCGGTTCCGAAAACCTAGTCCTACTCGGACTCTTTTGCCAATTCCGAAATTGCATTAAGGAAAACTCCTTTTCCCTAAAGGCAACGTGGTTGCACCTATTATGGAACCCTCCGGACTTCCTTAGACATCCCGGGTCGTCCCGGACACTTCCGGAACCTTCCATAATATACCGGACTATTCCGGTCCTTCCAAAACCTTCTAGAAGCTCCGTCAAACACCGGACTTTTCCGAACCCCGGAAAATGACTTCCCATATATGAATCTTATTCTCCAGACCATTCCGAACCTCCTCGTGATGTCCCATCCGAGACTCTGAACAACATTCGAGCTCCATTCCATATTCCATATCTACTTAAAACGACATCAAACCTTAAGTGTGTCACCCTACGGTTCGAGAATTATGCGGACATGATCGAGACTCCTCTCCGATCAATAACTAATAGCGTGACCTGGAGATCCATAATAGCTCCCACATATTCAACGATGACTTCATGATCGAAAGAACCATTTAGATACGATATCGATTCCCTTTGTCACGCGATACTTTACTTGTCCGAGATTCGATCATCGGTATCTCCATACCTTGTTCAACCTCGTCTCCGACAATTACTCTTTACTCATACCGTGGTATATCATCTCTTATGAACCATTCATATGCTTGCAAGCTAATCAGACGACATTCCACCGAGAGGGCCCAGAGTATATCTATCCGTCATCGAGGATGGACAATATCCCACTCTTGATCCATATGTCTCAACTCATACTTTCCGAATACTTAATCCCACCTTTATAACCACCCATTTACGCAATGGCGTTTGATGTAATCAAAGTACCCTTCCGGTATAAGTGATTTACATGATCTCATGGTCGAAGGACTAGGTAACTATGTATCGGAAGCTAATAGCAAGTTGAACTTAATGACATGATCTCATGCTACCCTTAATTGGGTGTGTGTCCATTATATCATTCATCTAATGACATAACCTTGTTATTAATAACATCCAATGTCCATGATCAAGGAACCATGATCATCTATTAATCAACAAGCTAGTTTATACAAGAGGCTCACTAGGGACTCCTTGTTGTTTACATAACACACATGTATCAATGTTTCGGTTAATACAATTATAGCATGGTATGCAAACATTTATCATAAACACAAAGATATATTATAATAACCACTTTATTATTGCCTCTTGGGCATATCTCCAACAGTCTCCCACTTGCACTAGAGTCAATAATCTAGTTTACATTTGTAAAGATATAACACCTTGGCCTTCTGGTGCTTTATCATGTTTTGCTCACGGGAGAGGTTTTAGTCAACGGATATGACATGCTCAGAAACGTATGTATTTTGCAATTCATTTGCGTCTCAACGCATCACTCATTTTCCAAATGAGTCGGCGTTAATCATATATGTGTAGTCTTCTGGTGGAACCTTAATTCCGCGGTCTGAAATATGTCACTAATATTGTCATACACAATATAGCTTCAAAGTTCTGCCACTATCGGAACTACACCAAGTTCTCAAAGAACTCATCGACTTAAACATCCTCAGTCATTGTCAAAACAATAACATACTCTGCCTTCGTTTGTAGAATCTGTCACAATATTTAGAACTCTTCTAAATCTAGCATTGTGCTACCTTTTAAACAACACTTAGCCTAATTGAGATTTGAAATTCATTTTTATATGTGACCAAACTAATATCGGTGCAACACCTAACAGCGATTTGTTTGTCATTACCCCATATAAAACTATATATATCCTTGGTTCTTCTAAAGTACTCAAGGATATTCTTACTGTCGTCCAATGATCATCACATGAATCATTCTGATATATGCTCATAACACTTTAGTGCACAGGACATCTGATTATGTACATATTATACGTGATCTATAATCACTCATGTGTTTTTACTCATTGAATGTCAAATACACTCAAGTTTTGTTTAAACTTCACATGGAAAAGAACACCTTCTTAATATTTCTATATTGAACTACTTCAATATCTATTCTATGTACTTTGACTTAAACTTATTATGTGTTTCAATCTATCTTCATAGATCTTGACACTAAATATGTTTCAGTCCATATCCTTTCATTGATGTTAATTCTCAATGAAACCTTTTTAATCAATTATATAATTACACTATTTATAATCAAAGATATTTCATCTACATAAAGTATTACAAATATGTCTTATCACTCCCACTTAATTTCTTGCAAATGCAAGCATCTTCATCGTTTCTGATGAAATCAAAAAATATTTGACTATTTCATCCGGTGAAGATTCCAACTCCGCGATAGTCACTTCATCCAATTGAAGTTTGTATACCTATCTAGTATTCCACTGACTAGCAAAACTCTTGGTTGTATCTTGTATACACACCTTTAATACACACTTCTGTTAAGTAATATATTTTGCCATCCTACTAGCATATCTTATAAAAGAAATATGTAGCGATTACTAGAATAATCCACATAGACTAAAAGCATCGCTACGGAAGATCTAATCTTATCGTAGTCAACTCTTTGAACTTTGTCGTAAACAACTTTTTGATAAGTCGAGCTTCTTCAAGGATATTTCATCCAAGTCCATCAATTTCATAGATTCATTTACTTTCAAAAGTATTCACCTATCTTGGATTTCATGGCGCATAGCCATTTTAACGGAGTCAGGGCCGATCATAACTTCTTTGTATGTAGTTGGTTTATCATTGTTCAAAATCAATCATTTGTTCATAAATCATTTATTTGATGACAAAGTAAACCAAACCAACAAGGTTCAATAGGTACTTCGATCTCCATGGCTAAAACACTTTGTAGTCATGGGAGCCATGATCGTCGTGGCCGCTTCCGGAACCATTTCCGATGCTGCGCTACTCTGATCATTATGCTCAGGTTCATAAACCTTATCAAGTTCTATTGTCCTCCCACTCAAATACTTCGCTAGAAAACAATTTCTTGGAAATAAGAAAGTAACATTAACAAACACTTTTGTCTTTTACTTCATAGTGGAAAGAATTCCCAATCAGTTCGCTGGGATAACCAACAAAGACATTCATCCGATTTTGGTTGTAAACTTATTTACTTATGCTATGCATATCAAAATTTAAGAAATGACTATTAGAGTTTATACCCATGCCATAATTCGTATGGTGTCATTTCAACGGATCATGATGATGCTCTATTTAGTGTAAAAGCGGTAGTCACTAAAGTATAATCCACAAAAATATAATGGCGTCATATTATCTCATCATTAACCCAACAAGGTTTGGATATGTTTCTTGGATACTCCATCATCACTATGATACTCCAAGGAACGTGAGTTGTAGAACAATTTCATAACTCTTTTAGATGTTCGCTAAAACTCGTAATTCAAATATTTCCACCATGATCCTATCATAGATATTTGACTTTTCTATTACGATGATTTCCACTTCATGCTGAAATTTATTTGAATCCATTCAAATTTTTCAGTTCTTCCTTATTGAATATATTCACATATAAAGTTCAAAAAAATAATATTCACATATATATATACTCAATTCATTGTTGGAAGTTTTCATGAAGTAGAAGAATCTCCCGCACACAACTATGCCCAGTGAACCACATACATCATCATGTATGTTTCCACTAAGTTAGTTGTCCGTTCAACTCTTGGCCTATGAACGATATTTCAGTCATTCTCTTTAGAAAAGATTTGCAAATGCCAAACGATTCAAAAATCAAATGACTCCAAAATTCCATCTGCATGGAGTTTCTTCATGCGTTCCTTTCTAACATGACCTAAATGGCGGTTCGACAAATAAGTGGAATTCAAATCATTTGCCTTATGAAATTTTAGCGTCAGTGTTATGTATGTGTGTTTCACCATTAGGATTTATAATAACTTATCCATCGTACATGGAGTAAGGTCATAATTTGAACAACTCATTGTCTTCATTTGATCAGAGCAAAATAACAATTATTAAGTTTTTTATTATAAATCCTAAGGGCTAGGTAGAATGCCAACGACAAACATAATAACACTTTATTATGTTCCAGACGTACATTATTACCATATTCCTTATCGGTCACTTAAGCCATCGTATTATTGTGTTGCGTTGTATGACATCTCATATCAACCAATCTGGTACAGATACCCACGAATTTCATTGTGTGACCAAACAAATAATACATTCATAACATATATATCATCAATATACACCTGAGCTAGACTTTCTAGTCTTTTCTTTCTTTCTGCCAAAATATCTTTTGTCGTTTCTCTTTTAGCTTTCCTCATTCTCAGAAAACACTTCACCTTCATTAACTTCTAGGTCCATTGGTCAAATACCAATAACCTTGAGGTTCTTACTTTGAAGTTGATCATCATATGACAAGTGTTACAGATTTCACTATTAGTAACTTTGTAATATGATGAACAATTTCACTCATAATTTTATCCATCATATCATGACGACTTTCCGAGACCATGTCTGTACATGCTAGGCTCGTAAAGTTTAACCTCAGTATTCGCATGTGCAAATCTGGCTTGCACCCGTTGTATGCACTCGTAGAATCTATAACACCCGATCATCACGTGATGCTTCGAAACGACGAGTCTTAGCAACGATGCATACTAAGGACGATCACTTCATGGATATGCGAATATCGTTAGTGTACAAATAGTTGGGGGATTGGGATGTCTAGCGTCTTCAACCTTCGTACATTCCCATAAAACTTATGAGTTTATGTAGTCTCACTAGATAATATTCTATCATCTTGCAATAAGGTCTTAGATATCACATATATCTCATACCTCGCTTATTTTTGAAAGCAAAATTTCCAACTCCTTACTTTTCAAATGAATTTGAACTTCAAGTTTCATGGAGACAAGATGATTTTAGGTACTAATTGAAACCATTGTTCTTTGAATCAACAACGTGAGGTTTACTAAAAGTTTGCAATAGGACTTAATCATTTCTTGATTCTTTAACAATACGGTACCAGTCCGTAAAGTTACTTGTCAGACTTAACAGTATTTCTATCTCAATTACAAGACTAGCGCATGGTAGAAAACGGATGCCAATTCTACAAATTTAATTCAAAATACTATTCAGACTATGTTCATGATAATTAGTTCAAGTTTTAATCTAATTACTAATGAACTTCCACTTAATACAACATCCCTCATAGTAGTTAAGTGGCACACGATCGACATCCACTACACCAAAACCGATCATCATGTGAGATGATGTAGCTTCAATGGTGAACATCAACATGTTGATCATATCATCCATATGTCTCGGGTTGAACCTTTCGGTTTCCGTTGTCCCGAGGCCATGTCTGTACATGCTAGGCTCGTCAAGCAAACCCAAGTATTTCCGCGTGTGTACACCCGTTGTATGTGAACATAGAATCTATCACATCCGATCATCACGAGATGCTTCAAAACGACGAACTGTAGCAACGGTGCATACGAGGAGAACACTTTATTATCTTGATATTAATGTGAGGGATCATCTTATAGTGCTACCGTCGCGATCTAAGAAAAATAAGATGCATAAAGGATTAACATCACATGCAATTCATAATGTGATATGATATGGCCCTTTAGTCTTTGCGCCTTTGATCTTCATCTCCAAAGCACGGACATGATCTCCATCATCAACGGGCATGATCTCCATCATCGTCGGCGTAGCGTCAAGGTCCATGGCGCCGTCTTCATAGTTGTTCACCGTGTCTAGCAACTATTACGACTACTTTGAAATAATACTACAACATGAAATATAAATTAAGACAACCATAAGGCTCCTGCCGGTTGCCACAATACAATAATGATCATCTCATACATATTCATCATCACATCATGGCCATATCACATCATCAAACCCTGCAAAAACAAGTTAGACGCCTCTAATTTGGTTTGCATATTTTACGTGGTTTAGGGTTTTCGAGTAGGATCCAATCTACCTACAAACATGAACCACAACGGTGATACTAGTGTTGTTAATAGAAAGAGTAGATTGAATCTTCACTATGGTGGGAGAGACAGACACCCGCAAAGCCACTTATGCAATACAAGTTGCATGTCGAGCGTGGAGCAAATATTATGAACGCGGTCATGTAAAGTTAGCCCGAGCCGCTTCATCCCACCATGCCGCAAGATGCAAAGTACACGAACTAAAGACAGCAAAGCATCAACGCCCATAAAACAATTGTGTTCTACTCGTGCAACCAATCTATGCATAGACACGGCTCTGATACCACTGTAGGGATTCGTAGCATAGAAAACAAAAATTTCCTACCGCAAGAACGAACAACAAGCCAAGATCTAATCTAGTAGATGGTAGCAACGAGGTGAAGATCAACATACCCTTGAAGATCGCTAAGCGTTAACGAGATAAATCTCGTGGTGGATGTAGACGATCACTTGGCGCTCTCAAAAGCGCGTAGAATATCTTGACGGTGCCACAATCGGGCAGCACCTCCGTACCCGGTCACACGTACGGTGTTGATGACGACGTCCTTCTCCCCGTTCCAGCGGGCAGCGGATGTAGTAGATCCTCCTCGGAATCCCGCCAGCACGACGGCGTGATGACGGTGGTGGTGGAGATCTCTGGCAGGGCTTCGCCGCAAGCATTGCGGGAGAAGAAGGAAGAGGAGGGAGTAGCTAGGGTTTGGGCGCAGGGTGGTGCTGCGACTTGGGGAGCTAGGGCTGCGACTTGAGGTTCCCTTGGGGTGCCCCTTGGCCTCTTTAAATAGGTAGCCAAGCCCCTTGGGTCGTCCAAAAACCTGCCCCCAAGTTTGACTGAGTTCCGATAGGTTTCCGGTTCCGAAAACCTAGTCCTACTCGGACTCTTTTGCCAATTCCGAAATTGCATTAAGGAAAGACTCCTTTTTCCCTTAAGGCAACGTGGTTGCACCTATTATGGAACCCTCCGGACTTCCTTAGACATCCCGGGTCGTCCCGGACACTTCCGGAACCTTCCATAATATTCCGGACTATTCCGGTCCTTCCAAAACCTTCTAGAAGCTCCGGTCAAAACACCGGACTTTTCCGAACCCCGGAAAATGACTTCCCATATATGAATCTTATTCTCCGGACCATTCCGAACCTCCTCGTGATGTCTCAGATCCCATCCGAGACTCCGAACAACATTCGAGCTCCATTCCATATTCTATATCTACTTAAAACGACATCAAACCTTAAGGGTGTCACCCTACGGTTCGAGAATTATGCGGACATGATCGAGACTCCTCTCCGATCAATAACTAATAGCGGGACCTGGAGATCCATAATAGCTCGCACATATTCAACGATGACTTCATGATCGAAAGAACCATTTACATACGATACCGATTCCCTTTGTCACGCGATACTTTACTTGTCCGAGATTCGATCATCGGTATCTCCATACCTTGTTCAACCTCGTCTCCGACAAGTACTCTTTACTCGTACCGTGGTATATCATCTCTTATGAACCATTCATATGCTTGCAAGCTAATCAGACGACATTCCACCGAGAGGGCCCAGAGTATATCTATTCGTCATCAGGATGGACAATATCCCACTCTTGATCCATATGCCTCAACTCATACTTTCCGAATACTTAATCCCACCTTTATAACCACTCATTTACGCAGTGGCGTTTGATGTAATCAAAGTACCCTTCCGGTATAAGTGATTTACATGATCTCATGGTCGAAGGACTAGGTAACTATGTATCGGAAGCTAATAGCAATTTAAACTTTATGACATGATCTCATGCTACGCTTAATTGGGTTTGTGTCCATTATATCATTCATCTAATGACATAACCTTGTTATTAATAACATCCAATGTTCATGATCACGAAACCATGATCATCTATTAATCAACAAGCTAGTTTATACAAGAGGCTCACTAGGGACTCCTTGTTGTTTACATAACACACATGTATCAATATTTCGGTTAATACAATTATAGCATGGTATGCAAACATTTATCATAAACACAAAGATATATTATAATAACCACTTTATTATTTCCTCTTGGGAATATCTCCAACAGCCAAAGGGGGGAGTGATGTCTATTAGGGTGATCATCGTTGGGTATTTGCATGGGGCAGTTACAAGCTCGTGCTTTCTTTGATTCTTATTGCTTGTGAACTCATTCTATTTTCTATGTGTTGTTGAACTCCGTTCGTAGATGCTACATGGTTTGTGAACATTATTTATGTATGTGGCAAACTCCCTATGTGAGATATCGGTTATTATGGACTCTCCATGTGTGTGGTATGATCTACTCAAGCCTAGTTCTTATTTCGTTTATGATACATGTGTCATCTAGGCTTGTGAGACATATTATTGTCTTTACCTATGTATGATGGTTGCAAGATATAGGGGGAGTATTGATTCTAGTATGTGTGCCTTTGCATTCAAAGGAAACCTTCGTACATGCACTGACATAGGCATCCCCAATGGGCCTGCCGAAGAAGATACCCGGGGTTTACTGAAGGCCCACGACCCGGAGTTTATGAAGCCTGGAGGCCCAGTCAGAAATAGTTTGGAAAGATAGAGTTGTATTAGGAATATCGACTTGTAACTATTACGGGACAGACTCAGATAGTCTCCCGGACTTTGCAACTTGTACATCACGAAACCCTCGGCTCCACCTCCTATATAAGGTGGAGTCGAGGGACAAAGAAAGGATCGAATCATTGTTTACGCAACCCTAGTTTTCATAGCAGTCGAGTACTTTTCCGGCTGAAACCTTCGAGATCTACTTGTCCTCTACTTCCAACAAAACCCTAGTCTACAACTTGTAGGCATTGACAAGTTAATCCCTTGTCATGCACACATCTAGGGGGAGTTCATATATATCTTACATATACCCGTTGCTTAAATTACTTATTCCTTGCAAATACATATGTTGTCATCAAACACCAAAAAGGGGGAAATTGACATTTTCCGCCCTTATGGGATTTGTGTGTTTGATGTCAACACAAGTACAAGTTTGTGTGTGTTGATGTATACATGTGTATAGAAATATGCTACACATTGTTATGTTGGATAGATCATTCAAAAAGAAGTTGTTGCAGTGTTTTTGCCATGGGCGAAAGTTCAGGCCCAGCTGGCGGAACTACCGACCAGATTCTGCAGTCAGTAGCGCCAACACAGCGCAGATAAAAGGCTACAGGCGGAAGTTGTCCGGTAGTACCGGCGACCGGTACTACCGTCCTACTTCCGGAAACGACGTTTTAGATGCAGATGGTTTCCAGAAGCGAGTTCAACGATTTCGGAAGTAGGCCAGAACTTGGCCGGTAGTACCGCCTGCCGGTACTACCGCCCTTGTTCCGCCTGCGTCGACAGCAGCATCTGTTCAGCAGGAGGAGGGATCCTGCCGGTACTTCCGGCCCTTGTGGTCGGTAATTCTGGTTTTACACAAAAATGTCCACAACGGTCAGATCTGAAGTGCCTACTCATATAAATAGCCCTCTTCCTCAATGGAGAAGGTTGCTCGTCCATAAAATAAGATTTCGCCATTGTTGAGCCACAAGAATCACTAGATATCCTCCTCCAACCATCCAAAGTCCTTGATCTTTGGAGAATCTAAGGAGAAGACCCCAATCTACATGTTCACCAATGCGATTTACATTTCTCTCTCATTTGCTTGAGCGCCCCTTTGGTAGTGTTTCATTTGGAAAACCTAGTTGTTTATGTTTGTTTTGTTCTTGTTGTTATTGTGTTGTTACAACTATTGAGAGCCTCTAATTCGGTGTGGATGTGTGCCCTAAGAACCTTGTAAAGGCCCGATTTTTGCCTCTAGGAAATCCCTTAGTGGACAAGTGAGCTAGGCCTTTGTGGCATCGCTCACCGGAGAACTGGGTGAGGCCTTCGTGACGTTGGTTAGGCCTTTGCGGCGAGCATATCCCTCCAAACGTATACATATTTCGCCTCAAAAGGAAGGAACTACGGGAATCATCCATGTGTCTCCACGCGCTCCACTCTCGGTTACCTCTATCATTGATTGCACTATTATATCTTATCTAGCTATATCTTGCTTAGTTGTATACCTTGTCATTTAGGGAAATTTACATAGTTGTATATCTAGAGAATTTACCTTTGTGTTAAACCTAAATTAAAAAAATAACAAAAAAATTGGGTAGCATCTAATCACACTCTCTAGGTGCGGCATACGATCCTATCAATCCCTTCTCCAAATCCCTTCAAAATTGGGGCCGTCTTTTCCATCTTCACCACGCGTGCTCCATGCCTGGCCTCTCCACCGCCTCGCGTGTCGCGCTCGTGTCGGCCGTCGCCGCCATTGTGGTCATGGAATTGCTTGCCCGCAAACGGCCGGCCGCCCTGCTACAGAGGGCCGCCGGCACTGCTACAGAAAGCTGCCGGCGCTCCTATAAACAACCGTCTACCTTGCTACAAACGACAATCCGTGCTGCTACGGAAGGTCGCTGGCCCTGCTACAAATAACCTTCCGCTATGAGCGGCGGCCGACGCCGCTGCTGCAAGGACAGTCGGCCAGGACTGCTCGCTGCAAATTACGCCTACCACAGCTACAAACGTCGGCTGCAGCTGCTACGAGTGCCGTACACTGCTGCTGCAAAGGTCCAGCGCAGGCCGGCGTTGCTGCGAACTTCGTCGGCTGCTGCTACAAACGGCGGCCGCCGGTGCTACAAAGGCCGGCTGCCGATGCTTCAAGTCTTCAACGGCGGTCGGATGACAGCGGTGTTCTGGCAGGCGGCGGCGGTCTACGAACGCGGGGCGATGGTGCTGCTGCGAGGAGCGTCGCCGGCGACGGCTAGCCGCGCTGTTGCTGCGAGTGCGAGGCACTCCATCTGCTACCTGCTGGCTGCTGCAAGGGGATGGAGCGGTATTGTGCAAGGTGGAGCGGCGCCGGCGGAAATTTTCTCTTGCGTGAGTCGTCTGCTGCGAACGGGCGTCGATGCCACCCTCGCCGGAGTTGGACCGCCGGTCAGGGGGGCAAGACGTCAAGCAACAGCGCCATGGCAGCAGGGGCGCGCGTGTGAGCAGAGCCGCACGAAAGTTTTCGTCTCTATGGAGACGCGCAGGCGTGGGCCGAGTCAACGAGCGATCGGAGACGTACATGCACAGGATTCGACGGCCACAAACCCAGGAAATCGGGGTTGATCTTTCGGGGACGCTCAGCGTTGCCTTTCTATAAACGTGACTGCTATAACATGGGTCAAGCCCCGTACTTGGCCTTGTAGTTGTTCCACAGTTCCTCCACGTTCTTTCCCAGGATCTGCACGAAGTAGTCGTCGCTGTACCCGTTGTCCTTCATGACGGCGTTCAGTTCCGCGACGAACCCGGGCTTGATCAGCGAGTCGCAGTAGTCGAGGAACCTCGCCGTCACGTCGTACCCCTTGTCCCAGCTGCTCCCCTGCCCCGGCGCCACCCAGTGCGCCGGCCCAAGCCCAGCCCTCAGCCTGACGAAGTCGGCGACCCCCTCGAAGACCCACCAGTGCGCCTCGTAGTCCTGCAGCCCCCACTGCCACACGTGGGTCGCCTCGTGGTACAGCACCCCCGTCAGCTCGGTCTGGAGGTCGCCGGTGTAGCCGCCGACGTAGCGCTGGCTGAGCTCGATCGCGCTGCCGCTGGTGGACGCGACGCCGCCGAACGTGTCGTCCACCACGGCGAGGGCGACGTTGTCGACGGGCCGGCGGTCCGCCTCCGTCTGGTTGAAGACTTTCCAGATGAAGGAGGAGGCCTCCGAGAGGACCCGCGTCGCGTTGCCCACGCCGTACTCCCGGTCGAAGCGCTGGCCGCCGGCGGTCGTCGACGCGTTGTTCGTGACCTCGAACGTGACGGCGCCGGCCGTGCCGACGACCAGGAAGGCTAGCAGTAGAGAAGCAGCGACCGTTGCCATGGAAAACTAGATATTCTGCTGGCCGGCCGGCAACCCCTGCTAGGAGCGGCGACGTTGCTTTTGTGAGCGGACAAGTAGTGCTCGCCGATCGGTGTGAAATTTATAGGCAGATCGATCCAACGTTTTCCATTTTAGTAAAGTTGAGCATTTGTCCTCGAATGGCCTGCGTGAACCATCGTGCCATGAGAGGCTAGCCGGCCGATTTTCTAATTGCAACTTTGATATATGCACGGTTGTTCACATAGTAGTACATCCCAAATCTCACCCGTTGCATCTTATTATAATCTTTCACTGCCGGATTATGGTTTGTATATCTATGGGGTCATCCATGTGGGGCCATGTTCATATATATACCAAAAATAGTACAGTAGGTTTCCAAGTATATATATGCATCAGGCATGCGAGAAAAGGTCTATAATCTTATTATGAGTCCAAAAGTACTTTCAAACTTTAAAAAAAAACTACTTTCAAACTTAAAAAAAAGGGAGTGATGTTTGCCTCTTGGGCGCATTTGCTTCCTTTATTTTTAAATTCATCTTTGATACATTTTAAAATAGGGATTAGAAAATTTTAAACGATAAATTTCCTGGTACATATTCACATGCTACGTGCGCAGAAAGTCTTTCCATGAAAAATTAACTTGTGATTTGAACTGTGAGAAAAATACAAATATGGTGCTAAAAATAATGCTTTTTGAGTGGCATGTTTTGTATTTTTTACATCGACCACACAAAAAATCTGATTTTGGTGAATTGTACAAACATACATAGCTTGTCGAGATGTACATATAGATTTTTTTGTTTGAATATTTTAACAATTAGAAATATATCTTATAAGTGAAGGAAGCATATGCACTTGGGAGCAATTACAAAAATAAAATTATACTTCAGTTGTTATTGTTACAACAAATAAGTTTCTTAAAATATAATACATGAAGGACAACAAAATAGATGGAAATACTTTAGTACTTCGAAAGTAGCGCAGACAAATTCCATGATGCAATGATTATTGTTAAAACAAATGATTTTCTTAAAGTATAAGTATGAAGGGTTACTTCCAAGGGTAAAAAATACATTTAGTTGTTGGAGAATCTTGAGGAATCTCTTTCTGGTATCTTTCGACATGTTTCTTATTTGCTAGGCTCAAGTATAGGAACTATACAAATGAAAAATATTTTTCTATAATATTGCACTTATGGCACATGAATATATATTTTTGACAATCAATACTGCATATATTTATATTAATAAATAGTACATGGTAAAGATACACAGGCTGACTTCAACTATTACAAAATAAAGTCCGAGAGAAACCGACAAATCTTCGAGGTTTTCAAACCCTTTATTCTTTAATTACACAATCTTGTAATTTCCCGGAGGAAGCCGAAGATAGATACCAAACAATAAACCTGAAAATACCAAAGAAGATTCTCACATAATTTTTAATTAAGCCACAATGTCAAGGCTATGTGCAGGCGCAATCATTGAAATAGTCAAACACCATCAGCAAGAACTGCAACACCAGTATGTCAGGAAAAAGCAACCGAACAGCCTGGGCCAACGTCGTCGGATAGCCGAGAGAACGAATCACTATTGTCGAGGACGTAGGAGCCAGAATAAATATTGCAAGGATAAACATCGTCGCGGCAACCATAAAAAAAGATCCTAGATTGATCCGGCGAAGAAATATCGAACAAATACCTAGAAACTTTACTCTTTCAACATCATCATTGAGCCTAGGAGGAAGATCTCGTTGTCGGATGGGCTGAAGATCATTATTGTAGACCATGTCATCACATGAATACCTAACTTTGCAAAATGAATGATTTGAATTAACATTGGAATTCACTCGCCCTTCAAATCAAAGTACTCCCTCCTCTCATGAAATCTTGTCGAAAGTTTAACTAAATTTAAACGTGTCTAGACATTATTTATACTTAGATGTATTTAAATTTTAACAAACTTTCAACATGTTCCATGGGATACATGGAGTATATTGTTTTTGTAAACAACAAACATCACTAATAAGGCATTTGTGCATGTAGGTATGTAAACATTAAGGTACTGAAAGGTATATATCTGATTTATCACATGAGAAAGCTAGTATACCTTTGAAAAAGATCAAAAACGTATGCGTTACCATATACAAAAGAAAACTGAGAATTTTACACACATCTCACTGCTAACTGCATTATTGAGGTCCTCAGACACTGTTGAAACGACCGATTGACCTATTGCTTCACATACCACCTTACGGGCAGTTAAGCAGGGATCTTCCTAGAGTGAAAAATAACAACACCATGTGATCCATACACTAAGGTAAGAAATAGAATTGACAAAAACTCGATAAACTTTTTAATAGGAAACTCGGTAGACTCAGTGGTGGGGCTCTCCTTGCAGCTATTTTTTTATAAAGAAAATATACTAATATCGAGAAGATACTAATTATTTGTACCTTCTGCAACAACGTAATAGTACGGATGCACGCAATCGAAAAAAGAAGAAGAAACTAAAAAAAAAAAGAGAAATTCTGTTACAATGTTTCAGTCCTTACAACAGCAGCACAAACACCGCCATGATAATACCTAAAGTTCAAGTTCCCAAAAAGCGAGGTCTCTAAAAAGTAAACGGTGCACAAGTGTCGTCGTCAGCCGATCATAGATCTTATGTTTTCACCGGAAGAAAGACCTCTTAAAATAATGCCTTCAATAAGATCATTGTTAGACACAACCAATTAAGGACGGACCATTTAAGGAACTTCTCTTGTGGTGTTGCTCCCACTTGCATGTCGCCGCGATGAAGCCAGAAAGACCAAGCAAGTTCACCATCCAAAGCCCGACGCGAAAAATCTTGGCCCAGGCCCGGCCCGGCCTGACCGTCGGGCTAGAAAAATAGGCCCAAGCCCGGCCTATCAGAGAGAAAGCCCGTCGGGCCTTGGGCCTCAGGCCGGACCGCTTCACTAAATCGCATAAAATCAAGGCCCTGGCCTGGCCCAACCTAGCCATCGGGCCAAAAAATCAGGCCAAAGCCCGACCCATAGACATGGTCGGGCGGGCTTGGCTCGAGAATTTCGGGTACGGCCGGGTCGGGCCGACCGGGCCAGGCTGCCCATGGCCAGGTACACTCCTAGCCCGCAGCCTTTATCGACCGGCGTGTGCCACCGTCGACGATGGCTACGGCCAGGGAAGCCACAAGAGAGAAGTCATGTGTTGGGGTTTGTTGCCCTCCGAAGCCGCCGTTGCACGGGCGATGTCATCGCGAACTCAACACGCTCTAGGGCTCGCCGTTGACAACTCGCCATCACACACTCGCCGTCGCGGACACGCCACGCTCGGGGGCTTGTCGTCGAGAACTTGCCATCGCGCTGCCGCGGGCTCGCCATCGCGCACTCGCCACGCTCGGCGACTCACCGTCGAGAACTCGCCATTGCGCACTCGCCTCGCTCGGGGGGCTCTCCATCGCGGACTAGCCATCGCGCACTCGACATGCTCGGGGGCTTGCCGTCTATAACTCACCATCGCGTACTCGTCGTCGTGTACTCGCCATCGCGCAGTTGCTCCGCTCAGGGGCTTGCCATCGCACATTCGCTATCGCGAGCTCACCATCGCGGATTCGACACACTCGGAGGCTCACCGTTGAGAACTTGTCATCACGCACTCACCATTGCGGACTCGACACGACCAGAGCAAGGAAATTTTCTCACGCGAATTTAATTTTTATTCTGTACTAGCTGGTTGGTGCAACGTGGGATTTTCTAAATTGTACATGGGGTGGCAACGGAGATTTTACTGCTTGCACGAGAGCTGCAAGTGAGAAAAAAAAACCAACTGTAAATTGTCTCGTCATTCGTGTTATTTATTAGTTTTTTTTGCAAAATGTGTTATTTATTAGTTAGAACATTAATAGCCACTAAGGCTGGTCATAGTGGGGAGTAACTTAGACTAGTAACATGCATATGTTACTTGTCTATATTACTACCTTCATAGTGGGTAGTCACTTATATGTAGTGTCATGCAATATGTTATTTATTATCTTATAGACTCATCTTGTTTTGGGGAGTGTGATGTTATGGTAACATAGCTAGTTACCACCTCACTCTCTTTCTTCATTTATTGGCATGCCATGTCACCAAAATGTATTGAGATGTGTGATGTTACTACCTATGTTACTCCCACTATGAAGGGTGGTCTCCTTACATAGTGGACATGATAAGTTGCTACTGTGCTACTATGCATCAACAAGTTAATTACCCGGCTCTAAATTAATCACTCTCAAGATATGAAAGTACTGAAGACCACGTGATCTTGCATAATGGACCGTGCTATTGCACATGCAGCAATTTTTATGGTAAGAGACTAGTGTGTTTACTCTATCCATTCCATATTACTAACGATCTAATTTAGTACACATTAATTTAGAAAATATTAATTGACGTTGACTTGGTACATATTAATTGATGTTGACGTTGACTTGGTATCTCCGTTCTAGTTTATAGATTCTACGTGTATCACTAGATCGTAAATTTAACCAACGTAATATAAGATACATTTTGCAAAATATATATATATATCATTAGAAAGTACATATATTTTACTTTTTAATAATATAATTCTTATGTTATATAATTTATAACATGTTAGTCAATTTGGCGATGTAGGAATACACGCAAGGCCTGTAAACTGAGACAGAGGGTACTAGTTAATGCTCATTTAGTACTCATAAAAGAAAATGCTGATTAATAAATATTAATTATCGTGTTGCCGTTACTCCCACCGTCTCGGTTTATAGGTTTTATATGTATTTTTAGATCGTGAATTTAATTAACATAATATAAGAAAGTTTAGATGTTTTACTTTCTAATGATATACTTTTATTGTTGTATAATTTTTATTGTGTTGGTTAAGTTGACGATTAGGCACACGAGCAGGTCTTGTAAATCAGGACAGATGAGGTATAGTTAATTTACTAAATTGGCGTTTATCAATAAATTAATATGGAATGGAGGTAATTTGTTCGAACGGTCTGACAAATTTATCTAGGTTTGTATGTATTTGCATACTAAAACATGCTTTAATGAAAATATTAAAGATTACGTGATCTTGTGTAATGAATGCAGTTTATTTACTCCATCCATTCATATTAATATAAATCAACTTAATTAATAGATTAATATAAAACAGAGGGAGTATCTTTGAACCGATCTACTTACTTCCTCTAATCCAAATTGATTGACTCAATTTTTTTAAAATCTAGATGTATCTAGACACATTTTTTACTAGATACATTCATATCTAGATAAAGTTGAGTTAATAAATATGAACCAAAGGAAGTACTACATTTGATTGGGTTGATTGAATTACATAGAGAAAACCGCAGAGAGAAAACCTGTTGACTGACCGGAGGCCTTGCCTATATTTGGCCGTCCATGCCACTCACCAAAGCCACGCAAGATAATTAAAGATGGCAGTCGCAGCAGCCGCTCCCCTCCTCTTCCTGGCCCTGGCCGCCACGGCCGACGCCGTGACATTCAACGCGACGAACACGGTTCCGAACTCCGCCGGCGGGAAGAGATTCGATCGGGAGTTCGGCGGCGTGACCTACGCCAAGCAGGTGCTGTCCGAGGCCTCCTCCTTCATCTGGACCACCTTCAAGCAGCCCGACCCGGCGGACCGTAGGCAGTACGACTCCGTTAGCCTCACCGTCGTCGACAACATCAGTTACGCGGGCGCGACCAGAGGGAACGCAATCCAGGTCGGAGCCAAGTACGTCGCCGGAATCAACAGCGGCGTCAAGGAAGAGGTAATAAATTGATAAGGAACCCTCACGTACGCCAGCGGGCAAGACGGTAACTGATGCGTGCGCTTGCTTGCAGGTGAGAGGGCTGCTGTACCACGAGACGACGCACGTATGGCAGTGGGGGGTGATGGACTACGCCAAAAAACCCGGGCTCTTCGAGGGGATCGCCGACTACGTGCGGCTCAAGGCGGGGCTGGTGTCGGGGGCGAAGGCCGGGCAGGGCGACCGGTGGGATCAGGGCTACGACGTCACGGCCTTCTTCCTGGACTACTGCGACTCGCTCAAGCATGGGTTCGTCGCGGAGATGAACCGCAAGCTCAAGGACGGGTACAGCGACGACTACTTCGTGCAGATCCTGGGAAAGAGCGCGGACAAGCTGTGGAGCGACTACAAGGCCAAGTACTCACATGCCTGATCCATGTACGGAGTAGTACATAATTAGCAATTGTTGTATTACAGTACTGCTATTGATGGAATAAATAAAAGTTGGCATTATGCGCGGTAAATGAATTGGGGATAAGAATAGATAATGTCTGCCTGCGACTTGTTTTCTTCTTGTACCCTTATTCTTCCTCCCATCAATCACCCTAAGCCCGGCTATTCATCTGTCGCCACCTTAATCTCAACTTCAACGAGGGAGATTGATGTGGGGATTTTATAATTTGCCACGCAGTACTTAGGATCTTTGTTATTTGTCACACATTATTTAGCTTTTTACTATTTGCCACACATTAGACGGATTCATTTATAATTTGCCCAATATCATCTTTTACAGATCTATTTATATTTTGAACTCTGAAATACATGCAAAACACAGTACATTGTACCTCCTTTAATTTTGCTTCAGTTGTGTCGCCCAGTACGTCGCGGCGAAGCTAGTTGAGAACTTCGCTCGCGTGGAATCCCAGACCCTCACTGCGGCGGCCTGGGCGCCGTCGAGCTTAAGAACTGCAGAGTCATCATCTCCCCTGACCTCCTCTAAAAGTTGGGCCTGCTATTATGCGAGTCCGCTCTCGATGCCAAGAAGGTCTACAACCCGTACAAGGAATGATCGGCACCTCTTCTCCGGATGGCGATCGCGGAGGCAGCGTGCCCACGCAGCCACAGGCTCTTCTACGCGCCCGGTGCGTGGCACCGTGGCAAGCTAACATTTTTTTCCGAGAATACACCCTAGAAGGATTAAGCTCATGAGCCATACTATGAAACCTTGAAAGAGAATCATCGAGATCGCTTGAGGAAAGTGAACGAATGTCACTAAAAACCAATTCAGTTTGTGCCCGGGAGGTCGACTACATAGTGGATTTTCTTACGTCGCCAACTTATGGGCAGATATAGGAAGAAGAATTAGAACCTACATATGGTCTTGATCGACTTGGAGAAGGCACATGACAAGATACCAATGGCAATCATGTGGTGGACGCTGGAGAAACAAAAAGTTCTAACAAAATACATTACCCTTGTCGGAAATATGTACAGCTGTGTTGCGACAAGTGTTCGTGCAGGTAATAGTGAGACCGATACCTTCTCAACCACGATAGGACTACATAAAGGGGCGGCCTTGATCCCATACATGTTTTCCTTGGTGATGGATGAGGTGACCAAGGGTATACAAGGAGATATTCCTTGGTGTATGCTCTTTAGGGCCAGTGTAAATAAAAAGTTAGAGCTACGAAGACAAACGTTTGAGTCAAAGGGGTTTCTTTAGACTTGGCAGAACCAAGACTAAGTAAATGTGATGCGGTTTTAGTGGTGCTGGCGGCGAAGATGGAGATGCCAGATTAGAATGACAAATACTGTCTAAGAGGGCACCTTCCGATACTTGGAATCAATGCTGCAAAGCAATGGTGATATCGACGAGGATGTTTGCTATAGGATCAAGGCACGGTGGATAAAGTAGCAGCAATCATCTTGTATCCTATGTGACAAGAAGGTTCCACAAAAACTAAAAGGTAAGTTCTATAGGATGGCAATCAGACGGGCGACGCTATATGGGAGGAATATTGGCCACCTAAAAGACAACACATCCATGAAATGAGTGTCGTGGATATACACATGCTACGATGGATGTGGGGCCATACAAGAAGGGGTCGGATTAGAAACGAGGTAATTCGCAATATGGTAGGGGTGGCACCAATCGACGAGAAGCTATTCCAATACCGACTAAAGGTGGTTTTCAGCATATCCATCGGAGGCCTCCAGAAGCTCAGCTAACAGTGGAATTCGAGGATACTAGAAGGGGTAGAGGACGACCAAAATTGACTTGGGCGGAAGCGGTAAAAAAGACTTGAGGGATTGGAATGTACCTAATGTTTTGGCTCTTGATAGGACTACATGAAGATCAGCAATCCATGTGCAGGAATCTTAGTTTACTCTTTTTTCCCTTCTCGTTCTTGTTTTGGCTTCCTTTTTTTGTTGGGTTTCATATCTAGCATACCCGACTTGCTTGGGAGAAAGGTTTTGATGTTTTTTTATTGTTGTACACCCTAGAAGGTGTATTAATCATATAGTACAAGTAGCTAGACAACCCATACAACACCGATAAACAGCTAGTACATGTTTCCAACAAAGGGTGTCATCTCCCGCCCACTAAATCGTACTCTCCTATCTGCCACATGATGCATGTAAAATGCATACCTAAATTTTGTAATTTATTGTCATATATTCCAACATATTTGCATGTTCTAAGATGTTTATTGATGTTTTCATTGATTTATGAGATTTCCATTGATGCCCTTTCATTTGTTTATAACTCTGCAGAACAGGAAATCTCTGTTTTGTGTATTTTCAAATTTCAGGGACCTTACGAAACTCAAACAGAGCGAGGATTTTTCTGGAGTTAATATTATGGATATATGACATGAGGGGCCCACGAGGCTCGAACGAGCACAGGTGGCATGCGCCCCACCCTAGGCTGCACCACCATGTCCCGTTCCCTCCTTGAGCATCTGCAACCATCTGTTTTGATCTCAAACTGACGAGTTTGACATAAAAACAACTATATATAGACCCCTGAGGCGTTCTCGGAGTAGGCGGCGCAGAAACACGAAAACCACAAAACTGAGGCTGAACCTTCAAAGATTTGAGGGGGACACGCTGCTGGAGCCATCCCTGGTTGCATCTCCCCACCCTCTCCAACGTCGTCAACACCGACACCATGATGAAGAGGGAGTAGTCCATCTGTGGACTATGGGTTTGTGGCAGTAGTTTGATTTATCTCTCTCTCTCTCTCTCTTGTGATATGTGTTTTAGATGCCATATGAGATGTCTATCATGGTTATGGCCATATTTGTAATTCCTATATGGTGGATCTTTTAGGTCAAACCCATCAGTATGAGATCAAAACGGGTGGCTACGGACACTCGAGGAGGGAACGAGACATGGTGTCGCGGCCTAGAGTGGGTTCCTCGCCACATGTGCTCGTTCGGGCCTCGTGCCCCCCCCTCCGGTACTTCATCTTCTCATATTTTGACTTTGGGAAAAATATTGACTTAAGAACAATCCTTGGTCCATTTGAGTTCTGTAAGGTGCCTGAAACTTAAAAATACAGAAAATAGGGGTTCTGTTCTACAGAGTTATAAACCAATGAAAGGGAATCAATGGAAAAATCCCCATAAATCAATGCAAAACATGAATATAACATCTTATAACATGCAAATATTTTGGATATATGACAATAAAACTACAAAGTTCATGTATGCATTTTACATGCATGAACCGCTTACGCGGTTTTTTTGTTAGAGGACGCTTTGGATTTCTGACCGGGTATTTTAACTCATACAACGAGTAAAGCCCGTCATCATCCAAACTGACTTCCAACACTCCACCAACTAGACGAGATAGAAACTGACCATCTGATGTGGCTATCGCTTCATCCTCATCCAAATAGGTTGATTCCAACATGGTCGATGTTCTAGGAACGGCCGTAAGACGGTC
This sequence comes from Lolium multiflorum, assembly GCA_030979885.1. NCBI lineage: Eukaryota > Viridiplantae > Streptophyta > Magnoliopsida > Poales > Poaceae > Lolium > Lolium multiflorum. The sequence continues at coordinate 113,478,324 of CM061747.1, read as the reverse complement.
AAATTTCATATGCCTCAAGACTCTAGTTGAAGCATCAACATGTTTGCTATTACTACCAAAATTAACATGAACATTATTAAGTTTCAAAGATAAATATGAAGGCGAAAAAGAAAGAAAAGACTTGGAAGAAATTTCGGTACCATACGCTTGTTGGAGATATGCCCAAGAGGCAATAATAAAGTGGTTATTATAATATCTTTGTGTTTATGATAAATGTTTACATACCATGCTATAATTGTATTAACCGAAACATTGATACATGTGTGTTATGTGAACAACAAGGAGTCCCTAGTAAGCCTCTTGTATAACTAGCTTGTTGATTAGTGGATGATCATGGTTTCGTGATCATGAACATTGGATGTTATTAATAACAAGGTTATGTCATTAGTTGAATGATATAATGGACACACACCCAAATGAGCGTAGCATAAGATCAAGTCATTAAGTTTAATTTGCAATAAGCTTTCGATACATAGTTGCCTTAGTCGTTCGACCATGAGATCATGTAAATCACTTACAACGGAAGGGTACTTTGATTACATCAAATGCCATTGCGTAAATGGGTGGTTATAAAGATGGGATTAAGTATTTGGAAAGTGTGAGTTGAGGCATATGGATCAATAGTGGGATTTGTCCATCCTGATGACGGATAGATATACTCCCCTCTCGGTGGAATGTCATCTGATTAGCTTGCAAGCATATGAATGGTTCACAAGAGATCAAATACCACGGTACGAGTAAAGAGTACTTGTCGGTAACGAGGTTGAACAAGGTATGGAGATACCGATGATCTAACCTCGGACAAGTAAAATATCGCGTGACAAAGGGAATCGGCATCGTATGTAAATGGTTCAATCGATCACTAAGTCATCTTTGAATATGTAAGCCATTATGGTTCTCCAGATCCCGCTATTGGTTATTTCTCGGAGAGGAGTCTCGACCATGTCTGCATAGTTCCCGAACCGTAGGGTGACACGCTTAAGGTTCGATGTCGCATAAGTAGATTCAGAATATGAGATAGAGTCCGAAGTTTTTGTTCGGAGTCTCGGATGGGATCCAGGACATCACGAGGAGGTCCGGAATGGTCCGGAGAATAAGATTCATATATGGGAAGTCATTTTCCGGGGTTCGGGAAAGTTCTGGTGTTTTAACCGGAGCTTATAGAATGTTCTAGAAGGGTCACTAGTGGGCCCACCACCCCGGGAGAGGCCACATAGGCGCCACATGGCATAGTGGGTCCTACCCACCATGACATGTGGGCCCAGGCCGACCCCCCCTTAGAGATAAGATCTATCTCTAGTTTAAATGGTTTAAACTTAGAGATAAGATCTATCCCCTAAAATAAATAGTTTAAATTAGGAGATAAGGGGGAACACTTGGGGGAGGGGTTTGCCCCCCTCCATGGACCGGCCAAGGGGAAGGGTGGGTCCTAGGGAAAACCCTAGGCCGACCCCCCACCTATATAAAGAGGGGAGGGGGTGGCCGGCTGATGCGCGTAGATGTACACGTCCGTTGGGAACCCCAAGAGGAAGGTATGATGCGCACAGCAGCAAGTTTTCCCTCAGAAAGAAACCAAGGTTATCGAACCAGTAGGAGCCAAGAAGCACGTGAAGGTTGTTGGTGGAGGAGTGTAGTGCGGCGCAACACCAGTGAAACCGCACCAACGTGGAACCTGCACAACACAATCAAGATACTTTGCCCCAACGTAACAGTGAGGTTGTCAATCTCACCGGCTTGCTGAAAACAAAGGATTAAGCATATCGAGTGGAAGATGGTGTTTGTTTGCAAAGAACAACAGTAGAATGTATTCAGATGTAAAAGAATGGACCGGGGTCCACAGTTCACTAGAGGTGTCTCTCCAATAAGATAACTAACATGCTGGGTGAACAAATTACAGGGGGCAATTGACAAATAAAGATTCAATACATATCAATGATGATTACTATGTGATTTAATCAGGGCATTACGACAAAGTACATAGACCGCTATCCAGCATGCATCTATGCCTAAATAATCCACCTTCAGGTTATCATCCGAACCCCTTCCAGTATTAAGTTGTAAACAACAGATAATTGCATTAAGTATGGCGCGTAATGTAATCAACACAAATATCTTTAGACAAAGCATTGATGTTTTATCCCTAGTAGCAACAACACATCCACAACCTTAGAACCTACTGTCACGATCCCAGATTCAATGGAGGCATGAACCCACTATCGAGCATAATTACTCCCTCTTGGAGTTACAAGTATCAACTTGGCCAGAGCCTCTACTAGCAACGGAGAGCATGCAAGAACATAAACAACACATATATGATAGATTGATAATCAACTTAACATAATATTCTATATTCATCGGATCCCGCCAAACACAACATGTAGCATTACAAATAGATGATCTTGATCATGTTAGGCAGCTCACAAGATCTAAACAATGATAGCACAAGCGGAGAAGACAACCATCTAGCTACTGCTATGGACCCATAGTCCAAGGATGAACTACTCACGCATCAATCCGGAGGCGGGCATGATGACGTAGAGCCCCTCCGGTGATCCCCTCTCCGGCAGGTGCCGGAGGCGATCTCCTGAATCCCCCGAGATGGGATTCGCGACGGCGGCGTCTCTGGAAAGTTTTTCCGTATCGTGGCTCTCTGGGGGTTTCGCGACGAAGGCTATATGTAGGCGGAAGGGTAGGTCAGGGCGACGAGGGCCCCACACAACAGGCCGGCTTGGGCCGCGCCGCCTGGTGTGTGGCCGTGGCCCCACTTCGTTTCCCTTTCGGTCTTCTGAAGCTTCGTGTAAAAATAGGACCCTGGGCGTTGATTTCGTCCAATTCCGAGAATATTTCCTTACTAGGATTTCTGAAACCAAAAATAGGAAAACTGGCGCTTCGGCATCTTGTTAATAGGTTAGTGCCGGAAAATGTATAATAATGCTGTAAAGTATGTATAAAACATTCAAGTATTGTCATAAAAGTAGCATGAAACATAAGAAATTATAGATACGTTTGAGACGTATCAAGCATCCCCAAGCTTAGTTCCTACTCGCCCAGTAGTAAACGATAACACAAATAGTTTCTGACATGCTACCAACATAATCTTGATCAACATTATTGTAAAGCATATGAGATGGATGAAGTGATCTGAATAAAAGATTGCTAACAAAGATAATGACTAAACAAATGAATCATATAGCAAAACTTTTCATGAATAGTACTTTCAAGACAAGTATCAACAAGACTTGCATAAGAGCTAACTCATAAGCAATAAATTCAAAGTAGAATGCATTGAAGCAACACAAAGGATGATTAAGTTTCAGCGGTTGCTTTCAACTTGTAACATGTATATCTCATGGATATTTGTCAACATAGAGTAATATAACAAGTGCAATAAGTAAACATGTAAGAATCAATGCACACAGTTAACACAAGTGTTTGCTTCTAAGATAGAAAGAAGTGGGTAAACTGACTCAACATAAAGTAAAAGAATGGCCCTTCACAGAGGGAAGCATGGATTACTATTTTTGTGCTAGAGCTTTTGTTTTGAAAACATAGAAATAATTTTGTCAACGGTAGTAATAATTCATATGTGCTATGCATAATACTTCCTACAAGTTGCAAGTCTCATGCATAGAGTACTAATAGTGCTCGCACCTTGTCCTACTTAGCTCGGAAAACACGGATTATCATTGCATACATATGTTTCAACCAAGTGTCACAAAGGGGTACCTCTATGCCGCCTGTACAAATGTCTAAGGAGAAAGCACACATTGAATTTCTCGCTTTTGATTATTCTCAACTTAGACATCCATACCGGGACAACATAGACAACAGATAACGGACTCCTCTTTTAATGCTTAAGCATTCAACAACAGTTAATATTCTCATAAGAGATTGAGGTTGTATGTCCAAACTGAAACTTCCACCATGATGCATGGCTTTAGTTAGCGGCCCAATGTTCTTCTCTAACATATGCATACTCAAACCATTTGATCATGAAATCACACTTACTTCAGACAAGATGAACATGCATAGCATCTCACATGATATCCAACAAAGGTAAAGTTGATGGCGTCCCCAGAAACATGGTTACCGCTCAACAAGCAACTTATAAGAATTAAGACACATAACTACATATTCATCACCACAATAGTTTTTAAGCTATTTGTCCCATGAGCTATATATTGTAAAGATAAAGGAATGAAATTTTAAAGGTAGCACTCAAGTAATTTACTTTGGAATGGCAGAAAAATACCACATAGTAGGTAGATATGGTGGACACAAATGGCATGGGTTTTGGCTCAAGGTGTTTGGATGCACGAGAAGCATTTCCTCTCAGTACAAGGTTTGGGCTAGCAAGGTTGTTTGAAGCAAATAAAAGTATGCACATGTACAGCAAAACTTACACAAGAACATATTGCAAACATTATAAGGCTCTACATTGTCTTCCTTGTTGTTCAAACATTTTACCCGAAAATATCTAGACTTAGAGAGACCAATCATGCAAACCAAATTAAACAAGCCCTACGGTAGTTCTTCATTAATAGATTAAACTACATTATGCAAGAGCTTAAACATGATCTATGAGAGCTCAAACAATTGCCAAATTATTCCAAACCATATGCAGCATTTTCTGATTCCAACCAAATAGCAATTTAACGAAGCAATTTCAGCCTTCGCCATGAACATTAAAGCACAATTAAGAACACAAGTGTTCCATATGAAAAAGCGGAGCGTAATATCTCCAATATAAGGATGGTGGGATCCAACTTTATTCAAACCAAAACAAAAATAAAAGCAAACCGACGCTCCAAGTAAAGAACATAAGATGTGATGGAATAAAAATATAGTTTCACTAGAAGTGACCTGATAATGTTGTCGATGAAGAAGGGGATGCCTTGGGCATCCCCAAGCTTAGATTCTTGAGTCTTCTTAAAATATGCAGGGATGAACCACCGGAGCATCCCTAAGCTTAGACCTTTCACTCTTCTTGATCATAGTATATCATCCTCTTCTCTTGACCCTTGAAAACTTCCTCCACAAATAACTTCAAGCAAACTCATTAGAGGGTTAGTGCATAATCAAAATTCACATATTCAGAGGAGACACAATCAGTTTTAACACTTCTGGACATTTCACAAAGCTTCTGAAAGTTAATGGAACAAAGAAACTCATTCAACATAGCAAAAGCGGCAATGCGAAATAAAAGGCAGAATCTGTCAAAAACAGAACAGTCCATAAAGATGAATCTAGCAGGGGCACTTAACTTTCTCAAATGGAAAAACTAAAAACTAATGAAAGTTGCGTACATATCTGAGGATCACGCTCGTAAATTTTCAGATTTTTTCGATTTTTTACAGGGAGCTCTGCGAGAATTCGTGACACAACAATGCTGTTTCTCGCAGCAATCCCAAATATAGCATCAACTTTAACATAGAAACTTTACTTGGCACAAAAACATGATAAGGAGAAGTTGCTACAGTAGTAGACAACTTCCAAGACTCAACAATACAGTAAATAAAATAAAACATGGGTTATCTCCCAAGAAGTGCTTTTCTTTAACGCCTTTCAGCTAGGCGCAGAAAGTGCAAATCAAGTGTTTTCAAGAGATGAAGCATCAACATCTTTACCTCGGGAGTCGGGAGTTTTCTTAACAATGCATTGTATCTGGTATATATAAGTAACTCCTCTTTCGTTGCTCCTAGGCTTACTATTCTCATCAAACAAATTTTCAGGAACAAGCCAAGCATAGTTATTTTCTAAAGCTTCATGCATCCCTAGGAGCTTACTAGGTATCGGTGCTTTAATTTCCCTTCCATCATTAACATTATTAGTGTACTTAATTCTATCCATATCCATCTTTTCAAGTATTTGTTTAAAATCAGGAAAGAAACCAAGCCTCTTATGCTTAATAAAAACTTTTCTAGCTTCTTTAGCTATATCTTCAAATTCTCTAACAAGGACTTTTAAAACAAAATCTCTCTTTTCTCCCATCTTCATATCCGAAAGTGTAAGAAACATACACTACAAGGGAAAGGCCTATTGCCGGCGCACCTAAAAGTCACATTGCCGGCGCACCACGAGCCCGCCGCTGCGAACGGGCCGGTGATAACTGGCCACTGCCGGCGCACCAGGCGGTGCGCCGGCGATAGGACATGTACTGCCGGCGCGCCTCGGTAGATTCGCCGGCAAAGGGCAAGTTCCACCGGCGCACCAGCAGCTGCGCCGGCAGTAGTGCTTGCAGCACTGGCGCATACGACGTGCGCCGGCAGTAGGGCATGTAGGTGCGCCGGCAATAATATTCGAAAATTCTTTTTAGATTTTTCCCAGCATATTAGAATACATATTTGACAGCAGTATATATTTACAACACAGTTCATATTTATACAGCAGAACATGCAATATGAGAAGCACATAGAGAGCCAAGTCTCATTTCGGTATCAATACACAAATACGCAAGTCTCGTTCCGGAATGTTGATTCATACAACACATGTGCATATGCAACACCGAAGGACGAAGTTTCACAAAGTTAGAAGTCTCGGTACATAGTCGTCACAAGTGTCGTCATACACCTCCCAATGTAGCTACTAACCTAAACTACAATCACATAGAACATGACCAACATGGTCACGATGACCATCATCACGAAGGCCATGGTCTTCATCCGGTTCCTCCTCATGTCCCTCATCTCTCCCGCTAGATAACGGGCGTATCTTCCTTCCGCCTCCACCCTAGTGGGGTATCCCTTGTAGCTGTTGCCGCTGAAGCGGTGCACCTGTCTCCGACAGTCCTCCCAGTCGTCGTAGACTCCAGGAACCCTCCCCTTGTACACGACATATGTCGTCGGCATCTCCATGCACAAGACAAATAAAACGTTAGTACCAATGCAATTAACAAGTGCCAACTCAAATAAGAGACAAGTAATATGAACTAAATAGCATGTGCCTCATACTTTGTCGGTCGAAACAAATAGTAACATTCAGGGATGGGGTAAGTGAAGCCAAGTAGGATGCACAACAGATTGATATTTGTGCCATCACACTAGGTTCACTCACCCCACCCCAGAGTGTACAAGTGACCAAACATTCTAATCATCGGCCAACGCAATGAACAAGTGCGAACTCAAATAAAAGACAAGTAGTATGAACTAAATAGCATGTGCCTCATACTTTGTTGGTCGAAATAAATAATAACATACAGGGATGGGGTCAGCGAGGCTAGGTAGGATGCACAATAGATTGATATTTGTGGCCATCACACCAAGCCTCACTGGCCCCACCCCGGAGTGTACAAGTGACCAAACATTTTAATCATCGGCCAATGCAATTAAGAAGTGCGAACTCAAATAAAAGACAAGTAGTACGAATTAAATAGCGTGCCTCATAATTTGTCGGTCGAAACACATATTAACATCCAGGGATGGAGTCAGTGAGGCTAGGTAGGATGCACAATAGATTGATACTTGTGGCCATCGCACCAAGGCTCACTGGCTCCACCCCCGAGTGTACTAGTGACCGAACATTCTAATCATCGGCGAACTCCAAATACGAGGCAAGTAGGGGTCGAGTAAATGCAAATAATTATTAAGGTATCTACGCCATAATCTTGAAATATATAGCAAAGTAAATGAAACTATAGACACATGTTCACATGCACATCCATACAACTAAATAAAAGCAACAAGTCGATTCTATGGGAATATGTAGCAAGTATTACAATACGGAAGTTCAAAGACATATCGTTCAAGCTGTAGCAATATTGTTCCCGTCGTAGGATCAGGTTGTACGCCTAGGGGGGAATGGACGGCAGCCCTCAAGCGTGTTGAACGGCCTCTCATCACGCGACATCTCCAAGCGGAGTTCTATCTCGTCATTAGGTGGTAGACCGTAGCCGTAGAAGAACTCGCCAGACCTTTTGTTGACATCATGCACGATTACCGTGCAAATGAACTGCTGGATGCGACTCCAGTTCTTTCTAATCTCTCTATCAGGGGCATCCGCCATGTTTACAAACCTCTCTCTGAGACTCTCTGGCAGCAACATGTCATCTGCGTACTTTATGTACTCCTGCATCTGAAGGATGGCGTACCACGCGTCCATCCCATTGTCTTGCTTCGACTGCCTGAGGCAGGGGAAGTTGGTTGTGTGGGTTAAGACCAAGCCTCCTCGGGATTTCCTCTCTACTTTGAGGGGGCCTGCCTTGTTGGCGAAGCCGGTGAGAGCATCATTGAGAAGGGCCCTGATGTTGGTGTAGTCTTTCTTCTTGTCCCTACCCGAGTCGAGATAGACTGCATGCGAGTGTTGCGGGTGCACGACGATGAGGGTGCAGTACATGTCTCTGCGGAAAACACACGGATTAACCTTTGGAAATGCAAATGGAGATATAGGATAGAATGGTGATGGGGACTAGCGAGTGATTACTTACTCGGGGAAGTAAGGGATGAGAATGGCGCCCTTCTTAATGTTCGCCAGCATGAAATCCTCGACCTGCCGTGTGGCAATCGCCCGATCCCCAGCGTTGCAGATGATGCTCTCCCGCATATAGAAGGGGTCCATTATCGCGATGGTCGGCGTCCCCTCCTTAACGATCTGGGAAGACAAGCTAAGAGCAACTAGGCGAACCACACTAAAGTGGAGCATTTGCATGCGATAGATGCTGAAGATGTCATTGAACCGGATGAAGCACAAGTCCGCGGGGTACTTCTCGACGAAGTTCATGCCAGTTGGCACCTTCGCCACGAAGAGAGGGTAACTAGGATTTTTTGATTTGAGAAGCTGCCTCTCCAAATACTGGACTTGGTTATGCAAGCTCGCCATATCCCCGGTGAGTAGGTTGAGGACATGCTCCGGCAGCATCGGTTCACCCAAGTGATGCAGAGGTCGCCAATTGTTTGGCAACTTGTCAAGGAGTGCCACCTTGTCCTTGTCTTTGGCCGCCGCCTTGTCTTTGGCGTCCTTCTTGTTTGCCCTCTTCCTCTTCTTGGGTTGTAGTACTGGACCATCTCCCACCGCCGTAACCGTAGCACGGAGTGTGTTTGGGCTCAGCATCTTTTTGACGGCGACGGCGGCGACCTCCTCGGGATTTTCCTCCTCAGCCGTTTCTTGAGAATCGAACAGCTTCTTGGAGCACCCAAATTTCGGGGCCGGCGCATCCTCATGGACAACTTGTGAAGACGTAGGAATATCCCATTGGAAGTCTTCACGTTCGTATTCCTCGGCCTCTGGCGCCGCTGGCTGTTGTGGTGGGGCGCTGACCACCGGCGCCGCTGGCTGTTGTGGTGGGGCGCTGACCACCGGCGCAGCTGGCTGTTGTGGTGGGGCGCTGACCACCGGCGCCGCTGGCTGTCGTGGAGGGACGCTGACCTGTGGCGCCGCAAGGTGCTTGTCTTTGCTTGCCGTCGACCCCGAGTAGGTGTTGATCCTAATTAGGGTCTTCGGCCATAGCAGTACCCAACCCTTCAGTGAGGCAAGATTCAACGGGTCTTCGTCATCGGCACCATGCGGTTGATTAGGAGGAAACAAATCCTCATAGCCCGGTAACGCCCGATCCACTTCAACCCGGTAAACGTCATCCTCCATATCTCGTGTGTGCCACTTCTTATCCAGGGGCCGAAGGATGGACCCCCTCGCGACGTCTTTGAGTTCGCCGTTTACTCTCATCAGGAAGGTGCATGGCGTTGAGAGCGCCTGCGAGAACATGTGTATGGCGTTAGAGAGAGGGCAAGGATGACGAAACTAATATATTAACTTGATGTACACATGGGTTAATTACCGTGAGGGCGTTGAGCTCGGCTAATGTCGACGGGCCGGCACATGCGGCGGCGGGCGTGCAAGTGACGGAGGGGCTGCTACCCGGCATGGACGGTGAATCCCTAGCACCAGCGACATTGCCGGCGGCCGGAGGAGTCTCCATTATAACATTGTCATTGCCGGCGGACGGCGGCGCCATCGAGTTGCTGCCGTCGAAGCTAACCACTTGCATTTTCGGGGGGGGCCTTGTTTGCCACCCTCATACCACGCGTGTAGAGCGTTGAAATCTGCTTGGACTGAAGCGGCGACTTCAGCTTTGACTTCAGGTACGAGCGTAGCTTTGAGTTGCGGTACCAGTTGCGGTACCAAACCAGCTTGGACTTCGGCTAGGATTGACTCCCTCATTTCCTCCGCCTCCCGCTGCTTCCTCTCACTGCGCGCATTTTTATCGTCCGCAGACGACAAGCCATAGTGACCATGCTTGTAGCCTGTACCGGCGCCAGCCACACGGCCTCTATGCGGCCTTCTCGTCGGTGAATGCTCATTAACGATGTTTAGCGCCCGTACGAGAGGCTTGTCCCAGGCTACCCTGCCCGTCGACGCCTGGGAGGAGGAGCCTTCGTCACATTGAGAAAGTTTTTGTCTTTCTTCTTCCTGCGGAAGAAACGCGAACCATTTAGAAATGTTGCTACTATTATATGAACGATACTTGATCTAATTAAACCGGTAAATTGCTTACCAGTTTTTTCTCCAACGCCAGGACCTTCTTGTCGTTCGTGAACCAAATTATGTCGGTTACGACCTTCGGGTCCGTGACAAGTTCCCCGGTTAGTTTCTTCTTATGGTACCGGGACCTGATGAATCTTCTTTCAAGCGGGTCCTTGTACTTGAGCCAGGGGTTCTCAATGCCGGCATTTACATACGCCTCGTCCTCCTTCGCCCAATAGGGCTCCTTTCCCTCGTACCCACGGCTCCCAAGGTTGTGGTTGCCGATGTTAAGCTCCCGCATTTCCTTCCCCCACAACTTGCGATTCTTGGTTGCTTGTAGCTCTTCATTGGCCACAAAAGCATCAAAGTCCGCCTGGGAGACATGCGGAAAGGCGGAGTGGACCTCTTCGAAACCTTTGCCCTCAGCAATCAGCTTCCGCACCATGTACTTGTAGCTGCTGAGGTGTTTGGTGAACTTCAGGAGGGCTTGTGAGTTCACAATGTTATTGGTTTGATCAGTGGAGGCGTAGTCGCCTAGGAACTTGTATCGTGAGTGCAACCTCGCAATGAGCTGGGCTCGCAGAGGCGCTTTGCTCTCAGCTCGGAGGTCCGTCTCGTTGAGATTGACGACCTCTCGGAGGATACATGCCAGTTGGTTGCCGTACCCCTTGGCAACATCCTTAGGCTCCTTCGGCAATCCACTGGCGGGGTCCACCTCTTTGACTGTGTCTCTGCCGGTGCCGACCGTGTTTTGGCGCCTTGCCTTCCGCGGCCTCTTGGAACCACTTGTCCCGGTGCCACTACTCCCGGCGGCGCCGCTAGGATCGTCGCCGCTTGTCTCGCCGCCACCCCCGGCGGCGCCGGTTGCCTCGTCGCCGCTTGGCGCGTAGGTACTACCCCCGGCGGCGTCGCTTGCCTCGTTGCCGCTTGGCTCGTCGCCACTACCCCCAGCGTCATCCTCCATCTCATGATCCTCGTCGCCGCCAACACCAGCGGCCTCGGCATCCTCCTCCGTCCTAAAGAAGTGCCTATTGTAGTGCTCCTCTAATTGTTCTTCAGACGCCATGGTGGCTTGCACTAATAGAAGATGAAAGAGTTAGAATTCACGGAAAAATTCGGCATGACCTTTGCTAAAAATTGGTCATGCCGAGTGCTAGAATTGCCGGAACGGAAATGAATCGACATTCCGGCACTCAATAGCAACTCAATCCCTGTAACAGAAATGCAATTCACATATAGGAATTTTCTCCAATTACATAACTCAAAATGTAGCAGCAACAATAGTAGCAGCAGGCAGCAACAATAGTAGCAGAAACAATAGTAGCAGCAGCATTGCATGTACTACAACCAGTATAGTGAGCATTTTACATCCCTGGCATCCCTGGCAGCATTACTGCTTAATTACAACAGATTCAAATTCAAATTGAAATTATGCCTTGCTTAGCAGTAGCAGTAGCATGACCAGTAGGAGCAACATGTAAAGCATTTGCTACTGCATTTCATCATTTAAAGCAAAACCTAAATGAGAACCAATTTTTAGCATTTGTCCTAAACAAGCAACTAGACCTGCTGCATTTTAAATCCTAAACCAGAGAACTATGCCAGGGGATGGTTTTGTAGATTTTTTTTGCTTACTGCATCTGGTTCTACTTAATTCATAATGTCATAGCTATGATAAGTTTCATTTTTAAACCTACTGCTAGCACTTGTTCTTTTTAAATTAAGTAAACCTACTGCTAGTGAACCAATAACTGGAACCAAACATAGCACCAATTTAAATCCTAAACCAGAGAACTAGCATCAACCATGCATAGCACCAATTTAAATCCTAAATCATTTAATACACATGTATACAGGTTATTTAACTTTGGCATGGTTTTAAATGAGACTAGCTAACCTTTTCATTTTCATTTTCATCATAAACCATAGCTACCTAGGTACTGCAAGTTTATTTCATTAAAGCAGTAGCAGTTTTATCTCACTGCTTAAACCAACCATGAATTAAAATAGCACAAAGGCCCACATGAGCTTCTTACTAAAGAAAAATGTGAAATTAAAATAGCACTGGTTTAATTACTGTAACACACTAAATAGTATTGGTTTTCATCATAAACCATAGCATTAAAAAATTTAATAATGCCAGAGCTCCTGCCTCTTTCCTTTAACATGATAATGATGTATATAATCTATAGATGCACTTTTAATTACTGTAACACACTAAATAATAGTGAGCATCAACATGAGCATTCATTTCATTTCCATTTCCATTTTAAATAGTGAAGTAGCAATAGTGAACTAAACCAGAGAACTATTTTAAATGAACCAGTAGCATTTCCATTTCATTTCCACTATAATAAAAAACCCCAACTCAATTTCTTTTTTCAACAACACTTGTTCTTTTTATGAATAACATCACTTGTTCTTTTTATGAATAACCCCAATTCAGTAGCACTTGTTCTTTTTTCAACAGCACTTGTTCTTTTTTCAACAGCATTTTCTCTTGGTTTTACAATAGCATGGACCATTTTCAAACAATGCAACCAGAGAATAAATGCAGTAGAATTTCAAATTGTTCCATTTTCTTATTCAACAATTTTTCAATTGGAAGTAGTTCATTTGAATGTATGAATATGATTCAATTTCATTTTCAACATGAAAAATATGATGCAATCTGTCTATGCAACCAGAGAGCATCTAGCAGGAACCCTAACCCTAACTAGCAGTAGGTAAATCCTAACCCTACGGAGGAGGAGATAGGGAAGGGGGAGGGAAGGGGAGAGGAAAGGGAAGAGGGAAGGGGAGAGGAAAGGGAAGAGGGAAGGGGAGAGGGAAGCTCACAGTGGCTGGCGCGCGGCTCCTTCTTCACCAACGGCGGCACCGACGTCCCCTCCTCCAACGGCTGGCGCGCGGCTCCTTCTTCTCCAACGGCGGCGCCGACGTCCCCTCCTCCAACGGCGTGGCGGCGCTGGTGGAGGATGGTGGTGGGGCAGAATGGAGGCGGACGGTGGAGGGGGGATTTGGCGGTGAACGGCGGCGGATGAGGAGAAAGGGGATGGGATCGACGACTGTGTACTGGAGAAGATGAGGAGAAAACGGTTAAGTCCGTAGTATACCTGTGCTAGGCTTATTGCCGGCGCACCACGTACCTGGTTCGCCGGGGACAAGCATACCCCGGCGAATTAATAAGCCTCGTGCGCCGGCAATAAGCCTGGCCCAGCTGTAACCTGGGACATGTCAATTCACCTAGCTAGCCTGCCCATTTCCTTTTCTTTTTTCCATTCTTTTTCTTTATTTCTTTTCTCTTTATTTTATGTTTCTTTTATTTTACCCAAATGCTATACTATTTTATTTTTCTTATCTTTTCAAGATAATAACAAAGCAATATATATATGCATGAGTATGCAAAAACAAAAAATATGAGTTATACATACACAAAATATTGACTATTTTATGTTTCACTTTCTTTTATGTTTCTTTTCTTTTCCCACAAATCCTATACTATTTTATTTCCTTCTCTTTTCAAGATAATAACCAAGCAATTAATATTAGTTATACATGCATGCCTAAAATAATGACCAACACAATTAATATAAGTTATACATAAAATATTGGCCATGACCATATGAGTTAATTATGCATTACAAAAGCAATATGAGTTATAGATTGCAAATAAAGTTTTACATCATCGATTGAGAAGAGTGTTTCGCTTTCTTCTTGCTTTTCTTGCTCGTCGTTGAATAATTTAGCCCCGTGTCGTGACTTCTTCTTTTGAAGGGTCGACCTGACCTCGGTAGCGTGGTCCTGCTTCTTCTTGTGGTGTATGTTGTGTCTTCGTCCTCGGATTCTTCCATCATTGGGTCTCCGACTTGTCCTTCGAAGTCTTCCTCGTTGGCGACTCCATCCATTCCGACGATGGTCCTCTTGCCTCTCCTCACGATAACACGGCTAGGCCTGGATGGGTCGGTTATGAAGAAGCATTGGTGCACGTGTTCTGCCAGTACCCATGGCTCATTCTGCGCGGTGGCGTTCGTGGACTTTGATTTGTTGGCTTCGGGTAGAAACATGGTGGTGAAATACCGGTCTTCTTTTGTGACGTTCTTAGCCCATCTGATACGGAACATCGGCACTTTCTCCCCAGCGTAGCTAAGCTCCCAGATTTCCTCGATTCTTCCGTAGTATCTAGTCTTTACGTCACCCGTCCAGGAATCCATCGTTACCCCTGAGTTCTGGTAAGCACTGTTCTTGTCTTTTTCTTCCGTGTAGAATGTGTACCCGTTGATATCGTACGCTTGGTAAGTCATGAGGTTGGGCGCGGGGCCATGTGACAAGGCCAATACTAGTTTATCCTTGTCAGAATCCATTGGTGGGGGATTAGCATCAATGTGGTCTTTGAACCAGCGCGCGAAAGAGGAGTTGTGCTCTCTGTATATTTCTGCTTCCGTCATCATCGGCTTGCCACTGTTCTCTATCATGGTTTTGTGCTCTTTCAACCAAGGATCGATCAAGTCAATGTGTTGTAGCGCTACTAAGTTGGCCCTGTCAAAGTCGGAAGTCCGACCAGACATGTGCACGTGCAGTTCCTTCCTTCCATTTTTGTGGCCTACTCCCTCGAACCTGCGGAGGTGCTTGTTTTGAGGCAAACCAACAGGGTCCTCGATGTCTAGATAATTCGTGCAGAAAGAGATGCACTCTTCGGTGAGCCAGCCCTGTACGATGCTTCCATCCGGATGTGACCTGTTACGAACGTATCCTTTAATGACCCCATTCATTCTTTCAAACGGCATCATGTTGTGTAAGAATGCCGGCCCTAGACTGACGATATCATCCATGATATGGACCAACAGATGGACCATCACGTCAAAGAATGCAGGCGGGAAGTACATCTCAAGCTCACATAGGATCACCACGATCTCTTCCTGGAGCCTTGCGAGTTTCTTCACGCTTATCGACTTCCGAGTTATGACGTCGAAGAAGTTACAGAGCCCAGTCAGCGTTGCACGGACATGGTCATCCATTATACCTCGGATTGCAACCGGAAGAATCTGCGTCATCATCACGTGACAGTCATGAGACTTCATGCCGCTGAAGTTTCGTTTCTTGGGGTCCATGTATCTGCTTATTAGCCCGGAGTAACCGAAGGGCACTCTGACTCCTAGAAGGCAATTGAAAAATTGATCGACCTCGGCCGGACTAAAAGTGAAGCAGGAGGGGGGACAGTAATAGTCTGGCTGCTTAATCCTTTTGCGCTTCTGACCGCCGTCCGCCTCCTCCTCCGACTGTCCCTCTTGGGCCGCCGGGATCTGAAGCTCTTCCCTGATGCCCAAAACTTTCAGGTCGTGTCTTGCTTTCGGCCCATCTTTGGTCCGGTCCGGCATGTTGAGAAGAGTGCCAAGCAAGCTCTCGCACACGTTCTTTGTAATATGCATGACATCAAGGCAGTGAGGTGTATCGAGAATTTTCCAGTACGGCAAGTCCCAAAACACGGACCTCCTTTTCCATACACCAATGAGCGGCGTCGCCGTTGCCTTTTTCTTCTTCTTCTCTCCAGGCTTTTGACGTATCTTTCCCGGCGGAGGGCACTCCTTCCAACCTTTCAGTAATGTATCGATCTCTTCGCCGCTCTTCTTCCGTGGAGGTCCTCGGGGTTCATTTGTACCATCGAACAGATCTCCACGCTTTCTCCACGGGTCAGTCTTCTGTAGCCACCTTCGATGCCCCATGTAAACTGTTTTCGAAGAGCCGGGATCCTTACCAAGCTGCAAAAACATCGTCTCTTCCATGCACCTGACACATGCCTTGTGTCCATGGCACACCTGGCACGAAATGTAACCGTATCCGAGGTAGTCCTGCACCGTCGTGATCAACGCGGCTCTCAAAGGGAAATATTCTTCCGCGACGGCGTCCCATGTATCTACCCCTTCCTCCGCCCACAACGTTTCAAGCTCCTCCTTTAATAGTTCGAGATACATGTTGATATCGTTTCCTGGCTGTGTCGGCCCTTGAATTAGCATACTCATCTGTATGTACTTCCTCTTCATGCACAGCCAGGGCGGGAGGTTGTAGATCCATACAAACACGGGCCATGTGCTATGTGTGCTGCTCTGGTTTCCGAACGGATTGAATCCGTCCGTGCTCGCACCCAACCTGATGTTTCTGGGTTCTGCCCCAAAACTTCCGAATTCATTGTCTAATGCTTTCCACTGGCTTGCATCCGAAGGGTGTGTCAGCACTGGGTGCTCAATCCGATCTTCATCATTCAACACTGCCTCCTTTCTTTCAGCGTGCCAGCGCATGAGCTTTGCTTCCTTGCGGTCCGCGTAGAACCGTTGCAGCCGGGGGGCGAGCGGGAAGTACCACACAACTTTCCGAGGAGCTTTCTTCTTCCCTTTCTTGTACCGTTCAGCGTCACACACAGGACATTTGGTCTTGTCCACGTGCTCCTTGCGATACATGATACAGTCGTTGATGCAGGCGTGATACTTTTCGTGGGGTAAGTCGAGAGGGCACGTGATTCTCTTGGCCTCGGCTAGACTACCAGGACACGTGTTCCCGGCAGGAAGGAGATCTTTCACGTATTCCAGGATGTCGTCGACGCTTGTGTCCGTCCATCCGTGTTTCGCCTTCATCTGCAGCACATCGAGAGCTACTCTCAAGCGAGACTCCCCCAACCCGCGACCTGAGTCGTACAACGGAGTATTCGAGTCTATCTCCAGTTGCTCAAGCTTTGATTTCCGCTTGGCGCCCTTCGTCTTTTCGAGAAGCAGATCTTGAAGATGAGGGTCCCGCACGACTGAAGCTAGCGGCACCTCTTCGTCGTCGTCAAGGTTATTGTCATCGTCAAGGTTATTATCGTCGTCAAGGTTATCGTCTTCTGCGACAAACTCTTCATCGTCATCAATGTCATGATGCCCTCCTTCTTGCCGGCCATTATTACCACCTGCTGCCGTCGCCCCATTGACCTCCGCGCCATCATCGCTCATCCATTGAGTGTGTCCATGCATGAAACCATTAGTGAGCAGGTGCCCCTGCAATTTTCCTGAATACGGGTCAAACCATTTCCCTCGTTTGCATCTCCGGCACGGACACAATACCTCCGTGCGTTTATTTTCATACATGTCGATGATCGCGTGTTTCAGATATCTCATCACGATGCTTTCACTCATCTCGATAACCATTCTCGCCTGCATGGTAAGATTACATAATTCATTAGAACCATGCATCCGTCGGTAGTTTTCACGGAAAATTTCGGCATGACCTTCCTACACGGTAGGACATAGGAGCGCCAGAAATGTGCCGAAACGGAAACTTGAAGAATCAACATTTCGGCGCAACGTTGGCAACTCATTTTCAACGCCAACACACACACAAGCACAAGCACAACATATATATATGCCACACACGAGAGCTTTTCTTCAAATGTCCAACATACATTGATACATTCCTTAATTTGTTCATTAATCACCTATTTGTTTGATATATTCGTCGATAAGATCGAGACGACGCGCCGCGATAATGGCGTATGGAAGCCGACTTTCTAGATCTAGATCTAGATTGAGCGGTCAATGCGGGATAGTAGATCTAGATCTACATAGGGGGATGTGGGAGATGCATGTAGGAAGGGAAGATTTGCTCAAAAAATATGATTTTGTTTGGTCAAATTGGTGAAATTGGGGATAGAAATGGGCAAAAATGAGCTGGGTTGGGAGAAGGCTCGGGTTTGTGTGGAGAAGTGGAGTGTAGTGAGTGTGTGAGTGAGTGTGCTGGTTGGTGGCTGAAATAACTCCCAGGTTATTGCCGGCGCACCTGGACCATGGTGCGCCGGCAACATATACCCCTTTCGGCTATATCACCCCCGGGCCAGGCCCAAGAATCATGGCGCGCCGGCAGTAGCCCACTTCGCCGGCGCCGGGCTGGTGCGCCGGCAATGATTCCTGGGCCTGGCCCGAATCGGCCGGGGCCATGCCAGGAAATAGCGCCGGCGAGCCCTTACCCGAGGTGCGCCGGGAGTAGCCCTTCATCGCCGGCGCGTCTGAAATGTGGTGCGCCGGCAATCCTTTCCACCGGCGCATGTCCAAGGTGGTGCGCCGGCACCACTTCCTCCACCTAAGTTTAAGAAACATATGTTGTATTATGGGATTGAGATTAACAAATCTAGTTTCCAACATGTGTACTAAACAGGCAGAAGCACTTTCATAAGTAGGAGCAGTTTTTAATAATGGTATATCTTCAAAATCTTCATCCATACTAACATGGGTGAAAAATTCTTCTATATTATCTCTTCCAATGATAGACCCTTGTCCTACCGGTATTTTTTCCAGAGTAAACTTAGGATGGAGCATGATGAAATAAACAAAAGTAAATAAAGTAAATGCAAGTAACTAATTTTTTTGTGTTTTTGATATAGAGCTAGTAAATAAGACAGAAAGTAAAGTAACTAATTTTTTTGTGTTTTTAATATGAAGCAAACAAGACAATAAATAAAGTAAAGTAAAGCAAGACAAAAACAAAGTAAAGAGATTGGAAGTGGAGACTCCCCTTGCAGCGTGTCTTGATCTCCCCGGCAACGGCGCCAGAAAAGAGCTTGATGCGCGTAGATGTACACGTCCGTTAGGAACCCCAAGAGGAAGGTATGATGCGCACAGCAGCAAGTTTTCCCTCAGAAAGAAACCAAGGTTATCGAACCAGTAGGAGCCAAGAAGCACGTGAAGGTTGTTGGTGGAGGAGTGTAGTGCGGCGCAACACCAGTGAAACCGGCGCCAACGTGGAACCCGCACAACACAATCAAGATACTTTGCCCCAACGTAACAGTGAGGTTGTCAATCTCACCGGCTTGCTGAAAACAAAGGATTAAGCGTATCGAGTGGAAGATGGTGTTTGTTTGCAAAGAACAGTAAAGAACAGTAGAATGTATTCAGATGTAAAAGAATGGACCGGGGTCCACAGTTCACTAGAGGTGTCTCTCCAATAAGATAACTAACATGCTGGGTGAACAAATTACAGGCGGGCAATTGACAAATAAAGATTCAATACATATCAATGATGATTACTATGTGATTTAATCAGGGCATTACGACAAAGTACATAGACCGCTATCCAGCATGCATCTATGCCTAAATAATCCACCTTCAGGTTATCATCCGAACCCCTTCCAGTATTAAGTTGTAAACAACAGATAATTGCATTAAGTATGGCGCGTAATGTAATCAACACAAATATCCTTAGACAAAGCATTGATGTTTTATCCCTAGTAGCAACAGCACATCCACAACCTTAGAACCTACTGTCACGATCCCAGATTCAATGGAGGCATGAACCCACTATCGAGCATAATTACTCCCTCTTGGAGTTACAAGTATCAACTTGGCCAGAGCCTCTACTAGCAACGGAGAGCATGCAAGAACATAAACAACACATATATGATAGATTGGTAATCAACTTAACATAATATTCTATATTCATCGGATCCCGCCAAAAACAACATGTAGCATTACAAATAGATGATCTTGATCATGTTAGGCAGCTCACAAGATCTAAACAATGATAGCACAAGCGGAGAAGACAACCATCTAGCTACTGCTATGGACCCATAGTCCAAGGATGAACTACTCACGCATCAATCCGGAGGCGGGCATGATGATGTAGAGCCCCTCCGGTGATGATTCCGGCAGGTGCCGGAGGCGATCTCCTGAATCCCCGAGATGGGATTCGCGACGGCGGCGTCTCTGGAAAGTTTTCCGTATCGTGGCTCTCGGTACAGGGGGTTTCGCGACGAAGGCTATATGTAGGCGGAAGGGTAGGTCAGGGGGCGACGCGAGGGCCCCATGATGTCTACTCACGCTTCTTTTCCTGTAGACAGTGTTGGGCCTCCAAGAGCAGAGGTTTGTAGAACAGCAAGTTTTCCCTTAAGTGGATCATCCAAGGTTTATCGAACTCAGGGAGGAAGAGGTCAAAGATATCCCTCTCAAGCAACCCTGCAATCACGATACAAGAAGTCTCTTGTGTCCCCAACACACCTAATACACTTGTCAGATGTATAGGTGCACTAGTTCGGCGAAGAGATAGTGAAATACAAGTAGTATGGATGTATATGAGTGGTAATAGTAATCTGAATAAAATATGGCAGCGAGTAAACATGCAACAGAACAGTAAATAAGCTGTGTTTGCAGTATTGGAGACAAGGCCTAGGGATCATACTTTCACTAGTGGACACTCTCAACATTGATCGCATAATAAATAATAACTTCTTCTCATTTGTGCTACATACACTCTTTTGTTGGATGACAAACACCATTCATTGTGTAGGGCTACAAGAGCACCTCAATGCCGGAGTTAACAAGCTCCACAACATTCGATGTTCATATTTAAATAACCTTAGAGCATAATAGATCTTTGCAAAATAAACCGAGTACTAACATAGCATACACACTGTCACCTTTACACTATGAAGGGGGAATAAATCACATCAATACTATCATAGCGATAATCAACTCCATAACCTACAAGAGATTATGATCATAATCTACGACAAGAACCACACGATGCACACACTGTCACCATTACACCATGTAGGAGGAATAGACTACTTTAATAACATCACATGAGTAGCACATAACTAGTAGCGATACAAAGCTCATCATATGGATCTCAATCATGTAAAGCAGCTCATGAGATCATTGTATTGAGTACAGAGAGAGATTAACCACATAGCTACGGTAGAGCCCTCAGCCCCAGGGGAGGATTACTCCCTCCTCATCATGGGAACAGCGATGGCGGTGAAGATGGCGGTGAAGATGTCTATGGAGATGGTTTCCGGGGGCAATTCCGGCGCGTCCGAACAGAGACTTCTGTCCCCCGAATCTTGATTTCGTGATGACGGAGGCTCTGGAACTTTTCTCATATCGGGGTTTTTCCCTATCGAAGATTTAGGTCAGGGGGCTTCTTATAGGCGAAGAGGCGGAGTCGGAAGGGCTACGGGGCGGTGACACAACAGGGGGGCGCGGCCCACACCCTGGCCGCGCCAGCCTGGTGTGTGGGGCCCCCAGGGCTCCCCTCTGCCTCTCGGGTGTTCGAAGCTTCGTGGGAAAATAGGATGCTGGGCGTTGATTTCGTCCAATTCCGAGAATATTTCCTTACTAGGATTTCTGAAACCAAAAACATCAGAAAAGGAACCGCACTTCATCTCGTCAATAGGTTAGTTCCGGAAAATGCATCAAAACGATATAAAGTGTGAACAAAACATGTAGGTATTGTCATAAAACAAGCATGGAACATCAGAAATTATAGATACGTTGGAGACGTATCAGCATCCCCAAGCTTAGTTCCTACTCGTCCTCGAGTAGGTAAACGATAACACAAATAATTTCTGAGGTGACATGCTACCATCATAATCTTGATCAACATTATTGTAAAGCATATGACATGAATGAAGTGATCCAAAGCAATGATCTATAGTTTGCTAATCAAATAGATAACATATAGCAAAACTTTTCATGAATAGTACTTTCAAGACAAGCATCAAAAAGTCTTGCATAAGAGTTAACTCATAAAGCAATAAATTCAAAGTAAAGGCATCGAAGCAACACAAAGGAAGATATAAGTTTTAGCAGTTGCTTTCAACTTTCAACATGCATATCTCATGGATAATTTTCAACATAGAGTAATATGATGAATGCAAATAAGCAAGTATGTAAGAATCAATACACAGTTGACACAAGTGTTTGCTTCTAAGATGGAAGGAAGTAGGTAAACTGACTCAACATAAAGTAAAAGATAGGCTCTTCGCAGAGGGAAGCAGGGATTAAATCATGTGCTAGAGCTTTTCAAGTTTTGAAATCATATAGAGAGCATAAAAGTAAAATTTTGAGAGGTGTTTGTTGTTGTCAACGAATGGTAATGGGTACTCTAACTACCTTATCAACCAGACTTTCAAGAGCGGCTCCCATGAAGGACGTTATCTCTACCAGCAAGGTAGATCATCCCTCTTCTCTTTTGTTTACACATGTACTTTAGTTTTATTTATTAGATGACACTCCTCCCAACCTTTTGCTTACACAAGCCATGGCTAACCGAATCCTCGGGTGCCTTCCAACATTCACATACCATGGAGGAGTGTCTATTTGCAAATTTAAGTTGCTTACTGATAAATCAGAGCAAAACATGTGAAGAGAATTATTAATGCAAGTTAATTAATTGGGGCTGGGAACCCCATTGCCAGCTCTTTTTGCAAAATTATTGGATAAGCGGATGAGCCACTAGTCCATTGTGAAAGTCTGTCAGAAGTAAATGACAAGATCGAAAGATAAAACACCACATACTTCCTCATGAGCTATAAAACATTGACACAAATAAGAGATAATAACTTTTGAATTGTTTAAAGGTAGCACATGAAGTATTTACTTGGAATGGCAGGAAATACCACATAGTAGGTAGATATGGTGGACACAAATGGCATAGATTTTGGCTCAAGGTTTTGGATGCACGAGAAGTATTTCCTCTCAGTACAAGGCTTTGGCTAGCAAGGTTGTTTGAAGCAAACACAAGTATAAACCGGTACAACAAAACTTACATAAGAACATATTGCAAGCATTATAAGACTCTACACTGTCTTCCTTCTTGCTCAAACACTTTACCAGAAAATATCTAGACTTAGAGAGACCAATCATCCAAACTAAATTTTAACAAGCTCTACAGTAGTTCTCCACTACTAGATTTAAACTACATGATGCAAGAGCTTAAACATGATTTATGAGAGCTCAAAACAATTGCCAAGTATCAAGTTATTCAAAACCATATGAAGCATTTTCTGATTCCAACCAAATAGCAACAAGTGAAGCGATCAACTTTCGCCCTTGAACATTAAAAGCATAAACGAAGAACACTAGTGTTCATATGAAAAAGCGGAGCGTGTCTCTCTCCCACACAAGGATGAACTTATTCAGAGAATGAAAATAACAAAACAAAAATAAAAGCACACAGACGCTCCAAGTAAAGTACATAAGATGTGACGGAATAAAAATATAGTTTCACTAGAAGTGACCTGATAATGTTGTCGATGAAGAAGGGGATGCCTTGGGCATCCCCAAGCTTACATGCTTGAGTCTTCTTAAAATATGCAGGGATGAACCACCGGGGCATCCCCAAGCTTAGACCTTTCACTCTTCTTGATCATAGTATATCATCCTCTTCTATTGACCCTTGAAAACTTCCTCCACACCAAACTTCAAGCAAACTCATTAGAGGGTTAGTGCATAATCAAAAATTCACATGTTCAGAGGTGACACAATCATTCTTAACACTTCTGGACATTGCACAAAACTTCTGAAAGTTAATGGAACAAAGAAACCCATTCAACATAGCAAAAGCGGCAATGCGAAATAAAAGGCAGAATCTGTCAAAAACAGAACAGTCCGTAAAGACGAATTTGGCAGGGGCACTTAACTTGCTCAAATGGAAAAACTCAAAACTAATGAAAGTTGCGTACATATCTGAGGATCACACACGTAAATTTGCAGATTTTTCTGAGTTACCTACAGAAACTTCTGCGCAAATTCGTGACAGACAGCAAATCTGTTTCTGCGCAGTAATCCAAATCTAGCATCAACTTTACCATAGAGACTTTACTTGGCACAAAAACATGATAAGGAGAGGTTGCTACAGTAGTAAACAACTTCCAAGACTCAACAAAACAAAAATTTCTGTAGTAAAATAAACACATGGGTTATCTCCCAAGAAGTTCTTTCTTTATAGCCATTAAGATGGGCTCAGTAATTTTAATGATACTCTCGCAAGAAAGAAGAGTTGAAGCAAAAGAGAACATCAAAAAGCAAATTTAAAACACATTTAAGCCTAACCCACTTCCTATGAAAAGGAATCTTGTACACAAATAAATTCATGAAGAACAAAGTGACAAGCATAGGAAGGCAACACAAGCGCAATTTCAAGATTCTCAACATAAAGAGGGGAAACTTAATATTATTAAGATGCATATAACCATGTTTCCCTCTCTCATAATAACTTTCAGTAGCATCATGAACAAACTCAACAAT
The DNA here is from genome assembly GCA_030979885.1 of Lolium multiflorum. Taxonomy (NCBI): domain Eukaryota; kingdom Viridiplantae; phylum Streptophyta; class Magnoliopsida; order Poales; family Poaceae; genus Lolium; species Lolium multiflorum. The sequence continues at coordinate 113,453,824 of CM061747.1, read as the reverse complement.
ATAACTATCACATAAAACATTCTTGTCATGAGCCACATGCATAAAATTATTACTCTCCACATAAGCATAATCAATTTTATTAGTTGTAGTGGGAGCAAATTCAACAAAGTAGCTATCATTATTATTCTCATCAAGTGTAGGAGGCATAGTATAATCATAATAAAATTTACTCTCCATAGTAGGCGGCACCAAAAGACCACTATCATTATAATCATCATAAATAGGAGGCAAAGTATCATCAAAGAAAATTTTCTCCTCAATGCTTGGGGGACTAAAAATATCATGCTCATCAAAACCAGCTTCCCCAAGCTTAGAATTTTCCATATCATTAGCAACAATGGTGTTCAAAGCGTTCATACTAATATCATTGCTACTAGCATGCAAATAAGATTCCATAGGTTTTTTTAATTTTCGCAGCAAACAATCCATGTCTTAACTCAGGAAATAGAATAAGAAGCTCATTGTTACTTTCCATTATGCCTAACTAGTGTAAACAAGAAACCAAAAGATGCAATTGCAGGATCTAAAGGAAATAGCTTCGAGCACTCACACACCGGCAACAATGCTAAGAAATAACTTAGTAGTCGGAGGATGTGAATACCTTTTACCTTACCTCCCCGGCAACGGCGCCAGAAAATAGTCTTGCTGTCCACAACTGGCGCGTGGTTGACGTGGGAGGTTTGATGGCGGTTGACGGGCTTGATGGAATGTCTTGATTCGTCCCCGCAACGGCGCCAGAAAATAGCTTGATGTCTACTCACGCTTCTTTTCCTGTAGACAGTGTTGGGCCTCCAAGAGCAGAGGTTTGTAGAACAGCAACAAGTTTTCCCTTAAGTGGATCAACCAAGGTTTATCGAACTCAGGGAGGAAGAGGTCAAAGATATCCCTCTCAAGCAACCCTGCAATCACGATACAAGAAGTCTCTTGTGTCCCCAACACACCTAATACACTTGTCAGATGTATAGGTGCACTAGTTCGGCGAAGAGATAGTGAAATACAAGTAGTATGGATGTATATGAGTGGTAATAGTAATCTGAATAAAATATGGCAGCGAGTAAACATGCAACAGAACAGTAAATAAGCGGTGTTTGCAGTATTGGAAACAAGGCCTAGGGATCATACTTTCACTAGTGGACACTCTCAACATTGATCGCATAATAAATAATAACTTCTTCTCATTTGTGCTACATACACTCTTTTGTTGGATGACAAACACCATTCATTGTGTAGGGCTACAAGAGCACCTCAATGCCGGAGTTAACAAGCTCCACAACATTCGATGTTCATATTTAAATAACCTTAGAGCATAATAGATCTTTGCAAAATAAACCGAGTACTAACATAGCATACACACTGTCACCTTTACACTATGAAGGGGGAATAAATCACATCAATACTATCATAGCGATAATCAACTCCATAACCTACAAGAGATTATGATCATAATCTACGACAAGAACCACACGATGCACACACTGTCACCATTACACCATGCAGGAGGAATAGACTACTTTAATAACATCACATGAGTAGCACATAACTAGTAGCGATACAAAGCTCATCATATGGATCTCAATCATGTAAAGCAGCTCATGAGATCATTGTATTGGAGTACAGAGAGAGAGTTTAACCACATAGCTACGGTAGAGCCCTCAGCCCCAGGGAAGAATTACTCCCTCCTCATCATGGGAACATCGATGGCGGTGAAGATGGCGGTGGAGATGGCTTCCGGGGGCAATTCCCTGTCCCGGCGGCGTGCCAGAACAGAGACTTCTGTCCCCCGAATCTTGATTTCGTGATGACGGCGGCTCTGGAACTTTTCTCGTATCGGGGTTTTTCCCTATCGAAGATTTAGGTCAGGGGCTTCTTATAGGCGAAGAGGCGGAGTCGGAAGGGCTACGGGGCGGTGACACAACAGGGGGGCGCGGCCCACACCCTGGCTGCGCCAGCCTGGTGGGGCCCCGTGGCTCCCTCCGCGGCTCTCGGGTGTTCGGAAGCTTCGTGGGAAAATAGGATGCTGGGCGTTATTTCGTCCAATTTCGAGAATATTTCCTTACTAGGATTTCTGAAACCAAAAACAGCAAAACAGAACTGGCACTTCGGCATCTCGTCAATAGGTTAGTTCCGGAAAATGCATCAAAACGATATAAAGTGTGAACAAAACATGTAGGTATTGTCATAAAATAAGCATGGAACATCAGAAATTATAGATACGGTGGAGACGTAGCACCCCACACAACAGGCCGGCTTGGCCGCGCCGCCCTGGTGTGTGGCCGCCTCGTGGCCCCACTTCGTTTCCCTTTCGGTCTTCTGGAAGCTTCATGTAAAAATAGGACCCTGGGCGTTGATTTCGTCCAATTCCGAGAATATTTCCTTACTAGGATTTCTGAAACCAAAAACAGCAGAAAACAGCAACTGGCGCTTCGGCATCTTGTTAATAGGTTAGTGCCGGAAAATGTATAATAATGCTGTAAAGTATGTATAAAACATTCAAGTATTGTCATAAAAGTAGCATGGAACATAAGAAATTATAGATACGTTTGAGACGTATCACCGGCCAAGGCACCCCTCACACAACCCTAGCCGCCCCCTCTCTTCCTCCTCCATACGCTGTGCAGGCTTAGGCGAAGCCCTGCAGCAACTCTTCTCCACCACCACCACCACGCCGTCGTGCTGCTGGGATTCCGTGGAGATCTACCACACCTCCGCTGCCCGCTGGAACGGGGAGAGGAAGGGGCTTCATCGACACCGTACGCGCGACCGAGTACGGAAGTGCTGCCGGATTGCAGCACCGGGGACGATCGTCTACACCAACAACGAGATCTAATCTCGTAGGCTTTGGAAATCTTCGAGGGTTAGTCTCATATCAATCTCGTTGCTTCGATCTTGTAGATTAGATCTTGGGTGTTCCATAGATTAGATCTTGGTTTTATTCGTCTTGCGGTAGGAAATTTTTTGTTTTCTATGCAACGAACCCCATCAGTGGTATCAGAGCCATGTCTATGCATAGATCTGTTGCACGAGTAGAACACAATGGTTTTGTGGGCGGTGATGCTTTTGTTGCTTTAGTTTGTGTACTTTGCATCTTGCGGGATGGTGGGATGAAGCGGCCCGGGCTAACTTTACATGACCGCGTCTCATGAGACTTGCTCCACGCTTGACATGCAACTTGTATTGCATAAGTGGCTTTGCGGGTGTCTGTCTCTCCCACCATAGTGAAGATTACAATTTGCACTTTCTATTGTCAACACTAGTATCACCGTTGTGGTTCATGTTCGTAGGTAGATTGGATCTTACTCGAAAACCCTAAACCACGTAAAATATGCAAACCAAATTAGAGGCGTCTAACTTGTTTTTGCAGGGTTTGGTGATGTGATATGGCCATGATGTGATGATGATTATATTTGATGTATGAGATGTTCATTGTTGTATTATGGCAACCGGCAGGAGCCTAATGGTTGTCTTTAATTTTTGTTAAAGACCTGCGTGTCTATTCATCATGTAATAGCTTTATTTCAAGTAGTTGTTATAGTAGCTATAAGTGATGGACAACCATGAAGCGGCGCCACTGACCTTGACGCCATGCTGGTGATGATGGAGATCATGTCCGTGCTTTGGAGATGGAGATCAAAAGCACAAGAAGAAAGGCCATATCATATCACACATTATGAATTGCATGTGATGTTAATCCTTTATGCATCTTATTTTGCTTAGATCGCGACGGTAGCATTATAAGATGATCCCTCTCACTAAATATCAAGATAATAAAGTGTTCATCCTTAGTATGCACCGTTGCTAAGACTTGTCGTTTCGAAGCATCTCGTGATGATCGGGTGTGATAGACTCTACATGTGCATACAACGGGTGCAAGCCAGATTTGCACACGCGGATACTAAGGTTGCCTTGACGAGCCTAGCATGTACAGACATGGTCTCGGAACACGGGATACCGAAAGGTAGAGCATGAGTCATATGAATGATATGATGAACACTTTGAGTGTTCGCCTTTGAAGCTACATCTTTTCTCGTGAAGATCGGACTTGGTGTAGTGGATTTGGTTCGTGTAATCACTAAGACAATGCGAGGGATGTTGTTTTGAGTGGGAGTTCACCTAGTTAATTTAAGAATTAAAATTGAACTCAATTTATCATAAACTTAGTCTAAACTCTTTGCAAATATGTTGTAGATCATGGCGCCCCCTCCATCAATTTTAACCAGTTCCTAGAGAAAGAAAAGCTTAAGAGCAATGGTAGCAACTTCACTGACTGGTTCCGTCATGTGAGGATTTTCCTCACTGGTGGAAGCCTGCAATATGTGCTCGATGCACCGCTAGGTCCCCCACCACCTCCTGCAGTATCCGAGGACATAAAGAATGTTTACGAGACTCGGGTGACTCGGTACTCCGAAGTTCAGTGTGCCATCCTGTGCAGCCTAGAGGCAGAGCTCCAAAAGCGTTTTGAGCACCACGACCCTTGTGAGATGATGCGTGAGCTCAAGGTTATCTTTGAAACTCATGCGGCCGTGGAGAGCTATGAGGCCTCGAAACAGTTCTTTGGCTGTATGATGGAAGAGGGCAGCTCCGTTAGTGAGCACGTGTTCGCCATGTCCGGACACGCGAAGAAGCTCAGTGACTTGGGGATTGTGATCCCTAACCAGCTGGGTATTCATCGTGTCCTCCAATCACTGCCACCAAGTTACAAGAACTTCGTGATGAACTACAACATGCAGAACATGAACAAAGAGTTACCTGAACTCTTCTCCATGCTGAAATCTGCTGAAGTAGAAATACGGAAGGAGAACCAAGTGTTGATGGTCAACAAGACCACCAGTTTCAAGAAGCAGGGCAAGCCTAACAAGGGCAACTTCAAGAAGGGCGGCAAGAAAGTTGCGGCGCCTCCTGAGAAGCCTAAGGCTGGTCCTAAGCCTGAGACTGTGTGCTACTACTGCCAGGGGAAGGGGCACTGGAAGCGTAATTGCTCCAAATACTTGGCCGATCTGAAGAGCGGCCACGTCAAGAAGAAAGGTATATTTGATATACATGTTATTGATGTCTATCTTACTGGTTCTCGTAGTAGTGCCTGGGTATTTGATACTGGTTCGGTTGCTCACATTTGTAACTCGAAACAGGAACTGCGGAATAAACGAAGCCTGGCGAGGGACGAGGTGACGATGCGCGTTGGAAATGGATCCAAGGTCGATGTGATCGCCGTCGGCACGCTCCCTCTACATCTACCTTCGGGATTAGTTTTAAACCTCAATAATTGTTATTTGGTACCTGCGTTGAGCATGAACATTATATCTGGATCTTGTTTGATGCAAGACGGTTATTCGTTTAAGTCTGAGAATAATGGTTGTTCGATTTATATGAGTAATGTCTTTTATGGCCATGCACCTGAGATGAATGGTTTATTCTTGTTAAATCTCGATAGTAGTGATACACATGTTCATAACATTGATGCTAAACGAATTAAATTAAATGATAATTCTACTTATATGTGGCACTGTCGTCTTGGTCATATTGGAGTGAAGCGCATGAAGAAACTCCATTCCGATGGACTTCTTGAGTCACTTGACTTTGAGTCACTTGACAGATGCGAAGCATGTCTAATGGGAAAAATGACTAAGACTCCATTTTCTGGTACAATGGAGCGAGCTACAGACTTATTGGAAATCATACATACCGATGTGTGCGGACCAATGAGTGTAGCATCGCGCGGTGGTTATCGTTATGTTCTAACCTTCACGGATGATCTGAGTAGATATGGGTATATTTACTTTATGAAACATAAGTCCGAGACTTTCGAGAAGTTCAAGGAATTCCAAAGTGAAGTAGAAAATCAACGTAACAAGAAGATTAAGTTTCTGCGTTCTGATCGCGGAGGCGAATATCTGAGTTATGAGTTTGGCATGCATTTAAAGAAATGCGGAATACTTTCACAATTGACACCGCCGGGAACACCACAACGCAATGGTGTGTCCGAACGTCGTAATCGAACTCTCTTAGATATGGTTCGTTCTATGATGTCTCTTACCGATTTGCCATTATCGTTTTGGGGTTATGCATTAGAGACAGCCGCATTCACTTTAAATAGGGCACCATCTAAATCCGTTGAAACGACACCGTATGAATTATGGTTTGGGAAGAAACCTAAGCTGTCGTTCCTTAAAGTTTGGGGTTGCGAAGCTTATGTAAAGAAGTTACAACCTGACAAGCTAGAACCCAAAGCGGAGAAATGCGTCTTCATAGGATACCCTAAAGAAACTATTGGGTATACTTTCTATCACAGATCCGAAGGCAAAATCTTTGTTGCCAAGAACGGATCCTTTCTTGAGAAGGAGTTTCTCACTAAAGAAGTGACTGGAAGGAAAGTAGAACTCGACGAGGTTGATGAACCTTCTCTCATAGATCAGAGTAGCGCAGTGCCGGAAGAAGTTCCTGCGCAGCCTGCACCGATAGGAGAGGAAGCAAATGATGATGATCATGAAACTTCGAACGAGGAAGCTACTGAACCTCGCAGATCGACGAGGGAACGTACCACTCCTGATTGGTATGATCCCTGTCTAAATGTCATGATTGTGGATAACAATGATGAAGACCCTGCGACGTATGAAGAAGCAATGATGAGCCCAGATTCCAACAAATGGCAAGAAGCCATGAAATCCGAAATGGGATTGATGGCGTGTAACTCACACGTTCGTTGGGAACCCCAAGAGGAAGGTATGATGCGCACAGTAGCAAGTTTTCCCTCAGAAAGAAACCAAGGTTTAATCGAACCAGTAGGAGCCAAGAAGCACGTTGAAGGTTGATGGTCGCGAAATGTGATGCGGCGCAACACCAGGGATTCCGGCGCCAACGTGGAACCCACAACACAACCCAAGTACTTTGTCCCAACGAAACAGTGAGGTTGTCAATCTCACCGGCTTGCTGTAACAAAGGATTAAACGTATCGAGTGGAAGATGTTTGCAAAGAAAAAACACAATTGCAGAGATTGTATGCTATGTAAAGAATAGGACCGGGGTCCACAGTTCACTAGAGGTGTCTCTCCCATAAGATAAAAGCATGTTGGGTGAACAAATTACAGTCGGGCAATTGACAAATAGAGAAAGGCATAACAATGCATATACATGATATGATAAATATAGTGAGATTTAATTGGGCATTACGACAAAGTACATAGACCGCCATCCAACCGCATCTATGCCTAAAAAGTCCACCTTCAGGTTATCATCCGAACCCCATTCAGTATTAAGTGCAACAGACAATTGCATTAAGTATGGTGCGTAATGTAATCGACAACTACATCCTTAGACATAGAATCAATGTTTTATCCCTAGTGGCAACAGCACATCACAACCTTAGAACTTTCTGTCACTGTCCCAGGTGTCAATGAAGGCATGAACCCACTATCGAGCATAAATACTCCCTCTTGGAGTTAAGAGTAAAAACTTGGCCAGAGCCTCTACTAATAACGGAGAGCATGCAAGATCATAAACAACACATAAACAATAGATTGATAATCACCATAATCATAGTATTCTCTATCCATCGGATCCCGACAAACACAACATATAGAATTACATATAGATGATCTTGATCATGTTAGGCAGCTCACAAGATCCAACAATGAAGCACAACAAGGAGAAGACGACCATCTAGCTACTGCTATGGACCCATGGTCCAGGGGTGAACTACTCACTCATCACTCCGGAGGCGACCATGGCGGTGTAGAGTCCTCCGGGAGATGAATCCCCTCCGGCAGGGTGCCGGAGGCGATCTCCTGAATCCCCCGAGATGGGATTGCGGCGGCGGCGTCTCTGAAGGTTTTCCGTATCGTGGCTCGGGTACTGGGGGTTTCGCGACGGAGGCTTTAAGTAGGCGGAAGGGCAACGTGGGGGCCACACGAGGGCCCCACACCCTAGGTCGGCGCGGCCAGGGCCTGGGCCGCGCCGCCCTATGGTGTGCGCGCCTCGTGGCCCCACTTCCTTCCCTCTTCGGTCTTCTGGAAGCTCCGTGCAAAAATAGGACCCTGGGCGAAGATTTCGTCCAATTCCGAGAATATTTCCTTACTAGGATTTCTGAAACCAAAAACAGCAAAAAACAGCAACTGGCTCTTCGGCATCTCGTTAATAGGTTAGTTCCAGAAAATGCGTAAATATGACATATAATGTGCATAAAACATGTAGGTATCATCAATAAAGTAGCATGGAACATAAGAAATTATCGATACGTTGGAGACGTATCAGGGATCCATGTATGATAACCAAGTATGGACTTTGGTAGACTTACCTGATAGCCGCAAGGCTGTCGAGAATAAATGGATCTTCAAGAGAAAAACAGATGCTGATGGTAATATTACTGTCTATAAAGCTCGACTTGTCGCGAAGGGTTTCCGACAAATTCAAGGAGTTGACTACGATGAGACTTTCTCACCTGTAGCGAAGCTAAAGTCTGTGAGGATTTTGTTAGCAATAGCTGCATTTTTCGATTATGAGATTTGGCAGATGGATGTCAAAACGGCGTTCCTTAATGGAGATATTGAGGAAGAGTTGTATATGGTACAACCCAAAGGTTTTGTCGATCCTAAAAATGCTGACAAGGTATGCAAACTTCAGCGTTCCATTTATGGACTGAAGCAAGCATCCCGGAGTTGGAACCTACGCTTTGATAGAGTGATCAAAGACTTCGGTTTTATACGGACTCATGGTGAGGCCTGTATTTACAAGAAAGTGAGTGGGAGCTCTGTAGCGTTCCTGATATTATATGTAGATGACATATTATTGATTGGGAATGATATAGAACTATTAAGCAGCGTTAAAGGTTATTTGAATAAGTCTTTTTCAATGAAAGACCTTGGTGAAGCAGCATACATTTTAGGCATCAAGATTTATAGAGATAGATCAAGACGCCTAATAGGCCTTTCACAGAGTACATACCTGGACAAGATTCTAAAGAAGTTTAGAATGGATGAAAGCAAGAAAGGGTTCTTGCCTATGTTGCCAGGTAAGGTCTTGAGTAAGACTCAAGGTCCGGCTACGGCAGATGAAAGAGAGAGGATGAGCAAGATCCCCTATGCTTCGGCAGTAGGCTCTATCATGTATGCCATGCTATGTTGAAAGATCGAGATGTCGCCTAGAGGGGGGGTGAATAGGCAATTACAAACTCTTGCGGATTTGTCTTGTAAGAATGCGGAATTAAACTAACGTTTAGTTTACAAGCACAAACCCTAAATATGCTAAGCTCAACTAAGTGTAACAATGGCAACTAGAGCTAAGCAAGATAGGCACAAGATATATGTAGCACAAGTGATAGCAAGATATATGTACTTCAAGCACGATGGCTATCACAAGGAAAGAGAGCTCGGGTATAGAAATAACCGAGGCACGCGGAGACGAGGATGTATTCCCGTGTTCCCTTGCTTTGCAACAAGGTACGTCACGTTTGGAGGAGTGGAGGTCCCACGAAGGATTCCCCGCGCCACGAAGGCTCACCCTATTCTCCGAACCACACCCACGAAGGATAATGGCCCTTTCCTTATGGTTAGCTTTTCCTCCGCTCCGGAGATGGCAAGCTCCACAACCACTTCACAAGCTCCACGAAGGAGAAGCCCGGGCCCCTTCACAATCTTCACGAAGAGATCACCGGGACACCAACCAAGCCAACTAGGAGGTCACCCTCCAAGAGTAACAAGCTCACGGTCTCTCACTCGAACAAATCGTGGTGGAGAGCTCAACACTATGCAATGATGCAAAGCAAGAACACCGGAGGTGTTCAAGTCCTTCACACTCAAATCCCACCAAAGCAACGAATGCTAGGATGAGATTGGAGAGGAAGAACAAGGGGGAAAGTCAACCAAAGACTCCAAGATCTAGATCCCAAGAGATTCCCTCACTTAGAGAAGAAACGGTTTGGTGGAAGTGTAGATCTAGATCTCCTCTCTCAAATCCTCAAATATGAGCAAGAATGGTTGGAGGAATCAAGGGGGAGAGCAAGTTCTTCAAATAGCAACAATGGAGGTGAGAGAATGGGAAGAACTAACTTGCTCAAGGTGGAAGAAAGGGCTATTTATAGCTAATGAGCAAATATACCCGTTGGGAGAAAAGACAGAGAAAAAGACAAGCAAATCGGGCTAAAAAGGTGGCCCAGCCCCATCCGGCCGACCGGATTTGGCACCGATGAGGCCAGACCTGTCCGGTCGGGCCGGCCTGCCACCGGGCGGGGCAGCTGCGCCGCGAGGAAACAAGCCCAGGGGCGAGCCGCCGGGCGGCTAGGCGAGGGCGCGCGGGCGTGTGGTCTGCGCAGGCCGCGTGGCCGCGCGGCGAAGGCGGCCAGGGAAGAATCCGGTCGGGCCGGAGGGGACGCCGGGCGGGCGTCGTGGACCGGGCCAGCGGCCGGTCATGGGCCAAAGGCCACCGGATCCCGCCGGATGGCACCGGTGCCGGGCCGGTCTTCGATCGGGTGGCCGGCGGCTGGCGGTCCGCCGGCTGCCCCCTTCCTCTTTTTTTTTTCTTTTATTCTTTTCTTCTTTTCCTTTTTCCTTTTTCTTTAATAACTTTTGCTCCCGAACCCCGAATGACATGAAACCAATTTTGTTGGAAAGATAACGACGAATAGAACCCCAACAAAAACTGGAAATATGGAGACTCCTCACAGGATATTTTTAGATGTTTTTAGAGAGGGAGTCTCCCACCGTCAAGAAACGGTGAAGACGTCCAAACTCGAAAACGCAATAGAAGATGCATGCGGATTCCGTTTTCGATGAACTTGGGCTTGTTGTAAAGCTAGCAACAAGCTCAAGAACCTCACACAGAGAAACACCAAGAAGCAATAAGGATATGCAAAGTATGCAAAGGGTTGAGCTCCCTAAGACGATGTGATCAAGTTACCCAACCGAAAGCCCCTCTTAATAGTGCGGCTATCTATCCTATAATCCGGTCTCCCATCAACCACCTTGAGACCGGTAAAAGGAAAACCTATCAAGGTCATACCTTTGCCTTGCGCATCCCGCTTGATCTTGATGATAACTCTTCAAGCTCTACACAAGCCGGAATGCCTTACTTGATCATCGTTGCTTCGTGAAGACTCGCAAATGCTCCCCCATACACCATGATGGGAAAGCTCCATTGATGCACATCTTCATATGTCCAATGTCACCAAATGGACGGCAAGCTTCAAGCATGTGATCCACTTGAGATGCTCATCTTGAACTTGCACGACTCAACATTGTATCTTCTAACCGATGATCTTGATGCCAATACACAAGGTATATCTTTATCTTCATGGCATCCATACTTGAATCCAACATATGGAGTACAAGTAGTACCTATGGAATATTCCTTCATATAAACTCAATGAAAACATTAGTCCATAGGGGTTGTCACTAATTACCAAAACCACACATAGGGGCAATATACCCTTACAATCTCCCCCATTTTGGTAATTGATGACAACCACAATAAGAGGGTTTATATAATGAATATTAGAGACAAGTACGCAACTTATCCGAGAATAAGTTGTATACAAGAGGTTGTATTTGATATGGTCAAGTAACACAAAGCTACTATCCCATATCAAAACCAACTCTACTCACACAACTACAACTAATGCAAGGGATGTGAGTAGAACCAATATATATAGAGCAAACTCCCCCACAATGTATGCACGTGTGATGAACATGAATTCATTGCATACATTGTCAAGATTAACCTTTGGGACAATTTCCACTATATATATACAACCATGCAAGACATATAAATATGGAATGCATGAGAGGCAAAACACTTAAGCACAAACCAAACTTAAGTATAAAACCATTCCCTTAAACCCTCTAAACTTCTCCCCCATTGGCATCGATTGTCAAAATGGGTGAAAAATTTAGAAAGCCAATATAATGTGAGTTCCTCCCCAAGGTGTGCACTTATCATAATTTGATGTTCCATGCTACTTTATTGATGATACCTACATGTTTTATGCACATTATATGTCGTATTTACGCATTTTCTGGAACTAACCTATTAACAAGATGCCGAAGAGCCAGTTTCCTGTTTTTGGTTTCAGAAATCCTAGTAAGGAAATATTCTCGGAATTGGACGAAATCACCGCCCAGGGTCCTATTTTTGCACGGAGCTTCCAGAAGACCGAAGAGATAACGAAGTGGGGCGACGAGGCGCCGCCACCATAGGGCCGCGCGGCCAGAGGGGGGCCCGCGCCGCCCTATGGTGTGGGCCCCTCGTCAGCCCCCCTGACCTACCCTTTCGCCTACTTAAAGCCTCCATCGCGAAACCCCCAGTACCGAGAGCCACGATACGGAAAACCTTCCAGAGACGCCGCCGCCGCGAATCCCATCTCGGGGATTCAGGAGATCGCCTCCGGCACCCTGCCGGAGAGGGGATTCATCTCCCGGAGGACTCTACACCGCCATGGTCGCCTCCGGAGTGATGAGTGAGTAGTTCACCCCTGAACTATGGGTCCATAGCAGTAGCTAGATGGTCGTCTTCTCCTCATGTGCTTCATTGTTGGATCTTGTGAGCTGCCTAACATGATCAAGATCATCTATCTGTAATACTATATGTTGTGTTTGTCGGGATCCGATGGATAGAGAATACTATGTTATGGTGATTATCAATCTATTGTTTATGTGTTGTTTATGATCTTGCATGCTCTCCGTTATTAGTAGAGGCTCTGGCCAAGTTTTTGCTCTTAACTCCAAGAGGGAGTATTTATGCTCGATAGTGGGTTCATGCCTTCATTGACACCTGGGACAGTGACAGAAAGTTCTAAGGTTGTGATGTGCTGTTGCCACTAGGGATAAAACATTGATTCTATGTCTAAGGATGTAGTTGTCGATTACATTACGCACCATACTTAATGCAATTGTCTGTTGCTTTGCAACTTAATACTGAATGGGGTTCGGATGATAACCTGAAGGTGGACTTTTTAGGCATAGATGCAGTTGGATGGCGGTCTATGTACTTTGTCGTAATGCCCGGATTAAATCTCACTATATTTATCATATCATGTATATGCATTGTTATGCCTTTCTCTATTTGTCAATTGCCCGACTGTAATTTGTTCACCCAACATGCTTTTATCTTATGGGAGAGACACCTCTAGTGAACTGTGGACCCCGGTCCTATTCTTTACATCGCATACAATCTACTGCAATACTTGTTTTACTTGCAAACAATCATCTTCCACACAATACGGTTAATCCTTTGTTACAGCAAGCCGGTGAGATTGACAACCTCACTGTTTCGTTGGGGCAAAGTACTTTGGTTTTGTTGTGCAGATTCCACGTTGGCGCCGGAATCCCTGTTGTTGCGCCGCATCACATTTCGCCACCATCAACCTTCAACGTGCTTCTTGGCTCCTCCTGGTTCGATTAAACCTTGGTTTCTTTCTGAGGGAAAACTTGCTACTGTGCGCATCATACCTTCCTCTTGGGGTTCCCAACGAACGTGTGAGTTACACGCCATCAAGCTCTTTTTCTGGCGCCGTTGCCGGGGAGATCAAGACACGCTGCAAGGGGAGTCTCCACTTCCCAATCTCTTTACTTTGTTTTTGTCTTGCTTTATTTTATTTACTACTTTGTTTGCTGCACTTAAACAAAACACAAAAAAATTAGTTGCTTTACTTTACTTTATTTACTGTCTTGTTTGCTTTATATCAAAAACACAAAAAATTAGTTACTTGCATTTAATTTATTTTGTTATCATGTCTAGTCCTGTACTTGTTTTTATTTTCACTAGTTAGGCATAATGGAAAACAACAAAAAAATTAGAGATCTTTATGAAATTTATCTTGAATTAGGACATGATGTGTTTGAAGAGAAAATTAAAAAACCCATGGAACTTTGTTTGCAAAATAGTTGTAGCAAGGTTATTAGCATGAACTCTTTGAACACCATTATTGCTAAAGCTATGGAAGAATTTAAGCTTGGGGAAGCTGGTTGTGATATTTTTAGTCCCCCAAGCATGGAGGAGAAAATTTACTTTGATGATACTTTACCTCCTATATATGATGATTATGGTGATGAGAATAATAATGATAGCTACTTTGTTGAATTTGCTCCCACTACAACTAATAAAATTGATTATGCTTATGTGGAGAGTAATAATTTTATGCATGTGGCTCATGACAAGAATGTTTTATGTGATAGTTATATTGTTGAATTTGTTCATGATGCTACTGAAAGTTATTATGAGAGAGGGAAACATGGTTATATGCATCTTAATAATATTAAGTTTCCCCTCTTTATGTTGAGAATCTTGAAATTGCACTTGTGTTGCTTTTCTATGCTTGCCACTTTGTTCTTCATGAATTTATTTGTGTACAAGATTCCTTTTCATAGGAAGTGGGTTAGGCTTAAATGTGTTTTGAATTTGCTTCTTGATGCTCTCTTTTGCTTCAACTCTTATTTCTTGCGAGAGTATCATTAAAATTACTAAGCCCATCTTAATGGCTATAAAGAAAGAACTTCTTGGGAGATAACCCATGTGTTTATTTTACTACAGCAATTTTTGTTTTGTTGAGTCTTGGAAGTTGTTTACTACTGTAGCAACCTCTCCTTATCATGTTTTTGTGCCAAGTAAAGTTTCTATGTCAAAGTTGATGTTATATTTGGGATCGCTGCGCAGAAACAGCATTGCTGTCTGTCACGAATCTGGGCACAAGTCTCTGTAGAAAATTCGAAAAATCTGCCAATTTACGAGCGTGATCCTCAGATATGTACGCAACTTTCATTAGTTTTGAGTTTTTCCATTTGAGCAAGTCTGGTGCCATTTTAAAATTCGTCTTTACGGACTGTTCTGTTTTTGACAGATTCTGCCTTTTATTTCGCATTGCCTCTTTTGCTATGTTGGATGAATTTCTTTGATCCATTAATGTCCAGTAGCTTTATGCAATGTCCAGAAGTGTAAAGAATGATTGTGTCACCTCTGAATGTGTGAATTATTAATTGTGCACTAACCCTCTAATGAGTTTGCTTGAAGTTTGGTGTGAAGGAAGTTTTCAAGGGTCAAGAGAGGAGTATGATATACTATGATCAAGAGGAGTGAAAGCTCTAAGCTTGGGGATGCCCCGTGGTTCACCCCTGCATATTTTAAGAAGACTCAAGCGTCTAAGCTTGGGGATGCCCAAGGCATCCCCTTCTTCATCGACAACATCATCAGGTTCCTCCCCTGAAACTATATTTTTATTCAATCACATCTTGTGTTCTTTACTTGGAGCGTCGGTTTGTTTTTGTTTTTGTTTTTGTTTGAATAAAATGGATCCTAGCATTCACTTTGTGGGAGAGAGACACGCTCCGCTGTTGCATATGGACAAATATGTCCTTAGGCTTTACTCATAATGTTCAAGGCGAAGTTTCTTCTTCGTTAAATTGTTATATGGTTGGAATTGGAAAATGCTACATGTAGTAATTCTAAAATGTCTTGGATAATGTGATACTTGGCAATTTTTGTGCTCATGTTTAAGCTCTTGCATCATATACTTTGCACCCATTAATGAAGAAATACCACTACAAGAAAAGTTGCCATGGCCGACGAAGTTGAAGTCGCGCCGTGGTTGCTGGTGTACCATGGCCGACGATTTTTGGTCCCTCCGTGGTTCATGTCAAAACTTTTTTTTCTCGTTTTTGAGGCCACCTAGCCCGACGAAAGCGGCCAAAACGTGGCGTATGGTGGCCCGGGACGTGGTGCATCTCGAAATCTCGGGTTCGCCGGCCGAGTCAACGCAAATCCGCACCGCCGAGGGATGTAGGGCCCAGATGGCAGCCTCTCTGGCATTGTTTTTTTCTAGATCGCGCCATCTCGTTCAACGTTCTCCGATCGAGCCGTTTACGATGCAGGATCATGGGTCCCGCATGTCATCCTCTATGAACCAAAATTCTTTCTATTCTTGGATTTTTTTGACCCCCTGATTTCTGGCTACTTCCTTTTTCTTTTGATCCCTTGCCGCCTTGGAAACGTTGAGACCGCTGCTGCTAAATGGGACCCGCATGTCATCCTCTATGTGCAATCAACTTTCTTTTCTTGGAGTTTTTTTGGCACCTCAAATTTGGTCACTTGCCTTTTTCTTTCGATCCCCTGCCGCCTCTCAAACGGTGATACCGCTGCTGCTAACTGGGACCCGCATGTCATCCTCTATGTACTATAAAACTTTCTTTTCTTGAATTATTTTTGGCACCTCATATTTGGTCACTTACCTTTTTCTTTCGATCCCCTGCCGCCTCTCAAACGGTGATACCGCTGCTGCTAAATGGGACCCGCATGTCATCCTCTATGTACTATAAAACTTTCTTTTCTTGGATTTTTTTGGCACCTCATATTTGGTCACTTGACTTTTTCTTTCGATCACCTGCTGCCTCTCAAACAGTGATACCGCTGCTGCTAAATGGGACCCGCATGTCATCCTCTATGTACTATAAAACTTTCTTTTCTTGGATTTTTTGGCACCTCATATTTGGTCACTTGACTTTTTCTTTCGATCCCCTGCTGCCTCTCAAACGTGATACCGCTGCTGCTAAATGGGACCCGCATGTCATCCTCTATGTACTATAAAACTTTCTTTTTTGGATTATTTTTGGCACCTCATATTTGGTCACTTGACTTTTTCTTTCGATCCCCTGCCGCCTCTCAAACGGTGATACCGCTGCTGCTAAATGGGACCCGCATGTCATCCTCTATGTACTATAAAACTTTCTTTTCTTGAATTATTTTTGGCTCCTCATATTTGGTCACTTGCCTTTTTCTTTCGATCTCATGCCACGTTTGAAACGTTGAGGAACCTGCTGGCTCATGGGACCCGCATGTCATCCTCTATGAGCAATCAACTTTCTTTTCTTGGAGTTTTTTTGGCACCTCATATTTGGGCACTTGCCTTTTTCTTTCGATCTCATGCCACGTTTGAAACGTTGAGGAACCTGCTGGCTCATGGGACCCGCATGTCATCCTCTATGTGCTATAAAAGTTTCCTTTGTTGGATTTTTTTCACCCTCTGATTTTTGGCTTGCCTTTTTCTTTTGATCCCCTGCCCCCTTTGAAACGTTGAGTAAGCTGTTGGCTCAAGGGACCCGCATGTCATCCTCTATGTCCATCAACTTTCCTTTCTTGGATTTTTTTTCACCCCCTAATTACTAGCTACTTTCTTTTTCTTTTGATCTCAAGCCGCATTACAAACATTGAGACCGCTGCTGCAAAATGGGACCCACATGTCATCCTCTATGTACAATAAAGTTTCTTTTCTTGGATTATCTTTTGCTCCTGATATTTTGTCACTTGCCTTTTTCTTTCGATCTCATGCCGCCTTTGAAACGTTGAGTAAGCTGCTGGCTCATGGGTCCCGCATGTCATCCTCTACGAACAATAAAAGTTTCCTTTCTTGGAGTTATTTTTGACCCCTAATTTCTGGCTATTTGCCTTTTTCTTTGGATCTCCTGCCCCTTTGAAACGATGAGGACGCTGTTGGCAGGTCGGTCCCACAAGTCATCCTCTATGAACAATAAAAGTTTCCTTTGATGGATTTTTTTGAACCCCTAATTAATTTCTGGATATTTCCTTTTTTTTCTTTGATCCCCTGCCGCCTTGGAATCGTTGAGGATGCTGCTGCCTCATGGGTCCCGCATGTCATCCTCTCAGAACGGTAAATGTTTCTTTTCTTGGATATTGTTTACCAAATGATTTTTGGCTTATTTTTTCTTTCGATATCCTGCCGCCTTTAAAACGTTGAGGACGCTGCTGGCTCACGGGTCCCACATGTCAGCCTCTATGAACAATAAGCGCTGAGGACGCTGCTGCCTCATGGGTCCCGCATGTCATCCTCTCAGAACGAAAATGTTTCTTTTCTTGGATTTTTTACCAACAGATTTTTGGTTTATTTTTTCTTTCCATCCCCTGCCGCCTTTAAAACGACGCTGCTGGCTCATGGGTCCACGATGTCAGCCTCCCCGTACAAGAAACATGTGATATCTTGATTATTTTGCAGACAATAAACAGTGTATTGCGCTCTGAGCTATTTCAACGGATAAATTAAATCTTTATTTTTACATAAACAAATTTATATGCTGAATCTCCTTGTTTTTTGTTTTTGCGAAGCATAGGACTTTCCTGTTTTTTTAGAAAAATCCGAACTATCCTGTTTTGGAGTGGGCTGAAATTGTACGAGTCAAAAGGGCCAGCAGGATAGTTCGAATGCCCAGATGTCCACATGCAGCCCAATTGAAATCGTTCTTTTTTTGGATTTTTTTCACCCCCTGATTTCTGGCTACTTCATTTTTCTTTTGGTCCTGTGCCGCCTTGGAAACGTTGAGACCGCTGCTGCAAAATGGGACCCGCATGTCATCCTCTATGTACAGTAAAATTTCTTTTCTTAGATTATTTTTGGCTCCTGATATTTGGTCACTTGGCTTTTTCTTTTGATCCCGTGCAGCCTCTCAAACGGTGATACCGCTGCTGCTAAATGGGACCCGCATGCCATCCTCTATGTACAATCAAGTTTCTTTTCTTGAATTATTTTTGGCTCCTGATATTTGGTCACTTGCCTTTTTCTTTCGATCTCATGCCACGTTTGAAACGTTGAAAAACCTGCTGGCTCATGGGACCCGCATGTCATCCTCTATGTACAATAAAACTTTCTTTTCTTCGATTTTTTTGGCACCTCATATTTGGTCACTTGCCTTTTTCTTTCGATCCCCTGCCGCCTCTCAAACGGTGATACCGCTGCTGCTAAATGGGACCCGCATGTCATACTCTATGTACAATCAAGTTTCTTTTCTTGAATTATTTTTGGATCCTGATATTTGGTCATTTGCCTTTTTCTTTCGATCTCATGCCACGTTTGAAACGTTGAAAAACCTGCTGGCTCATGGGACCCGCATGTCATCCTCTATGTACTATAAAAGTTCATTTTCTTGGTTTTTTTCACCCTCTGATTTTCGGCTATTTCCTTTTTCTTTTGATCCCCTGCCGCCTTTGAAACGTTGAGGACTCTGCTGGCTCATCGATAAAACTTTCCTTTATTGGAGTTTTTTTACCCCCTAATTTCTGGCTACTTTCTTTTTCTTTTGATCTCAAGCCGCATTTGAAACGTTGAGACCGCTGCTGCTAAATGGGACCCGCATGTCATCCTCTATGTACAATAAAGTTTTCTTTTCTTGGATTATCTTTGTCTCCTGATATTTTGTCACTTGCCTTTTTCTTTCGATCTCATGCCGCCTTTGAAACGTTGAGTAAGCTGCTGGCTCATGGGTCCCTCATGTCATCCTCTACGAACAATAAAAGTTTCCTTTCTTGGAGTTATTTTTGAACCCTAATTTCTGGCTACTTCCTTTTTCTTTTGATCCCGTGCCGCCTTGGAAACGTTGAGACCGCTGCTGCTAAATGGGTCCCGCATGTCATCATCTATGTACAATAAAATTTCTTTCTTCGATTATTTTCGGGTCCTGATATTTGGTCACTTGCCTTTTTCTTTCGATCTCATGCCGCCTTTGAAACGTTGAGGAAGCTGCTGGAGCATGGGTCCCGCATGTCATCCTCTATGAACAATAAAAGTTTCCTTTCTTGGAGTTATTTTTTACCCCTAATTTCTGGCTACTTCCTTTTTCTTTTGATCCCCTGCCGCCTTTGAAACGTTGAAGACTTTGCTGGCTCATGGGTCCCACATGTCAGCCTCTATGAACAATAAACACTTCCTTTCTTGGAGTTATTTTGTACCCCTAATTTCTGGCTATTTGCCTTTTTTCTTTCGATCCCCAGTCGCCTTCTAAACGTAGAGGACGCGGCTGGCTCGTGGGTCCCAGATGTCAGCCTCCATGGACAATAAACCTCTCCTTTGTTGGATTTATTTTTCACCCTCTGATTTTGGCTATTTCCTTTTTCTTTTGATCCACTGCCGCCTTGGAAACATTGAGTAAGCTGCTGACACATGGGGCCCGCATGTCATCCTCTATGTACAATCAACTTGCAAGATCTTCGAGCGAAAGAGCTTGTATTAGTGGGACCCATATGTCAATCTCTATGTACAATAAAAGTTTCCTTTCTTGGATTATTTTTAGCTCCTGATATTCGGTCACTTTCCTTTTTCTTTCGATCTCAAGCCGCCTCTGAAACGTTGAGTAAGGTGCTGGCTCATGGGACCCACATGTCATCCTCTATGTACAATAAAGTTTCTTTTCTTGGATTTTTTTTACCCCTGATTTTTGGTCACTTGCCTTGACGCTGCTGGCTCATGGGTCCCACATGTCAGCATCTATGAACAATAAACCTTTCCTTTGTTGGATTTATTGTTTACCCCTAATTTCTGGCTATTTGCCTTTTTCTTTTGATCCCCACCGGCCTTTGAAAACGTTGAGGAACCTGCTGGCTCATGGGACCCGCATGTCATCCTCTATGTACTATAAAATTTCTTTTCTTGGTTTTTTTTTCACCTCTGATTTTTGGCTATTTCCTTTTTCTTTTGATCCCCTGCCGCCTTGGAAACGTTGAGTAAGCTGCTGACTCATGGGACCCGCATGTCATCCTCTATGTACAATCAACTTTCTTTTTTTGGAGTTTTTTTACCCCCTAATTTCTGGCTACT
The DNA here is from genome assembly GCA_030979885.1 of Lolium multiflorum. Taxonomy (NCBI): domain Eukaryota; kingdom Viridiplantae; phylum Streptophyta; class Magnoliopsida; order Poales; family Poaceae; genus Lolium; species Lolium multiflorum. The sequence goes on along the minus strand of CM061747.1, from coordinate 113,433,252 downwards.
TTCTTTTTCTTTTGATCTCAAACCGCATTTGAAACGCTGAAACCGCTGCTGCAAAATGGGACCCGCATGTCATCCTCTATGTACAATAAGTTTCATTTCTTGGATTATTTTTGGCACCTGATATTTGGTCACTTGCCTTTTTCTTCCGATCTCATGCCGCCTTTGAAACGTTGAGTAAGCTGCTGGCTCATGGGTCCCGCATGTCATCCTCTACGAACAATAAAAGTTTCATTTCTTGGAGTTATTTTTGACCCCTAATTTCTGGCTACTTCCTTTTTTCTTTTGATCCACTGCCGCCTTTGAAACGGTGCGGATTCTGCAGACTAATACAAGCTTTTTCTCTCCAAGATCTTGCAAGTTGATAGATTAAATCATGGAATTATTAGGATATGTTTTAAATTTCAAATCCACTTTATGAATTATTAAAAATACCGTTATCCATGTGGGTATGGAGCGAACAAGGATTTTCATATTGGGCATGAGCAGTTTCAAAAATTGGAACCCAATAATTCAAAATAACTAAAAACAACTTTTATGTAGAATCTCCGCGTTTTTTTCTTTTGCCATTCATAGGATCTGTGTTTCATTAGAAAAGGGCCGAAATTGCATGAGCAGAAAGGCCCATTTGTAGTTATTGGGCTTCGACGGCCGGAGCAAGTAGGCCGAGAGCAATTACCATGTAGATGGCCGTTGGCAACCCAAAGTGAAATATTGGGCCCAACAGGGGAAGGCTGAACAGTACTATTTTCTAATTGGAAGGTGGTACATGGCGTAATCCTGCCAAAAAAAAAAGATGGACACGGGTTGCTGAAATTTGCCCATCTGCGCCTAATATCGCCGCCGCGGCTCCGCTTCCGCCGCCGCCGCCATGCCTCGTCTCGCGTCGAGCTCGCGGTACTGCCGCGTCTCGGGCACGGGGTACCGCGGCGTCCGCGCGCGCCCCAAAGGTACGTATTACGCGGAGATACGTGACGGCGGCGAGCGCATCGGCCTCGGCACCTACGAGACCGCGCACGAGGCCGCGCGCGCGTACGACGCCGTGGCGTGGCGGCTCGGGCGCCCGCGATCGTCGATGAATTTCCATGACGTGTGGACGCGCCAGCAGGCCGAGGATCTCGCGCCGCCGCCGTACATCGTTAGACAGGAGGAACAGCGCCGCCGCCGCGAGACGGAGCGCCGTTTGCGCATTGCCGAGCGGGACGAGCGCGCGGCGCGCGAGTGGGCGGCCCGCTTCCCCGAGGACGTAGCCGCCGAGAACGAGCACTTCCGCAGACGGAGGGCGGAGAAGGCTACGAGGCGGGCTGCGAAGAAGGAGGACCGCGCACAACGGAGGGCGGAGAAGGCGACGAAGCGGGCCTTCATCGAAGCGCAGCTCGCCGGGCCGACCACCATTGGCGAGGACGACCCCCGTTGGATTGACCTCTTCTCGTCGGATCCGGTGTCGGGCACGACACCGGACTCGTCAGATGTCGAGTTTTAGTTTAGTTTTATCGCACTACTTTGTACAAATATGAACTACGGAGTATCTATCAAGCTAATTTTCTCCTATTTTATGTCTATTTCTAGTCTTTATTTGATCTTCTGTTTTACTGCACTCTATTTTTCATTATATTCTGTTTTTGGCGCTGCATTATAGCGCCTCTGAAAATACGCTGTTTCAGCCCTGCATTTGGCCGCCACAGTTTGCAGCTTCCGGTGAAGCTATTGCCGGCTCCATGCGCAGCATCAGCCCACAGCGCCAAAATATAGAGCCACTGCTGGAGTTGCTGTAATATGTTTGTCAGCAGGAGCTTACCTAATTAGTGAAAAAGATGTTCAGCGTGGGATTCGATAAAAGGATCTTCATGTTTTTTTTCCTAGCGATCCTAGTTCGGACTTTTGATTGTGTTGGCTAGTGCATGAAGCTTGACACCTGTATTATGTGATCCTGATATGAGGATAAGAACACCTTCAGGTTGCATTGCTAATGGTGTCTACTGCAGCAGTGGCGTACCTTCAATGGAGACTGATGCAAGAGAGTTGGTACTGGTGAACCTGCACCTGACATCATCGTGCCACCTGAAGTAGGTTGTGTATTGGGATTAGACTGATAAGCATAGCACCTTGCAAAGAACAAGATGCTGCTAGTGTTGGTTAACGTGATTTTACGACAAAAGTCATGTATGCTCAACAGGTGCCGTACCTAGTTTGGATATTGTGTTGTTACCCTTTTGTGGTTTGGTGTTTGTCCAACAGAGAAAGCTACTCTTTTCCCGTGTAAGTGTTATTATGTGAACAAAAGTTGTATGTACATATATATCGGTCAGAGAACCAAGATTGCATATTCTTGCCTGGTTGTTACCCTTTTGTGGTTTGGTGTTTGTCCAACAGAGAAAGCTACTCTTTTCCCGTGTAAGTGTTATTATGTGAACAAAAGTTGTATGTACATATATATCGGTCAGAGAACCAAGATTGCATATTCTTGCCTGGTTATAACACATAAGTCATAATAACAATTAAAGAGAAAAGGAACATTTGCCTTTGCAATGTGATTGTGCCAAGTAGATTAGACAACCAACCACAAACATTACAGGTCAACAGCCAAACGCATGCGAAAGTCCTAAGGTAAGCTCCATAATACATGTTGAAACCAAAAGCCTAGAAACCATAAGAAAGGTAGCTCCACATCACAGTTCCACGACAGCAGCATACTGATCATAAAACATATATCAAGTCAGGACAGCTGCACCACTGGGTAAGCATCCATGGGGTCTGGCTCAAGAGCGAAGACTGTGTGAATGCTGCAAAATGTGGCTCTTGCCTCACCCCACCCATACATCTTATCATGGAACCTTACCAAATCAGCATGAATCATCTTGACATAAACATAGCTCCTCTCTCCATGCTGATGGGATTGAACAATGCGCCAGTTGCAGTGCTTCAGCTTGTCAAACAGTATGCAGGAGATAACGAAGCATGCTGGCTGGTCTTTTGTAGTGACAATGGCTTGGAGTAGCTGGTCCTGTGAACCACCCAACTGGATCTTTAGAGCTTGAAGGACAGTCCGTGCCATATAAGCTACCGTTGCTGACTTCAGCTCGGGTTCAGGTGAATGACAGCTGACATCTTGTCCTCGAGATGCAGATCCTTCTTGATCAGATTCAGCGGAATCATCACCACTACTTACAGGTGCATCAGGTTCTACAGAAGGCACATCAGGTACATGCTCCAGTTCATAGGAGTTGGGTGGGACAGCACTGTTTGCTGAAATCTCTACAATACCAGCTCCAGGTAGACCACCAGTATCTACAGAGGGTAAACCACCAATATCCACTTCAGAGGATTCTCGTGGCACGACACCTTTCGCTAGAGGCTCTACCATACCAGCTCCAGGTCCACCACCAGTCAGTACTGTGGGCATAGTCATGACGGGTTCTACCAATACAAAACCTCCTTCGGGTGGCGTGGCAACTTCGGGTGCAGGATCATCAGTAGCAACTCCAGCATCAGCACCAGTTACATCGGTCTTGACAATAGGTAAACCGTCTTGCTCTAGTTCAGAGAATTCCCGTGGCACGACACCGTTCACTAGAGGCTCTACACTAGCAGCTCCAGCTGCACCACCAGTTTCTTCAGCAGGGGGTAAACCCAATCCACAACCTTCTTCATGTGGCACGATGATGCCACGTATAGGCTCATCAGTACCAGGTCCAGCTGCATCAGTCTCCATAGACAGTAAACAAGGTGGCGTCGGAGGTTTAAAAGACTGGCATGCCATTTCACCTTTGTCATCAGACAATATAGAGTTTTCTTCAACTCTATGTTTCTGCAATAATAAGCACATGAACAGAAATTAGACCAGAGCATCTAGCCATCTAACGGGGGCAGCAGCAAAACAAGCGTCGGTCCATATGTTTACCTTGTCATCTGGGATATCAGAACACACAGATTTAGAAGTCATTTCACATAGCATCCGCTTTTTCGTTCCTTCCCCTACGTCCATCTGGAATAAGTAATACTATTGATCACATAAAACTAATTAATCAAATAAATGCATATGTTGAGAAGTTTGCACGGCAAATTGTGGATTCTGCTTTCATCACCTACGAATCATCGTTCTATATATTTACCTTGTCATCTAGGATATCAGAAGTCACAGAATGAGAAGTCATTTCACTAAGTATCGGTTTTTTCGCTCTTTCCCCTCCATCCATCTGCAATAAGAAGTAATATTGATCACATAAAGCCAATTCAACGAATATATGCATATGTTGAGAAGTTTGCACAACAAATTGTGGATTCTACTTCCAATCACCAAGTAATCTCGTGAGAAATGCATGATCAAGATATGTTTCTCCCTCTTGATCGACATCTGCATCTCCATTAAGACTAATCATCGTGCGATGGTGCTCTTCAGAAGAGCGCATACAATTCCAATCACCAGACAAGCAAAAAATTGTTGATTCTAGTAATGATTAATCAGCAGTGGCCATGGAACGACCACAGATCGACCAAGCAAAAAAAAATCATCAGCCTACTGACCACCAAGCAAAGGAAACAAACTAGGCCCATACATGGCCTCACAAATCATCATCAAACGTCGATCAAACTAGCAAGTTTGAACATGGATTACTAATTTATTTTCTGATAAAGTGAGTATATTAATATCGAAAGATATTGATTACACTGAGCCTCTGCAACAACGCAATACCTTACTGGTAGTACGGATGCACATGGATTCCTAATACTCCCTCTGTTCGGTTTTAATTAGTCGACGCGAGGGAGAGAAGAAAATGAACTGTCGATGCTTTCAACTAGAGTCAATTAAATACGAACGGAAGAAGTACGTAGTAGTATTGACAAATATCCGGATCTAGTCTAAAAACAAATTGGCATGTAAATCCTAGTAGTCTACTAAACTAGGATCAATACCCTAGATTAGGGTTGCAAGCGGCGTCCGCGAATCGTCCCGCAAAGCAGAAAATTAGAGCAAATAGTGGTTGAGATTAGAGCAGATTTAAAGCACTCGCACTGAAACTAGCTAGCCCGCTACCCACCCCGCTTGACACCCTGCCCTAGATGTGAATCTACACCAAATATTCAAACAAGGATGAGCAACCGCCAATAAAATTTTATCCGCACATCATCATCTCTACCATACAAAAGGGTATGGTGATTTCACATACAGCCATTGTTGCCGCGGGACGAGGATGAGTGATGCGCCGCGGAGAAGGTGCCTCACGCCTCTGTCGCCGCCGCCGTCGAAGAGGAAGTCGAAGCCGCGCGATTGTGGTCCGTCGCCGATATGGAGGTGGAGCTACTAGGGAAGAGATGGAGGTGGAGGTGGAGAGGGAGTGATGGTTTGTACTAGTGGCGGCCGGTGAGATAGTTATAAATACAGCCTCTCTCTCTTTTTTGGCAAGGAATGCAGCTTCTCTTGGAAGGCAACGAGGCAACGCACTCCAGATTTCGTATATTACTATAATAATATGGACGGAGAAATTTGGACGCATCTGTGTTGTCTTGTCAAATGAATCACCAGGATTTGCTTTTAGTACTCCAGATTTGGGCGACCCAAGGAAGTAGAGATAGTAATGTACGCCATCTAGCTGCACGCTATCAAATCAAATAAATGGTCATGCCATTTACTTTTAAGATGGTGCAGCAGTTATTCTGACCAAAGAAACATGCACGTCTGCTGATTATTTCTGATGGGTATACATTTACCGTCCGCTAGCAAAGATTGTTTGGCACATTGTTCTTATGGCTTTCAACATCACACCCCTTAATAATATTATTAATCAATGTTTGGGCAATCAATTGAGTGTGTTAATAAAAAATTAAAACCCACAAATCCAACTGTACTATTTTTAGGGCCATATGAAGGACAAGGAATGATTTTAAATGCCATATGGAGTACCTCCAACCATGTGAAATATGGTTCTGTCATGCAGGTGATACCCATGGCTTCGCATTGGATCTGTATGTTGTCCTACATACAGTCAACTATGAAGTACCACGATTTGGTTTTTGGGTGCAACCGGCTAGAGAATGATGCACGGGTTTGTACAGCCAGTACAATTCACATTAAGATTTTCTGATAGGATGTTGATGTGTATATGTAAGAATCATACACTAGAATGTCTTCTATGTTTAGATGGTTGATCTACGTTTATACTTTCTGTGAACCATGAGGTTAAGACCTTTGTACTGTAATAAAGATTGCTAAATAACAGTATATATGTATGCCTCTAGGGACACTGAAACAGCCAAACAACCATGCATGTGTATAGACCGTATTTGATCAAATTAAAAGAAGCGCCTGGGTTCATGCAAATAGCATAAATTTATCACCTAAGTACATTAGCTATAAATAGTTAAATAGGAGTCAAGACCAACTGAGCTAGCTAGTAGTATGATCCTACTATTACATAAATATCCCTAACTCTGATTGTCTTTGTTCCAGTCCAGCGCGTTGGTGTAGCTTGGGATGAACCAAAACCCCGTATGCCAGTTGGCCCCTGGACCGCTGCTTGAGAAAGATATGCTTTGGTGGTCTTCGCCATTTAGACTGAAGCGGAAAATTTCTTGATGTGATGTGTCAAAGTGAGAGCCAATGGCCTGAGGCGTGGTGTAGATGCAGTTTCTTCTTGTCAAATATCCTGGGGGAAATGTTGCACCACCCACTGGCATGAAAATCGGATAGTTCAACCCAAGGAACATAGAATAGTCTCCAAGATTAGTAACCCTTTCCCACGGGTTGGCTGGAAGTAACCGACTAGTGTCATTCGAGAATACAATGCAGGTATACCCCGAATAGCTGTGAACAGCGCGACCGCAATGGACAGAAGGGGTACTATCATAATGAGTTGGAGCACCGTCAGCGTCAAAATCCATTACGCCACGTGCATAGACCAGGAGAAGTCTAGAACGATCTTGAGATCTTGCCAGCCACCACGTACGACTATTAGAGTCAAAATCATCATCGCCATCAAATCCAGCCGTCCACGGAATGAATGGAGCAGGGAGCACTATAGGACCTTGAAAAAGGAAAGAACACGTCACATGAAAATATATTTCATGATTTATCTACTAGTGATATTGATTTGATATTGGGATGCCAATACTAGTACTTTATAAAATCATGGTCGAACATAAGATGGTTTGAAATATATTTCGAACATCTTGGTAAAACTTCATATGGATTTAAAACATGTTCCCGAAAATATTGGTCCAAATTTTAGATGGTTTGAATATAGTACTCCTTATTCTCTAGAACCGGGGGAATATAAACAAATGAAAGTCTTTATCAATATTGCATGGCACCTTTATTGATTCTATTTCTACTCTACCTTAAATTTTCTAGGGAGTAATAATAAAGAAACTTAATTACTAGGGGGCCTTTTTCCTAAGGAACAACATGCACATTAGACCATACTAAAATTCCTATAGATGTTAAATTCTATATATGTCCATACCACAAGAGGGTTATGGTGTGCGCCTATGGAATTCCTTTAAGCCAAAAGATGCCAAGACAGTTCAACAAATAAGAGGTGAAATACTATATAAGTTACGTATATAAAAAAGATAGGGAGGAAATGTTACCAAATTGATTAGGATCCCATGCATAAACATTTCCAAGCTCAGTAACGGCGAACACAAGTCCGTTATGTATAATTGCATCGCAGTATATGGCGCCGTACTGAAACTGGTTTTCAAGAAATATCCATGTACGAGGATATTCGCCATGGAGGTAGGCAATTGCAAAGTCGAAGATTGCGACAAGGGAGAAATCTTGATACCCCCTAGCAGCTGTAGGAACTTGGCAAATAGCTATCTTCTGCAGTTGAATAGCAGAACGCTGATACTCGAATATAAGTGGATTGTGTGTGGTTTCCAACTTGTTCCTCAAAGATGGAAGCTTAATCTTGCGATGAGTGTAGACATTGAGGAGGTTCCACTTGCCTTCGGGGCCAACCATGGCGATCCAATCTCCATTGGCGCCTGCCCGCTCCTCATCCTTACCGTGTGGCATTAGGCCATCATAGGAGAACCTGTCCAGCGGCAGTAGTTTGCACTTGCTGTGCACCGGCAAATCCTCCTTGAACACCGCCCATGGTTTATCCGCCGGGTCACAACAGAGAACACACGGAAGGCCAAACGGCTGAGAAGCAGGCAGAGTGGCACTGTATTTGGCTGACTGAAGAATACTTTTGGAGGAACCGACTAGGGACGCGGCGGTGATGGCGTCGCACTGGCTGATGAGCACTTCAAGGGGGCCTTCCGTAAACACCTTGTGAAACAGCCCAGATCCACAGACCCTGCTCGATTTCGCCATCGCAATGAGGCAGGTGGTACAATGGGGTTGGTATTTTCTTGGGAGATCTACTGATTCGAACTTTGGGAGAGAGATGGCGATCAATGGCGGCAGGTGGGGGTTTGAGTTGGAGAACAGAGGCTCTCAAACTGGGCACTGCTGGATAGGATGCGAAAGCGCCATGGCGGAGACGCAGGCGCGTGCTATGGAAGATGGGCGGAGTGGGGATAGACGACGGAGGTGAACCGAGACGCTCCTCCTCTTATGCATATACTGCCTACTGCAGTTTCGAGGAGAGTGTGAATGTGTTCAAAAAAAGAGGAGAGTGTGAATGTGTTCAAAAAAAGAGGAGAGTGTGAATGTGTTCAAAAAAAGAGGAGAGTGTGAATGTGACCCGACACCCGAGTAGGAGCCGAGCAGACGGACTATAGGAGTAGCCCCATCATTACAGAACATTAATCGTGCTTCCTACAATAAATAAGTGAAACATCCCAGGCTTGTGTTGTCTAATCAAATCGATGGCCATGTCAGTATTATGGTGAACAAATAAAACAAATACACACCAACCTTGTTCTTTTTGCAACGTACACCAACCTAGCAAGGCATCAACCTTCTCGCCATCAACTACGACTCCGTGGCTCCGTCCCACCAAAGTTGTCTCAACTTTGTAAAAAAAATACATCTATCCATCTAAATTTTAACAAAGGTGAGACACTTTTGGTGGGACCGAGGGAGTACAAAAAAACTTCACTACTCCATGCTAGTATCGGCCACTAATTCAAATTTCAACTGAAGGCGTGCTATTTTATGGTCCTGAAAATTGCCAAAAAAAATACAACCCAAAAATGCAACAGATCCATGTTAAGGGGGTACACCCTACGCAATATACATTAAGAAACTTTGAAACTTCAGCGACCTTGTAAGAATGCCCATGACAGTGCAGTTTTGCCAAATTAGGAAGAGACGAAATATGAATTCAACCAAAGAAATCTAAACGAATCCTTAGACAATAGCATAGTTAACACGTTCAGAAAAAAATGATGACTCCAAAAGAACAACATTAGCAAGAAATACTCCATTTTAGTTTGAATTTGCAGTCACATACATAACTAGTAGTACTGCCAAAATACTATAATACTCCGAGCTGCATTCTAGCACTCCAACTAGCTAGCTAATAGTTCTGGAGTAGTAGTACTACTATACAAGTCCAAAATACATCCGAACGAACCCTACTTCGAACTAAACTACTCCCTCCGATCTTCGAGTAACTACATTGCAGTATGACTAAACGAAGATTATTGTATAACCTTCTTGTTGATGCAAACGCAGATAGGCAACACACGCTGCCCTCCATTCTGCTTCGCGTAACGGGGCGGCACCGCCAGGAAAGAAGTGAGCTGCTGCAACATGATCGAGCTAGGCGTCGGGGAGCTCGTCGGCTCGATTACCGCCATCAAGGTGTCCGTCGAGAGGTCACTGGTCCCAGCCGTCGCCGGCGCCGGCGGACCAATCACCAACAGCTGCGCCTTGTACATCGGAAACAAGCACGCGGCCGACCTGATGCACACACAGGACACAATGGTGGTCGGGCCGAGCGCTCCAACGGTGATGGCGAACACGCTACCGTCTTCTTCCCCACTGCCGATGAACAGGTGTCCCCGCGGTTGTACCGGAACACGAACTATGCACCAGGCGGGTATGCCATACTGGAACGTAAACACTGGGATGGAGTGGGATGCTTGGAGGTGTACCAGGAGCTCCCGCGGCGGGCCGGTGAAGCTGCAGCCGGTATTGATGGCCTCTGTGCAGCCGCACGGACCATGCGGGCACGCGATATAGTGCTTGTAGGACTCCGTGGAGGCGACCAAGCTCTGGCAGCCGACGCACTTGACCATTGCCCCAGATCGATTCGACGGCGGCAATCTTGGCCCAGATCGATTCGACGGCGGCAACCACGCCGGCTGCTCGCACTTCTTGCACGGGTTCGGCGCAAGCTCGCCGACGCAGCGCCGACAGCCCATATGACCGCCCTTGCACTGCACGGAACAACGTACGTGGCATCAGTTGTCATTGACATTTCTCACAGGTGAACCTAAGAATGAAATCGGAAGGGAGCGACCTTGGATATGGGGGGTTTGAAGGGCAGCAGGCAGAGGGGGCACAAGAAGAGGGCCTCCTCCATCTTCAGAGAAGAGTGATCGGGAAAACGAGAACGGGATGGGTTCTTTTTTTTATACATGCCTTGGAGTGGAGTATGGATACTACTACTTATAGGAAGAACTTCCTTGCTAAGAATCGGCGTCGGCCGTACGCAAGCATAGATGCACCAGCGGCTCTGCAGTTTGTCAAAATAAAAGGACAGAGCTGCAGTGACTTGAAGTCTCCAAATCTCATTGTGACTTGGTGCCACCATCTACCAACCATTTGAGATCCAACGTTCCAAACTAATCTCTTATTTCGAACCTAAAAACAAAAATTATGAAAAAAATCCAGTAAAATGTAGATGCCTTGTTCTAAAATCTGTGAATATTTCATCCCACTCGGACGATTAGCTTGTGATTAAAGAGCTTTTTACGTATACGAGCACTAGTTTAAACTAAATACTCCCTCTGATTCATATTAATTGACTTCAATATGGATGTATCTAGAACTAAAATGTGTCTAGTACATCCATATTAGAGTCAATTAATATGAACCGGAGGGAGTATATATTTGCTCACAAACCTTTGATTCAAATCGAATGAAACTTCACCAAAATATAAATCGAAATATGCACGATTAACTGGAAGTTCTTGAAATATTTCTGAGCAATTATAATAATTATTTAGTTTAAATTCTAAGTCGATCGCATACATTGGATCTGAGATGGATGGTGGATGGTGGCACCAAGTCACTGTGAAACTTGGAAGTATCAAGTCAGTGAAGCTCTATCCCAAAATAAAAGCTTCGTGAAGGGGGCAGTTTGGTTCAAAAAAGAAGACAGTGCCAAGCAGTTGTCAAACAATACCCATATAGTCAAATGTACTCCCTCTGATTCAAATGAATTGACTCAACTTTGTCTAGATATATGGATGTATCAAGTCACTGAAGCTAAAATAAAAGCTTCATGAAGGGGGAAGTTTGGTTCGAAAAAAAATACAGTGCCAAGCAGCTGTCAAATAGTACCATAACGTCAAATGTACTCCCTCCGATTCAAACGAAATGACTCAACTTTGTATTTTGCATGTTAAAGGTTTTTCGTAAAACTTGGCCAATCTTAACATAGTTTGCCTTTCTAAAAAAAGATATAAGCCCTAAGGCTCCTTTGATTCATAGGATGGGAAAACCATAGAAATATGGAAAACATAGGATTGAGATTTAATGGCTAGTTGAATCATATAGGAAGATGAGTTGTGTTTGATTGTGCCAAAGGAAATTTTCCATGAGGTATGACCTAATGTTTTATTCTTATAGGATTTGCACTGCAAGATTCCTATAGGATATGTTCCTATGAATCAAACAACTAGTGTGGGGAAAATTCACATGTGATCTAAATCCTACATAATTCCTATACAAATCCTATATATGAATTTTAGTTGTTAGGTCACTTAAAATGACTTCACTTGAAGAGTTACATTTTTGTTTTTTTCTGAATTAGTAGTGATGCCTAACCATATATATACCTAAACCAAGAGAATCAGCATAAACTTATGTATATTAATAGTAAGCGCATATATGAATGTTTTTTATCTACAAACCCAGGGTCATATATATGTACATAGAAACATGCATATATACTAGTTTTTGTACCTTGGTGTGTTCCTCTTTTGGGCTATCTCTTTTTTGTTCACCGATTCACAACCAACGCCCTAGATTAATTTGGCACTTAAAAAATAACATTTTGTTTTTGGCGCACTAACACAAATAGTAGTAGCACGGTCAACACTGTAGAGAAGTACAAAATAAATGTGTGTGGGAAAAAATGACTTAAAGTGACCATTACATTGAGAAAAAGGGTAGAACCAAGCATTGCACAGGGAAAAAGCAGTGTAGTGCCCAGAAGAAAAAAACAAGTTGGGTTATACTCCCTCCATCCTGAAATAATGGGTGTAGAGTTAAAATTTGTCCATAAAAGAGTGTACTTCTCGTTTTGCAATGCACTTCAAAATTTGTCCACAAAAGAGTGGTAGTAAAAAATATTTCTTTCTCATCACGAGGGATATAGTTTCTTCACGACTAGTACGTACTACCTCCATCACAAAGCTTAAGTCTTTTTTTAAGAGTCAAAGCAAGTAAAGGTTGACGAAAATTTAGAACAATCTATCAACTAATATAATATTTTGTAGATACCATACCAAAAAAAATCGTTGTCTATGTATTGATATTAATTTTGTATTTTGCATGATAATGATTTTTGGTAAAATCTTAGTTTACCTTGACATAGTTTGAGCTTCTAAAAATAATATAAGCCTTACGCTTTGGGATGGAGGTAGTAGTATTTAGCATAATATGGTTTTCTTATTTACTACATGCATTTAGATCATTGGAGGTGGAAAAGTTGAAGAGGAAAGTGATGGTCGATGACAGTTTCCCAATGTAATAATAAAATCCTTAATATGCCTTGAAAACCCACACGTACGCTCTTTCTAGGACAGAGGCAGTATGAGGTAATGCACCCACGCGCTGTCATCTGCCGGTTCGTGCTATGTCTCCCAAATCTTGAAATATCGTCAGTTATCCATTTCACGTCCACACTTCTCCCTCTCTCCACGGACTAGGAAAAAACCCTCTCTTCACTTCCCCTTCCCATTCCACCGATGGAGAGCCCAACCGACGCCGTCAACGCAGCGAAAGCGAAAGCCGCGCGGCTGGCCTTAGCCGCAGAGGAGGCGTCCAGAGCCGCGACCGCAGCACGCATGGCCGCAACGGCGGCGATCATTGCCGCAGCGGATGCCAAAGACGAAGCGGAGGCCATTGCCGAAGGTCGGGCCATCGGTCGCTCATCGGCATCTGATGCTGTTGGTAGATGGGTCCACTCTCTTGGGAAGCATCCCCTAGATGACGAGGACGAGGTTGAACTCATCTTTGAACCGCCGCCGCCGACCTTCGACGAGAATATCGTCGACGAGGGGGAGGAAGTATGTTCCGATTCACCTCTCTCCCTTATTCAACATAGCCCTGTATCGATTTGCGCTATGGTCTCTCCCTCTTTTTTTTGCGCTATAGCGTTTTGAATTAGCGTCAGAATCTTTTTAGATTCATATTCAGTATTAGTTGCAACTGCTACATATTTGCTTCACATCCGATTCACCTCTCTCCCTTATTTAACATAGCCCTGTATCGATTTGCTCTATGGTCTCTCCCTCTTTTTTTTGCGCTATAGGGTTTTGAATTAGCGTCAGAATCTTTTTAGATTCATATTCATTATTAGTTGCAACTGCTACATATTTGCTTCACCTGTTTATTTGGCATGTATCAGGTTGCTACTGATGAGGTTGACAGCGATGTCGAGTCGCGTCATAGGAAGGCCAGGGCCACTCTCAACAAGCTTAAGGCGGGGAAGTTCGACAAGTATTGGAGTGAACCCTGGACTGGTGCCAGGAACAGCTGCCCCTTCTGCACAAAGAGCATAAAGGTTGACTTTCGAAGCGTCCTGCAGCATGCCGAAGCCGGTGGGTCCGGCTGTCTCAAAGTTGGGGAAACTGTTAACCGATCCGGCTTCATAGCCAACCACATGGCCTATGGGCTATTCCTAAGGAAGAAATTGAACCAAGCTATCGAGACCGGTCGTGTGCCTCCTCCCAAGCCCAAGCCACCAAAGATTAAAGGTATGGGCAGCAAGAAGCAGAAGAAGCGGGACCGGGAGGAGGCGACAGGAAGAAGATGGTAAATATACTCCGTAACTGTTGTGCATGTTTGTCTCTCCTACTGCTTCAAAAGCAGCATCTTTTGTTGAACTCTGTTTATGTTTGCTGCTCAGCAGCGTTTGTGGTGAACCTATTAGCTTAATTAGGGGTTGTTGAACTATGTCTGTGTTGAACCTTGCTTAATTAGGTTGTGTTGAACTCTGTTTGTGTTGGCGTGGGAAGGGGGGCATGATGCTACCCTGAATTTGCGGGACCCCCAAAAAACTTGCAAATACGAGTGATGCATCCAAAAGGAACAAACTTCTTACATGGTAGACCCCAGTCTGAAAGCAAGAAATGCGATCGGGTCCTTAACAGCCACCGCCCGGATTGATCGGGTATTTTGCCTGCCTACCGCATGTGACTTGTGCTCACTGAAGTTTGGGACCTCACGCATGGGCACCACACGTAAGTGACAGACCTGTTGGTGTAAAAACTCGGGTGATTATTATACTGCATTAGTACAAAGTTTCCTATGGATTCAAGGGTTGGAAAGCCAAGTTAACTCATTTTCATGACTAAGAAGGAGCCAGGCTTACTTTTTCATTTTCATGTTTTAACTTGTTTAAATCTTGGTCAAACAAAGGATTTGACCAGGATTCAAGTGGGCATAAAAATTCAAAAAAGAAATCAAAAAAAAAACCAAAGCACATAAGCTTCTTATGTCATATAGTAAGCATTACAGTTGATCAACGAAGTCTAGACATATTCAAACCAGAAAAATATTGTATATACCCCCTAACCCTAAACTCTGTCTTATGAAGTCAAGCATGAAGAAAAGTGGTTTTGGGTTTCAAACATTGGAAATTGAAAAAACTCCCAAAAGCTTCATTTTGGAGTGACTAAGAAGAATCCAGGCTTTCATTTTCATTTTCATGTTTTAAATTGGTTTAAATCTTGGTCAAACCTAGGATTTGACCAAGATTCAAATGGACATAACAAATTCAAAAAAATCAAAACCAAACACATAGTCTTTTGATGTCATATAGTAAGCATTCAAGTTGATAAACAAAGTCTAGACATATTTAAACAAGAAAAATCATGTATATACTTGGCCCCTAACCCTAAACTCTGTCTTATGAAGTCAAGCATTAAGAGGAGTGGTTTTGGGTTTCAAACATGGAAATTTAAAAAACCTCCCAAAAGCTTCATTTTGGAGTGACTAAGAAGAATCCAGGCTTACTTTTCATTTTCATGTTTTAAACTGGTTTAAATCTTGGTCAAACCTAGGATTTGACCAAGATTCAAATGGGCATAACAAATTCAAAAAAAAACTAAACACATAGTCTTTTGATGTCACATAATAAGCATTCAAGTTGATAAACAAGGTCTAGACATATTCAAACCAGAAAAATCATGTATCTACCCCCTACCCCTAAACTTTGTCTTATGAAGTAAAGCACGGAGAGATATCATTTTGGGTTTCGAACATGGAAAATTTAAAAAAACCTCCCAAAAGCTTCATTTTGGAGTGAATAAGAAGGATCCACACTTACTTTTCATTTTCATGTTTTAAACTTGTTTAAATATTGGTCAAACCTGCAAGGATTTGACCAAGATTCAAATGGGCATAAAAATTCAAAAAAAAAGAAAACCACTTCTCTTCGTCCTTGACTTCATTAGACAGAGTTTAGGGTTGGGGTATATACATGATTTTTAATGTTTAAATATGTATAGACTCCGTTGATCAACATGAATGCTTACTATAACTTAAGAAGCTTAATTATGTGCTTTGGTTTTTCATTTTTTGAATTCTTTATTGAATTTTTATGCCTATTTGAATCTTGGTCAAATCCTAGGTTTGACCAAGAATTAAACAAGTCAGTAACATGAAAATGAAAAAGTAAGCCTGGATCCTTCTTATTCACTCAAAAAATGAAGCTTTTGGGAGGGTTTTTGAATTTTCCATGTTTGAAACCCAAAACCATTCCTCTTATATGCTTGACTTCATATATATCACAGAGTTTAGCCTTAGGGGGTATATACATGATTTTTCTAGTTTGAATATGTCTAAACCTTGTTTATCAACTTGAATGCTTACTATAAACCAAAAATTCATGTATCTACACCTAACCCTAAACTATGCATGAAGAGAAGTGGTTTTGGGTTTCAAACCTGGATATCTCAAAAACCCTCCCAAAAGCTTCATTTTGGAGTGAATAAGAAGGATCAAGGCTTAATTTTTCATTTTCATGTTTTAATCTTGTTTAAATCTTGGTCAAACCTAGGATTTGACCAAGATTCAAATGGGCATAATTTAAAAAAATGAAAAATCAAGGCACATAGTCTTCTTATGTCATATAGTAAGCATTCAATTAAGTTGATAAACAAGCTCTGGACATATTCAAACCAGAAAAATCATGATGAATCTACCCCCTATATATCCCTAAACCCTAACTTATGAAGTCAAGCATGAAGAGAAGTGGTTTTTGGTATAAATCATGGAAATTTCATATTCATGTTTATTAAACTTGTTTAAATCATGGTCAAACCTAGGATTTGACCAAGATTCAAATGGGCATAAATATTCAGAAAAAACAAAAAATGGAAAATCAAGGCACATAGTCTTCTTATGTCATATATATAGTAAGCATTCAATTAAGTTGATAACAAGGTCTAGACATATTCAAACGAGAAAAATCATGTATCAAGCTACCCCTAACCCCAAACTCTGTCTTATGAAGTCAAGCATGAAGAGAAGTACGTGGTTTTTTGGTTTCAAACATGGAAATTTCAAAAACCCTCTCAAGAGCTTTATTTTGGAGTGACTACGAAGGATACATGCTTAATTTTCATATTCATGTTTTAAACTTGTTTAAATCATGGTCAAACCTAGGATTTGACCAAGATTCAAATGGGCATAATTTAAAAAAAATGTAAAATCAAGGCATATAGTCTTCTTATGTCATATAGTAAGCATTCAATTAAGTTGATAAACAAGGTCTAGACATATCAAACCAGAAAAATCATGTATCTACCCCTATATATCCCCAAACTCTGTCTTATGAAGTCAAGCATGAAGAGAAGTGGTTTTTGGTTTCAAGCATGGAAATTTCAAAAACCTCCCCAAACTTCATTTTAGAGTGACTAAGAAGGATACAAGCTTGCCTTTTCATTTTCATGTTTTAAACTTGTTTAAATTATCTTGGTCAAATCTAGGATTTGACAAGATTCAAATGGGCAAACATATGATAAGTGATGCAAATATCATTTCTAAGTGCGGGCAAACCAGAGATATGTGGTTTTTGGTTTCAAACATATTCAAACGAGAGAAATCATGTATCTACCCCCTAACACTAAACTCTGTCTCATGAAGTCAAGCGCATGCATGAAGATATGTGGTTTTTGGTTTCAAACATGGAAATTTCAAAAACCCTCCCAAGAGCTTCATTTCGAAGTGATTAATTAAGAAGCATACATGCATGCTTACTTTTTCATATTCATGTTTTAAACTTATTCAAATCTTGGTGAAACCTAGGATTTGACCAAGATTCAAATGGGTATAAAAATTTAAAAAATACAAAAAAGGTCTTCTTATGTTATATAGTAGGCATTCAATTAAGTTGATAAACAAGTTCTAGACATATTCAAACAAGAAAAATCATGCATGTATCTACCCCTAACCCTAAACTTTGTTTCATGAAGTCAAGCATGAAGATATGTGGTTTTTGGTTTCGAATATGGAAATTCAAAAACCCTCCCAAGAGCTTCATTTTGAAGTGACTAAGAAGCATACATGCTTACTTTTTCATATTCATGTTTTTAACTTATTCAAATCTTGGTGGAACCAAGGATTTGACAAAGATTCAAATGGGTATAAAAATTCAAAAAAAAACAAGGTCTTCTCTTATGTTATATAGTAAGCATTCAATTAATTTGATAAACAAGGTCTACACATATTCAAACCAGGAAAATCATGTATCTACCACCTAACCCTAAACTCTGTCTTATGAAGTCAAGCATGCATGAAGAGAAGTGGTTTTTGGTTTCAAGCATGGAAATTTCCATGTTTGAAACCCAAAACCACTTCTCTTCATATGCTTGACTTCATATGACAGAGTTTAGCGTTAGGGGGTAGATACATGATTTTTTGGTTTGAATATGTCCAAACCTTGTTTATCAACTTGAATGTGTAATATATATATGACATAAGAAGACTGCATGCTTTGGTTTTTCATTTTTTGATTTTTTTGAAATTTTAAGCCCATCTGATTCTTTGTCAAATAATAGGTTTGACCAAGATTTAAACATGTTTAAAACATGAAAATGAAAAAGGTAAGCCTCCATCCTTCTTAGTCACTCCAAAATGAAGCTTTTTGGAGGGTTTTTGAAAATTCCATGTTTGAAACCCAAAACGACTTCTCTTCGTGCTTGACTTGATAAGACAGAGTTTTGGGTTAGGGGTAGATACATGATTTTTCCGGTTTGAATATGTCTAGACCTTGTTTATCAACTTAAATGCTAACTATATGACATCAGAATGGGCATAAAAATTTAAAAAATTTAAAAATGTAAAACCAAAATTTAATTGGGAGGAAAGGGTACATGAATTACAATTAAAAAACAAGGTAACTTAAATACTTGGATGCCCCAAGATGTGTGGAAGCCCAAAACAATGGCAAAACATATCATGTGCGCATGCTGCATCCAATTCAAGTAGAACACATAGTAGGCACCGATAGTTTGACCTAAATTTGAAATCAAAGAGAAGGTGGTTAGAAAAAATCAAAATTGGCAAAGCAAAGCATGAAATCAAAAAATTGTGATGCACTCTAGCTATGAAAATTATCAAACAATGCAAACCAAAATGATTTTTTAGAGGAATACTAGTTCAACTTATTTAATTTTTTATTTGTAGGCCAAAATCAAACCCCGTAGTTGGATTTTTTTTTCAACTTGATCTGTAGTACTGGGGAAAACCCTAGTTTATAACCTATTTAATAATAGATTCGTAGTCGATTCTTTTACTTTTTTATTATTACTATGCAGCACATGTGTGTTTGCCCGTCGAGTGAAACTCGGAGGAAGAGGAATCACTCGGAAGGAGAAGAAGGGAGAGCAGTCACGGGGCCCCTCTTATTGATGGTGTATATTCTTTTTCTGGTGATGTTGACTGTTGTGCAGGGTTTGTCAGTGCGCAGGAGGTGCGAGCGAGCGAGCGAGCGAGTCGAGCGAGGCCGAGAATGAGAGAGATTTGTTTTTTTGTGAGAGGGACAACCGAAGGATCCAGAAGGACCCACAGACTTCCAATACGCATCCTGATGCGTCTTCTCTTGACAAAGAAGATGGCTGGGAGTTGGCGTACCTATTGCACGTGACTTGTGCTCACTCAAGTGTGGGACCACACGCGTGGGCACCACACGTAAGTGACAGACCTGTTGGTGTAAAAACTCGGTTGATTATTATAGTGCATTAGAACAAAGTTTCCTATGGATTCAAGGGTAGGAAATCCAAGTTAACTCATTTACATGACATTATTTTTTCCATGAAGCAAAGTTAACACTATCAATTGGTACATTTTGGAGTGACTAAGAAGGATCAATGCTTACTTATTCGTTTAATTTCACGTGTTAAACTTGTCTAAATCTTGTTCAAACCTAGGATTTGACCAAGATTCAAATGGGCAGAAAAATAATTAAAAAACAGAAAAATGAAAAACCAAATCACATAGTAAGCATTCAAGTTGATAAACAAGGTCTAGACATATTCAAACCAGACAAATCATGTATCTATACCCCTAACCCCTAAACTCTGTCTTATGAAGTCAAGCATGTGAAGAGAAGTGGTTTTGGGTTTGGGGGTATATATACATGATTTTTATTGTTTAAATATATATAGACTTTGTTGATCAACATGAATGCTTAATTACTATATGACATAAGAAGTTTATGTGCTTTGGTGTTTCATTTTTTTGATTTCTTTTTTGAATTTTTATGCCCATTTGAATCTTGGTCAAATCCTAGGTTTGACAAAGATTTAAACAAGTTTGAAACATGAAAATGAAAAAGTAAGCTTGGATCCTTCTTAGTCACTCCAAAATGAAGCTTTTGGGTGGGTTTTTGAAATTTCCATGTTTGAAACCCAAAACCACTTCTTCTCTTCATGCTTGACTTCATAAGACAACGTTTAGGGTTAGGGGGTAGATACATGATTTTTCTGGTTTGAATATGTCTAGACTTCGTTGATCAACTTGAATGCTTAGTATATTACATAAGAAGACTATGTGGTTTGGTTTTTGATTTTCTTGATTTTGTTTGATTTTTTATGACCATTTGAATCTTGGTCAAATCCTAGGTTTGACCAAGATTTAAACAAGTTTAAAACATGAAAATGAAAAAGTAAGCATGGATCCTTCTTAGTCATGACAATGAGTTAACTTGGCTTTACTACCCTTGATGAATCCATAGGAAACTTTTTGTACTAATGCAGTATAATATTCTGGTTTGAATATGTCTAGACCTTGTTTATCAACTTAATTTGAAAGACATACAAGTTATAGCACACATAGTGCATACATTTTCACACATACTGCACTAGATGCTAACCCTATAGTTTGAGGCCATTTGGATGAGGTCGAAAAAATTCTTGGATTAGAATCGTGTTGTTCGAACCCCGTAGTTGGATTTTTTTGAACCCTTGATCTTTAGAACTGGGCAAAACCCAAGTTTAACCATGCAAGATTCAAATGGCCCTAAAAATTCAGAAAAAAATCAAAAGAATGAAAAACCAAAGCACATATATAGCATTCTTATGTCATATGTATAGTAAGCATTCAAGTTGATAAACAAGGTCTAGACATATATATTCAAACCAGAAAAATCATGTATATATCTACCCCTAAAACTCTAATTAAACTATGTCTTATGAAGTCAATCATGTAGAGAAGTGGTTTTGGGTTTCAAATATGGAAATTTCAAGAACCTCCCAAAAGCTTCATTTTAGAGTGACTAAGAAGGATCCAGGCTTATCTTTTCATTTCATGTTTTAAACTTGTTTAAATCCTGGTCAAACCTAGGATTTGACCAAGATTTATGGGCATAAAATTCAAAAAAATCAGAAAAATAAAAAACCAAAGCACATAAGCATATTCAAGTTGATAAACAAGGTTTGGACATATTCAAACCATACAAATCATGTATCTACCCCTAACCCTAAACTCTGTCTTATGAAGTCAAGCATGAAGAGAAGTGGTTTCGGGTTTCAAACATGGAAATATCAAAAACCTCCCAAAAACTTCATTTTAGAGTGACTGAGAAGGTTACATGCTTCCCTTTTCATTTTCATGTTTTAAACTTGTTTAAATCTTGGTCAAACCTAGAATTTGACAAGATTCAAATGGGCATCAAAATTCAAAAAAATCAGAAAAAGAAAAACCAAAGCAATTGTTTTCTTATGTCATATAGTAAGCATTAAAGTTGATAAACAAGGTCTAGACATATTCAACCAGACAAATCATGTATCTATACCCCTAACCCCTAAACTCTGTCTTATGAAGTCAAGCATGTGAAGAGAAGTGGTTTTGGGTTTCAAACATGGAAATTTCAAAAACCTCCCAAAAGCTTCATTTTAGAGTGACTAAGAAGGATACATGCTTCCCTTTTCATTTTCATGTTTTAAACTTGTTTAAATTATCTTGGTCAAACCTAGGATTCGACATGATTCAAATGGGCATCAAAATTAAAAAAAAACAGAAAAAGGAAAAACCAAAGCAATAGTTTTCTTATATATGTCATATAGTAAGCATTAAAGTTGATAAACAAGGTCTAGATATATCCAAACCAGACAAATCATGTATCTACCCCCGGCCTGTCGATCTTATGAAGCTAGTCTACTAGCATGAAGGGAACTCGTTTTCGGTTTCAAACATAGAAATTACAAGAACATCCCAAAAGCTTCTCCATTTTAGAGTGACTACGAAGGATACTGACTTCCCTTTTCATTTTCATGTTTTAAACTTGTTTAAATCTTGGTCAAACCAAGGATTTGACCAAGATTCAAATGGGCCTAAAAATTTAGAAAAAATTCAAAAAGAGAATGAAAAACCAAAGCACATAGCATTCTTATGTCATATGTATAGTAAGCATTCAAGTTGATAAACAAGGTCTAGACATATTCAAACCAAAAAATCATGTATATATCTACCCCTAACCCTAAACTGATCTGTCGATCTTATGGAAGTCAATCATGAAGAGAAGTGGTTTTGGGTTTCAAACATGGAAATTTCAAGAACATCCCAAAAGCTTCATTTTAGAGTGACTAAGAAGGATCCATGCTTACTTACTCATTTTCACGTGTTAAACTTGTCTAAATCTTGGTGAAACCTAGGATTTGACCAAGATATGATTCAAATGCGCAGAAAATTAAAAAAATCAGAAAAATTAAAAACCAAAGTACATAGTCTTCTTATGTCATATAGTAAGCATATTCAAGTTGATAAACAAGGTTTGGACATATTCAAACCATACAAATCATGTATCTATACCCCCTAACCCTAAACTTTTTCTTATGAAGTCAAGCATGAAGAGAAGTGGTTTTGGGTTTCAAAGATGGAAATTTCAAAAACCTCCAAAAACTTCATTTTAGAGTGACTGAGAAGTTAGCATTAAAGTTGATAAACAAGGTTTAGACATATTCAAACCAGACAAATCATGTATCTACCCCTAACCCTAAACTCGGTCTTATGAAGTCTAGCATGAAGAGAATCGTTTTGAGTTTCAAACGTTTAAGCCAAAAGCCCCATTTCAAATATTTCAAACTTATTCAAAGTTGGTTCAAATTTGAAAGACATACAAGTTATAGCACACATAGTGCATACATTTTCACACATACTGCACTAGATGCTAACCCTATAGTTTGAGGCCACTTGGATGAGGTCGAAAAAGTTCTTGGATTAGAATCGTGTTGTTCGAACCCCGTAGTTGGATTTTTTTGAACCTTGATCTGTAGTACAGGGCAAAACCCTAGTTTAACCTATTTAATTATAGATTCGTATATCGATTTTTCTACCTTTTTATTATTACTATGCTGCAGATGTGCGTTTGCCCGTCGAGTGAAACTCGGAGGAAGAGGGATCACTCGGAAGGAGAGAAAAAAGGCAGAGCATTATGGTGTCTCCCCTTTTTCGGGTGATGATGATGATGTTGACTGTTGTGCAGGGTTTGTCAGTGCGCAGGACGTGCGAGCGAGCGAGCGAGCGAGTCGAGCGAGGCCGAGAATGAGATAGATTTGTTTTTTTTTGTGAGAGGGACAACCGAAGGATCCAGAAGGACCCACGGACTTCCAATACGCATCCTGATGCGTCTTCTCTTGACAAAGAAGATGGCTGGGAGTTGGCGTACCTATTGCACGTGACTTGTGCTCACTGAAGTGTGGGACCTCACGCGTGGGCACCACACGTAAGTGACAGACCTGTTGGTGTAAAAACTCGGTTGATTATAATAGTGCATTAGAACAAAGTTTCCTATGGATTCAAGGGTAGGAAATCCAAGTTAACTCATTTACATGACATTATTTTTTCCATGAAGCAAAGTTAACACTATCAATTGGTACATTTTGGAGTGACTAAGAAGGATCAATGCTTACTTATTCGTTTAATTTCACGTGTTAAACTTGTCTAAATCTTGTTCAAACCTAGGATTTGACCAAGATTCAAATGGGCAGAAAAATAATTAAAAAACAGAAAAATGAAAAACCAAATCACATAGTCTTCTTATGTCATATAGTAAGCATTCAAGTTGATAAACAAGGTCTAGACATATTCAAACCAGACAAATCATGTATCTATACCCCTAACCCCTAAACTCTGTCTTATGAAGTCAAGCATGTGAAGAGAAGTGGTTTTGGGTTTCAAACATGGAAATTTCAAAAACCTCCCAAAAGCTTCATTTTAGAGTGACTAAGAAGGATACATGCTTCCCTTTACATTTTCATGTTTTAAACTTGTTTAAATTATCTTGGTCAAACCTAGGATTTGACGAAGATACAAATGGGTGGGCACAAAATTCAAAAAAATCAGAAAAATGAAAAACCAAATCACATAGTCTTCTTATGTCATATCGTAAGCAATCAAGTTGATAAACAAGGTCTAGATATATCCAAACCAGACAAATCATGTATCTACCCCCTGTCGATCTTATGAAGTCTAGCATGAAGGGAAGTCGTTTTGGGTTTCAAACATTGAAATTTAAAGAACATCCCAAAAGCTTCATTTTAGAGTGACTAAGAAGGATACAGACTTCCCTTTTCATTTTCATGTTTTAAATTTGTTTAAATCTTGGTCAAACCAAGGATTTGACCAAGATTCAAATGGCCCTAAAAATTCAGAAAAAAATGAAAAGAATGAAAAACCAAAGCACATAACATTCTTATGTCATATGTATAGTAAGCATTCAAGTTGATATACAAGGTCTAGACATATATATTCAAACCTAGGATTTGACTAAGATTCAAATGGGCATAACAAATTCAAAAAACAAAAACCAAACACATAGTCTTCTGATGTCATATAGCAAGCATTCAAGTTGATAAACAAACTTGTTTAAATCATGGTCAAACCTAGGATTTGACCAAGATTCAAATGGGCATAATTTAAAAAAATGTAAAATCAAGGCACATAGTCTTCTTATGTCATATAGTAAGCATTCAATTAAGTTGATAAACAAGGTCTAGACATATCAAACCAGAAAATTCATGTGTCTAGCTACCCCTAACCCTAAACTCTGCACGAAGAGAAGTGGTTTTGGGTTTCAAACATGGATATTTCAAAAACCCTCCCAAAAACCTTCATTTTGGAGTTAATAAGAAGGATCAAGGCTTACTTTTTCATTTTCATGTTTTAATCTTTTTTAAATCTTTGTCAAACCTAGGTTTTGACCAATATTCAAAAGGGCATAATTTTAAAAAAATGAAATATCAAGGCACATAGTCTTCTTATGTCATATAGTAAGCATTCAATTAAGTTGATAAACAAGCTCTAGACATATTCAAACCAGAAAAATCATGATGTATCTACCCCCTATATATCCCTAAACCCTAACTTATGAAGTCAAGCATGAAGAGAAGTGGTTTTTGGTTTAAATCATGGAAATTTCAAAAACCCTCCCAAGAGCTTCATTTTGGAGTGACTAATTAAGAAGCATACATGCTTACCTTTTCATATTCATGTTTTAAACTTGTTCAAATCTAGGTCAACAAACCTAGGATTTGACGAAGAATCAAATGGGTATAAAAAATTTAAAAACAAGCTCTAGATAAGCTCAAGTTGAAAAACAAGTTCTAGACATATTCCAACCAGAAAAATCATGTATGTACCCCCTATATATATATCCCTAAACCCTGACTTATGAAGTCAAGCATGAAGAGAAGTGGTTTTTGGTTTCAATCATGGAAATTTCAAAAACCCTCCCAAGAGCTTCATTTTGGAGTGGCTAAGAAGGATAGATACTTAATTTTTCATATTTATGTTTTAAACTAGTTTAAATCATGGTCAAACCTAGGATTTGACCAAGATTCAAATGGGCATAAAAATTCAAAATAAATGAAAATAAATGAAAAACCAAGGCACGTAGTCTTCTTATGTCATATAGTAAGCATTCAATTAAGTTGATAAACAAGGTCTAGACATATTCAAACCAGAAACATCATGTATCTAGCTACCCTAGCCCTAAACTCTGTCTTATGAAGTCAAGCATGCATGAAGAGAAGTCGTGGTTTTTGGTTTCAAACATGGAAATTTTAAAAACCCTACCAAGATCTACATTTTGGAGTGACTAAGAAGGATATATGCTTAATTTTTCCTATTCATGTTTTATTAAACTTGTTTAAATCATGGTCAAACCTAGGATTTGACCAAGATTCAAATGGGCATAAAAATTCAGAAAAAACAAAAAATGGAAAATCAAGGCACATAGTCTTCTTATGTCACATTAGTAAGCATTCAATTAAGTTGATAAACAAGGTCTAGATATATTCAAACCAGAGAAATCATGTATCTACCCCTAACCCTAAACTCTATCTCATGAAGTCAAGCATGAAGATATGTGGTTTTTGGTTTAAAACATGGAAATTTCAAAAACCCTCCCAAGAGCTTCATTTTGGAGTGACTAAGAAGGATATATGCTTAATTTTTCATATTCATGTTTTCAACTTGTTTAAATCATGGTCAAACTTAGGATTTGACCAAGATTCAAATGGGCATAAAATTAAAAAAACAATAAAATGAAAAACCAATGCACATAGTCTTCTTATGTCATATATATAGTAAGCATTCAATTAAGTTGATAACAAGGTCTAGACATATTCAAACGAGAAAAATCATGTATCAAGCTACCCCTAACCCCAAACTCTGTCTTATGAAGTCAAGCATGAAGAGAAGTACGTGGTTTTTTGGTTTCAAACATGGAAATTTCAAAAACCCTCTCAAGAGCTTCATTTTGGAGTGACTACGAAGGATACATGCTTAATTTTCATATTCATGTTTTAAACTTGTTTAAATCATGGTCAAACCTAGGATTTGACCAAGATTCAAATGGGCATAATTTAAAAAAATGTAAAATCAAGGCACATAGTCTTCTTATGTCATATAGTAAGCATTCAATTAAGTTGATAAACAAGGTCTAGACATATCAAACCAGAAAAATCATGTATCTACCCCTATATATCCCCAAACTCTGTCTTTATGAAGTCAAGCATGAAGAGAAGTGGTTTTTTGGTTTCAAGCATGGAAATTTCAAAAACCTCCCCAAACTTCATTTTAGAGTGACTAAGAAGGATACAAGCTTGCCTTTTCATTTTCATGTTTTAAACTTGTTTAAATTATCTTGGTCAAATCTAGGATTTGACAAGATTCAAATGGGCAAACATATGATAAGTGATGCAAATATCATTTCTAAGTGCGGGCAAACCAGAGATATGTGGTTTTTGGTTTCAAACATATTCAAACGAGAGAAATCATGTATCTACCCCCTAACACTAAACTCTGTCTCATGAAGTCAAGCGCATGCATGAAGATATGTGGTTTTTGGTTTCAAACATGGAAATTTCAAAAACCCTCCCAAGAGCTTCATTTCGAAGTGATTAATTAAGAAGCATACATGCATGCTTACTTTTTCATATTCATGTTTTAAACTTATTCAAATCTTGGTGAAACCTAGGATTTGACCAAGATTCAAATGGGTATAAAAATTTAAAAAATACAAAAAAGGTCTTCTTATGTTATATAGTAGGCATTCAATTAAGTTGATAAACAAGTTCTAGACATATTCAAACAAGAAAAATCATGCATGTATCTACCCATAACCCTAAACTTTGTTTCATGAAGTCAAGCATGAAGATATGTGGTTTTTGGTTTCGAACATGGAAATTCAAAAACCCTCCCAAGAGCTTCATTTTGAAGTGACTAAGAAGCATACATGCTTACTTTTTCATATTCATGTTTTTAACTTATTCAAATCTTGGTGGAACCAAGGATTTGACAAAGATTCGAATGGGTATAAAAATTCAAAAAAAACAAGGTCTTCTCTTATGTTATATAGTAAGCATTCAATTAATTTGATAAACAAGGTCTAAACATATTCAAACCAGGAAAATCATGTATCTACCACCTAACCCTAAACTCTGTCTTATGAAGTCAAGCATGCATGAAGAGAAGTGGTTTTTGGTTTCAAGCATGGAAATTTCCATGTTTGAAACCCAAAACCACTTCTCTTCATATGCTTGACTTCATATGACAGAGTTTAGCGTTAGGGGGTAGATACATGATTTTTTGGTTTGAATATGTCCAAACCTTGTTTATCAACTTGAATGTGTAATATATATATGACATAAGAAGACTGCATGCTTTGGTTTTTCATTTTTTGATTTTTTTGAAATTTTAAGCCCATCTGATTCTTTGTCAAATAATAGGTTTGACCAAGATTTAAACATGTTTAAAACATGAAAATGAAAAAGGTAAGCCTCCATCCTTCTTAGTCACTCCAAAATGAAGCTTTTTGGAGGGTTTTTGAAAATTCCATGTTTGAAACCCAAAACGACTTCTCTTCGTGCTTGACTTGATAAGACAGAGTTTTGGGTTAGGGGTAGATACATGATTTTTCCGGTTTGAATATGTCTAGACCTTGTTTATCAACTTAAATGCTAACTATATGACATCAGAATGGGCATAAAAATTTAAAAAATTTAAAAATGTAAAACCAAAATTTAATTGGGAGGAAAGGGTACATGAATTACAATTAAAAAACAAGGTAACTTAAATACTTGGATGCCCCAAGATGTGTGGAAGCCCAAAACAATGGCAAAACATATCATGTGCGCATGCTGCATCCAATTCAAGTAGAACACATAGTAGGCACCGATAGTTTGACCTAAATTTGAAATCAAAGAGAAGGTGGTTAGAAAAAATCAAAATTGGCAAAGCAAAGCATGAAATCAAAAAATTGTGATGCACTCTAGCTATGAAAATTATCAAACAATGCAAACCAAAATGATTTTTTAGAGGAATACTAGTTCAACTTATTTAATTTTTTATTTGTAGGCCAAAATCAAACCCCGTAGTTGGATTTTTTTTTCAACTTGATCTGTAGTACTGGGGAAAACCCTAGTTTATAACCTATTTAATAATAGATTCGTAGTCGATTCTTTTACTTTTTTATTATTACTATGCAGCACATGTGTGTTTGCCCGTCGAGTGAAACTCGGAGGAAGAGGAATCACTCGGAAGGAGAAGAAGGGAGAGCAGTCACGGGGCCCCTCTTATTGATGGTGTATATTCTTTTTCTGGTGATGTTGACTGTTGTGCAGGGTTTGTCAGTGCGCAGGAGGTGCGAGCGAGCGAGCGAGTCGAGCGAGGCCGAGAATGAGAGAGATTTGTTTTTTTGTGAGAGGGACAACCGAAGGATCCAGAAGGACCCACAGACTTCCAATACGCATCCTGATGCGTCTTCTCTTGACAAAGAAGATGGCTGGGAGTTGGCGTACCTATTGCACGTGACTTGTGCTCACTCAAGTGTGGGACCACACGCGTGGGCACCACACGTAAGTGACAGACCTGTTGGTGTAAAAACTCGGTTGATTATTATAGTGCATTAGAACAAAGTTTCCTATGGATTCAAGGGTAGGAAATCCAAGTTAACTCATTTACATGACATTATTTTTTCCATGAAGCAAAGTTAACACTATCAATTGGTACATTTTGGAGTGACTAAGAAGGATCAATGCTTACTTATTCGTTTAATTTCACGTGTTAAACTTGTCTAAATCTTGTTCAAACCTAGGATTTGACCAAGATTCAAATGGGCAGAAAAATAATTAAAAAACAGAAAAATGAAAAACCAAATCACATAGTAAGCATTCAAGTTGATAAACAAGGTCTAGACATATTCAAACCAGACAAATCATGTATCTATACCCCTAACCCCTAAACTCTGTCTTATGAAGTCAAGCATGTGAAGAGAAGTGGTTTTGGGTTTGGGGGTATATATACATGATTTTTATTGTTTAAATATATATAGACTTTGTTGATCAACATGAATGCTTAATTACTATATGACATAAGAAGTTTATGTGCTTTGGTGTTTCATTTTTTTGATTTCTTTTTTGAATTTTTATGCCCATTTGAATCTTGGTCAAATCCTAGGTTTGACAAAGATTTAAACAAGTTTGAAACATGAAAATGAAAAAGTAAGCTTGGATCCTTCTTAGTCACTCCAAAATGAAGCTTTTGGGTGGGTTTTTGAAATTTCCATGTTTGAAACCCAAAACCACTTCTTCTCTTCATGCTTGACTTCATAAGACAACGTTTAGGGTTAGGGGGTAGATACATGATTTTTCTGGTTTGAATATGTCTAGACTTCGTTGATCAACTTGAATGCTTAGTATATTACATAAGAAGACTATGTGGTTTGGTTTTTGATTTTCTTGATTTTGTTTGATTTTTTATGACCATTTGAATCTTGGTCAAATCCTAGGTTTGACCAAGATTTAAACAAGTTTAAAACATGAAAATGAAAAAGTAAGCATGGATCCTTCTTAGTCATGACAATGAGTTAACTTGGCTTTACTACCCTTGATGAATCCATAGGAAACTTTTTGTACTAATGCAGTATAATATTCTGGTTTGAATATGTCTAGACCTTGTTTATCAACTTAATTTGAAAGACATACAAGTTATAGCACACATAGTGCATACATTTTCACACATACTGCACTAGATGCTAACCCTATAGTTTGAGGCCATTTGGATGAGGTCGAAAAAATTCTTGGATTAGAATCGTGTTGTTCGAACCCCGTAGTTGGATTTTTTTGAACCCTTGATCTTTAGAACTGGGCAAAACCCAAGTTTAACCATGCAAGATTCAAATGGCCCTAAAAATTCAGAAAAAAATCAAAAGAATGAAAAACCAAAGCACATATATAGCATTCTTATGTCATATGTATAGTAAGCATTCAAGTTGATAAACAAGGTCTAGACATATATATTCAAACCAGAAAAATCATGTATATATCTACCCCTAAAACTCTAATTAAACTATGTCTTATGAAGTCAATCATGTAGAGAAGTGGTTTTGGGTTTCAAATATGGAAATTTCAAGAACCTCCCAAAAGCTTCATTTTAGAGTGACTAAGAAGGATCCAGGCTTATCTTTTCATTTCATGTTTTAAACTTGTTTAAATCCTGGTCAAACCTAGGATTTGACCAAGATTTATGGGCATAAAATTCAAAAAAATCAGAAAAATAAAAAACCAAAGCACATAAGCATATTCAAGTTGATAAACAAGGTTTGGACATATTCAAACCATACAAATCATGTATCTACCCCTAACCCTAAACTCTGTCTTATGAAGTCAAGCATGAAGAGAAGTGGTTTCGGGTTTCAAACATGGAAATATCAAAAACCTCCCAAAAACTTCATTTTAGAGTGACTGAGAAGGTTACATGCTTCCCTTTTCATTTTCATGTTTTAAACTTGTTTAAATCTTGGTCAAACCTAGAATTTGACAAGATTCAAATGGGCATCAAAATTCAAAAAAATCAGAAAAAGAAAAACCAAAGCAATTGTTTTCTTATGTCATATAGTAAGCATTAAAGTTGATAAACAAGGTCTAGACATATTCAACCAGACAAATCATGTATCTATACCCCTAACCCCTAAACTCTGTCTTATGAAGTCAAGCATGTGAAGAGAAGTGGTTTTGGGTTTCAAACATGGAAATTTCAAAAACCTCCCAAAAGCTTCATTTTAGAGTGACTAAGAAGGATACATGCTTCCCTTTTCATTTTCATGTTTTAAACTTGTTTAAATTATCTTGGTCAAACCTAGGATTCGACATGATTCAAATGGGCATCAAAATTAAAAAAAACAGAAAAAGGAAAAACCAAAGCAATAGTTTTCTTATATATGTCATATAGTAAGCATTAAAGTTGATAAACAAGGTCTAGATATATCCAAACCAGACAAATCATGTATCTACCCCCGGCCTGTCGATCTTATGAAGCTAGTCTACTAGCATGAAGGGAACTCGTTTTCGGTTTCAAACATAGAAATTACAAGAACATCCCAAAAGCTTCTCCATTTTAGAGTGACTACGAAGGATACTGACTTCCCTTTTCATTTTCATGTTTTAAACTTGTTTAAATCTTGGTCAAACCAAGGATTTGACCAAGATTCAAATGGGCCTAAAAATTTAGAAAAAATTCAAAAAGAATGAAAAACCAAAGCACATAGCATTCTTATGTCATATGTATAGTAAGCATTCAAGTTGATAAACAAGGTCTAGACATATTCAAACCAAAAAATCATGTATATATCTACCCCTAACCCTAAACTGATCTGTCGATCTTATGGAAGTCAATCATGAAGAGAAGTGGTTTTGGGTTTCAAACATGGAAATTTCAAGAACATCCCAAAAGCTTCATTTTAGAGTGACTAAGAAGGATCCATGCTTACTTACTCATTTTCACGTGTTAAACTTGTCTAAATCTTGGTGAAACCTAGGATTTGACCAAGATATGATTCAAATGCGCAGAAAATTAAAAAAATCAGAAAAATTAAAAACCAAAGTACATAGTCTTCTTATGTCATATAGTAAGCATATTCAAGTTGATAAACAAGGTTTGGACATATTCAAACCATACAAATCATGTATCTATACCCCCTAACCCTAAACTTTTTCTTATGAAGTCAAGCATGAAGAGAAGTGGTTTTGGGTTTCAAAGATGGAAATTTCAAAAACCTCCAAAAACTTCATTTTAGAGTGACTGAGAAGTTAGCATTAAAGTTGATAAACAAGGTTTAGACATATTCAAACCAGACAAATCATGTATCTACCCCTAACCCTAAACTCGGTCTTATGAAGTCTAGCATGAAGAGAATCGTTTTGAGTTTCAAACGTTTAAGCCAAAAGCCCCATTTCAAATATTTCAAACTTATTCAAAGTTGGTTCAAATTTGAAAGACATACAAGTTATAGCACACATAGTGCATACATTTTCACACATACTGCACTAGATGCTAACCCTATAGTTTGAGGCCACTTGGATGAGGTCGAAAAAGTTCTTGGATTAGAATCGTGTTGTTCGAACCCCGTAGTTGGATTTTTTTGAACCTTGATCTGTAGTACAGGGCAAAACCCTAGTTTAACCTATTTAATTATAGATTCGTATATCGATTTTTCTACCTTTTTATTATTACTATGCTGCAGATGTGCGTTTGCCCGTCGAGTGAAACTCGGAGGAAGAGGGATCACTCGGAAGGAGAGAAAAAAGGCAGAGCATTATGGTGTCTCCCCTTTTTCGGGTGATGATGATGATGTTGACTGTTGTGCAGGGTTTGTCAGTGCGCAGGACGTGCGAGCGAGCGAGCGAGCGAGTCGAGCGAGGCCGAGAATGAGATAGATTTGTTTTTTTTTGTGAGAGGGACAACCGAAGGATCCAGAAGGACCCACGGACTTCCAATACGCATCCTGATGCGTCTTCTCTTGACAAAGAAGATGGCTGGGAGTTGGCGTACCTATTGCACGTGACTTGTGCTCACTGAAGTGTGGGACCTCACGCGTGGGCACCACACGTAAGTGACAGACCTGTTGGTGTAAAAACTCGGTTGATTATAATAGTGCATTAGAACAAAGTTTCCTATGGATTCAAGGGTAGGAAATCCAAGTTAACTCATTTACATGACATTATTTTTTCCATGAAGCAAAGTTAACACTATCAATTGGTACATTTTGGAGTGACTAAGAAGGATCAATGCTTACTTATTCGTTTAATTTCACGTGTTAAACTTGTCTAAATCTTGTTCAAACCTAGGATTTGACCAAGATTCAAATGGGCAGAAAAATAATTAAAAAACAGAAAAATGAAAAACCAAATCACATAGTCTTCTTATGTCATATAGTAAGCATTCAAGTTGATAAACAAGGTCTAGACATATTCAAACCAGACAAATCATGTATCTATACCCCTAACCCCTAAACTCTGTCTTATGAAGTCAAGCATGTGAAGAGAAGTGGTTTTGGGTTTCAAACATCGAAATTTCAAAAACCTCCCAAAAGCTTCATTTTAGAGTGACTAAGAAGGATACATGCTTCCCTTTACATTTTCATGTTTTAAACTTGTTTAAATTATCTTGGTCAAACCTAGGATTTGACGAAGATACAAATGGGTGGGCACAAAATTCAAAAAAATCAGAAAAATGAAAAACCAAATCACATAGTCTTCTTATGTCATATCGTAAGCAATCAAGTTGATAAACAAGGTCTAGATATATCCAAACCAGACAAATCATGTATCTACCCCCTGTCGATCTTATGAAGTCTAGCATGAAGGGAAGTCGTTTTGGGTTTCAAACATTGAAATTTAAAGAACATCCCAAAAGCTTCATTTTAGAGTGACTAAGAAGGATACAGACTTCCCTTTTCATTTTCATGTTTTAAATTTGTTTAAATCTTGGTCAAACCAAGGATTTGACCAAGATTCAAATGGCCCTAAAAATTCAGAAAAAATGAAAAGAATGAAAAACCAAAGCACATAACATTCTTATGTCATATGTATAGTAAGGCATTCAAGTTGATATACAAGGTCTAGACATATATATTCAAACCTAGGATTTGACTAAGATTCAAATGGGCATAACAAATTCAAAAAACAAAAACCAAACACATAGTCTTCTGATGTCATATAGCAAGCATTCAAGTTGATAAACAAGGTCTAGACATATTCAAACCAGAAAAATCCGGTATCTACCCCTAACCCTAAACTCTGTCTTATGAAGTCAATCACGAAGAGAAGTCGTTTTGGGTTTCAAACATGGAAATTTCAAAAACCCTCCCAAAAGCTTCATTTTGGAGTGAATAAGAAGGATCCAGGCTTACTTTTCATTTTCATGTTTTATACTTGTTTAAATCTTGGTCAAACCTAGGATTTGACCAGGATTCAAATGGGCATAACAAATTCAAAAAAATAAAAACCAAACACATAGTCTTCTGATGTCATATAGCAAGCATTCAAGTTGATAAACAAGCTAGGTCTAGACATATTCAAACCAGAAAATTCATGTATCTACCCCCTAACCCTAAACTCTATCTTATGAAGTCAAGCACGAAGAGATGTCGTTTTGGGTTTCAAACATGGAAATTTCAAAAACCCTTCCAAAAGCTTCATTTTGGAGTGAATAAGAAGTCAAGCACGAAGAGAAGTCGTTTTCATGTTTTAAACTTGCTTAAATCCTGGTCAAACCTAGGATTTGACCAAGATTCAAATGGGCATAAAATATAAAAAAACAGAAAATGAAAAACCAAAGCACATAGTCTTCTTATGTCATATAGTAAGCATTAAAGTTGATAAACAAGGTCTAGACATATTCAAACAAGAAAAATCATGTATCTACCCCTAACCCTAAACTCTATCTTATGTAGTCAAACATGAAGAGAAGAAGTGGTTTTGGGTTTCAAACTTGGAAATTTCAAGAACCTCCCAAAAGCTTCATTTTAGAGTGTCTAAGAAGGATCCATGCTTACCTTTTCATTTTTCATGTGTTAAACTTGTTTAAATCTTGGTCAAATCTACAAATGGGCATGAAAATTCAAAAAAGAAATCAAAAAATGGAAATAGATGGGCATAAAAATACATTTTTTGCCAACATTGTGAATAAGTAAAATGGTACACTGATATCATTTTGCATATATAGGAGTAAAAAACTTGAGTATTCAAAGTTGATGGCCGTGAGAAGATTCACATACAGTATGTGCCAAAATATGTCTTCACAAGAAAGTTCGCTACAGATCCTGCATGAACCCTTCCCAAGTGGGTACAAAAACAAGCAAACTCATACAGTTTAATTTTGAATTCATTAGGATAAAGCTCAATTATAAAACCATATGTAGATGTGGATCGAGATAAAACACTGCAACTTGATTTGGACATCTTTCAGGGTCTAGCGTACATGTGAAAATTGAAGTGGTTGTAGATTGGTAGAGACACTTCACAAAAGACCACTCGTTTTGCCCTCCTTGTGCACAGATGAAATGGGGAATCCATTTTTTATTGCCAACACATGACCCAAAAAATCTACTACTACATCCCCGTTTGAAAATATATAGGTGTCTCACTTATGTCTTGATACATGCATTTTAGTCAGAGATACATATGTATCCATACAAATTTGAGATGCATATTTTTAACCTAGGGGCATATATGAATCTTTAGCAGGTGCGTTTTTTTACTAATCCATATGGAATATTTTGATAAAACCCTTTTAGAAGGCTTTGTTAAGGCCTCAAGGACAATGAGTTGGGAGGAGGCCAGGTAGACTGTAGCTAGGCATTGATTCGGAATTTATGATGCTTGCGACTTGCTTGCGTGGCTTGTTGATTTCCCAGGTGACGCAGCTTTTTTTGACTGCCCAGCCATGGATAGGTCATAGGAGTGCAGAGCTGTAGGCGGTGCGGATAAGTACGCGGGGCATTGATGATGTAGGTGTGTTCGGTTGCCCACGCGAGTGCAGAGCTGTAGGGTTATGCGAGTAGGCCTTTAAACTGGGAGGTGGCACAAGAAGATTTTAGTAAGGAATGGTTCCTTTCCAGAGGAATGGAATGGTTCCATCCCCGCGTTCGGTTTGGACAAAAAGGAGGTACAGAATGGTACTGTTTTTTGTTCGGTTGGAGGAATTGGAGAGCAGAACGGAATGTGGTTAAACTAAACTTTTGTCTAAGAATCGTAATTAACAATGGCAAATAGCCTTTTAAATCTTAAAATCGTAATTAACAACGCCTAATGGCCTTTTTAATCTTAAAATCGTAATTAATGTTATTTTTTGTATGGTCGGGGAATTTGGAGAGTAGAACGGAATGAAGTTAAAGTTTAATCTTTTGTCTAAATATCGTAATTAATAGTGGCCTTTTTAATCTCAAAATCATAATTAACAACAACTAATAATTTTTTTGGTTGGATTAGTGAAGTGCTTTGTAATTAATAGCGGCTAAGTAACAGCCGTTCCACCACATTCCACCGATTCGGTGGAATGGGTGCATTCTGCATATGGGGAGAATATTCCCTTTCGAGGAACCACTCGGTTCCGTTCCATTCCACAACCGAACACAAGAATGGGCTCTAGGTGCGGAACGGTTCCATTCCATTCCACTTGGTTCTGGAACCGAACACACCCTAAATGCGTTGCAATGGAAAATGACAGTGTGTGGTGGCCTGATGGTGAAGAAGAAAGGTCGGGCGAAGAGTTGTTGGCTAGAGTCGGTTTTATACGAATCGACGAGGTGCGGGATAGTTTGATTTTAAGGGCTCCTTTCATTCACAGGATAGGGAAATCATAGGAGTAGGAATGTAGGATTGGGATTTGGGATGACATGTGTAGTTAAATCCTATAATAAGATGAGTTGCGTTTGATTGCGCCAAATGAATTTTTCCATGAGGTAGGACCAAATATTTAATCCTATACTAGGATTTGCACTACTTGATGATTCCTATAGGATTATTTCCTATTGGATATGTTCATATGAATCAAACTACTAGTGTAGGAAATATTCCTATAAGATCTAAATCCTATTATCTTATACCAACCTAATATGAATCAAAGAAGCCCTAAAGGATTTTCGAAGGAATCATGTACGAAGTATGATTTTTCTAAGTCACCCAACATATATACTAGGAATAGAACTAAGTAGTACCATATACTTAGGCCCGCATGCACAAATATTAAGTGTGGATTGAGGAAGTCGACAACTTGGGAAAAAACTTTCGCAACTGCACACCTATGTTACCACCCTTGCGACGCTAATTGTCGTAGAGCTGACCTAGAACGAACTCTTGTCTCGGTTAACATGAGAGAGATAAGGGATAAATACAATTGTGATACACTTTCCTAATATTTTGTTGAATGAGATAATCTTGTGTTTTCCTAATAGGGTTAATTAAGTACACATTTGGCAGCTCGTGTGTTGCATACGTTGGTGAACTTTAGACCCCAACTATATATTATTATTTGAACTCACCTCTAACACTTAATTATGTATAATAAGGTCCCTAACTGACCTCAAACACAATTAGGTATAACAGCGGTCCATAACTAACCTCAAACACTTAATTAGGTCTAACATTGCCCCCTTAGACTACCCACAATGGGAGTATCATAGGTAGTACACTATCATGCATCTCATGCTTGCAAAAAAGCTGATGTGGCACTGCAATTAAAGATGAGAGAGAGGATTATAATATCATAGGTAGATACCGTATCATAGCACGTAGTACTAGAAAATTTAATGTTAAATAATCTTGTACATAGATCTGCATTGAGATTCTACAAATCAATTAATATAAGAAGATTATGATACTAGTACATGATACCATGCATCGTTGACATAGTAACATGTAGTATTAATTGTATCATACACACCATACTTTTATATATGATACTATGCATTGTGACTAGTATTACTGACCTCATATATACGCTTACTTAGGTCAAACAATGGTCTTTTAAGTAGTATCGGTTTAATGAAGGTTGACCTATTTTTAACTTCATTTGTGCACTAGTAGATATGATTTGGCCCATTTTTATCCATAGGCTCATCTGATGTGATGTCTGCTATATATATTGTCTTCGATGAGTATCACGCGCATTACATACTCATACCATAGAACGAAGATGAAACCCCTTACCCTCAGCGACGTACGCAACATGGTGTTTGGGTTGAATGGCCCACCCTATTTTAAAATGTTTTAGTTAATTAATTATGTAAAAAATTATCACATATAAAGTGGAAAAAAGAAAATTAGTAAGGTGTGCCCACCTGGCCTACGGTTGTTTTGTGCGTCCTCCACTGCGTACTCCTCTTGATCTGTGACGATGAACATAGTTCTTTAGAACACATGCAACACTTACAGTTGATAGGCCGTTGCAAAGCTAATCAATGATAAAACCTGCTTTTATAATCCATTGTACTTTGATTTAATTAGTCCCTCTAATGGACCCCAACTATGTGTGCTTGAGATTTAGCAAAATGCTTTGCCGCCGTGCCACATAACAAATAATAAACAGACCAATCAAGTTTTTATCATTGCTAGACCTAACTAAGTGTTCAAGTGCTCAATTTTGACCACATTAGAGTTGAGGGGCCAAACATAATTCTTAAATACGTGAGGGACCGAACATATACTTCTAAACACCCGAGGGACAAGACAAATTTGAGTACTATTGTTATTATTAGACTAGTCACAATGGGGAGTATCATATAATAGTATCATACATATGATACTAATGTACGATATTATTTTCACAGTCCATAGTATCATCATGTAGTAGTATAATATGTTACATGTATTTAGGGATTTGTAGAATCTCAATACAAAAGTGTGTACAAGATTTGTTTGGCAGTAATTTTTCTAGTTCTACATGATATGATACGATATCTACCTATGATACCACTATCGTCTCTTTCATCATTAACTGATATGACACATCAACATTTTGCATGCATGTAGTGCATGATACTACTTATGATATTGCCATTGTGAGTAGTCTCCCTTTGTCCTAGAGTACAATGCCAATTTGTTTTCAGAGGCAAACTTAGACTAATACTTGGGCCCGCCAATTATGAGTTGCATGTCATTCAAAACTATATCATCGGATGCTTGTTTCGATGAACTTTCCAATGGTATATTTTGCGGATGTCATAAAATTAGGCTGGTCATACTATTTCTATAGTGGGTAGTATCATGGAGTAGTATCATAGTAATGCTACATTTATTATTTTTTAGAATCTCAATGCAAATTTGTGTACAAGATTTGTTTAGCATTAAGTTTTCTCGTTGTTTGCGCTATGATACAGTATCTACCTATGTTACACTAATCTCCTCTCTCCTACTTAATTAGCTGCCACATCAACATTTTTGTGGGACCAATGTGTATGATACTAGCTATGATACTAGCACTATCATGTGGGTACCTAAATCTCGAGTCAAAGTTTGACACGAAACCGATGTGGACTTTATTCATGGTGGAAGGGAGTAACAATCATAAGCACATTATTATTATTGTTTGAACAACATTTTATTTGATGTGCCATAAGAAGTTTAGAAACTCCTAGCCTGCGGAGGTGGCGTTTTGGCACACGCGTGCATATGCACCAATTATAGAAAATGATTAAAAAAATTATATAAATGTTAATTTTTTTGGTATACATTGTGACATCATATGTTCGTTCACAAGTTTTCGTGGAAAAACGACATTTTGTGTGGCGTGTAAAAAAAGGCAAAAAATATACTGTACGTAGTCGTGTTACAACATCAAAATTTGTCTTTTTTATAGGAGCCACATAATTTTTTTGTGAGAAAACTTGTGTACCAACATAAAATGTCTAGATATACATGTAAAATTTTAGTTTAGAATTTTTTGACACTTTGAAATATGGATTCACATAATGGGAGCATATGCTCCTATGAGGCAAAGTGCATTTCCGCTAGCCCCCGCCATTTCTTATATCTCTATATTGTCTATATATCTATACCTCTACCTCTACCCCCTTGGATTCCTGAACAGACGTACAGTACTAGTAGGGCCTACTATTTATTATTATTACATACTCTCAAAAAAAACCTACTGCAGCCAAAATTTAATATCATCGAGCGGTAAAATTCCCCGCCAACGCCCAAATATCTCGCGCCGCAAAGTTTCAGATCTGCGAATATTTTTTTCCTCAAAAGAAGGACTGCGAAATTCCCTTCTACTCCTCTATCGCCCAGCTTCGCCCTAGTTTCGCCCGCAAGCCCTCAGAGAAACCGCCCCTCTTGCCTACCTCCAGACCTTCCCGGCCGCCGCACTTCGCCGTTCAAGCTGCCACGGCTTCAAACCCCGAGGCTGCCCTATCCGCTTGATCCGCACCTACTCCGGCGTCCACCGCACCGTATCTCGTTCGCCGACTCTATCGACCACCGCACCTGACCAGCTTCGCCGACACCGACGCCCCCGTGCACTGCACATCATCTGCTTCACCGACCTTCTAGTTCGGCCGGCGCGCTGAACACTTCATCGACCGCCCAGCATGTCCTTCTCCGACCCCCCAAGATCTGCTTCCCCGGCACCCACCGCAACAGCAGTCCCCTCGCCGACCTCCACGTCACCCGTAAGAACGCGGAACACGTCTAAACGCCGCCCAGAAATAGGTAACCAGACATCCCTGCGCGTTTTGTTCTGTTAGGAGTATTGCAGCTGACTGTATTTCTGAATTCGTGCTATATTTCTAACTTACAAGTGCTTTCGTTGATAACCACCTCATCCTTTAGGTTTAAACACGACGCATAAGTATGTTTTTCCGTGACCAAACCCACCCATTCGCTGAAACTCTACATGGTATCAGAGCCTAGGTTTCCTTCCTGCTAGCCGCCACAAACAGTACCAAACAAGTTCTTCCTTTGATCACAAAACCCACCGTTGAGATGTAGAAATCCAGGCGGCGGGAGGCCGCATCAGGTGCTCTGCGTGGGTTGCGGCTATCACACACAGCGATGTGAGCTGTGTGAGATCGGCGGCTGCTCGCGCGGGGAGAAAGAAGAGGGTGAAGATCGTTTTGGTTTAGAAAGGAGAGAAGAGGAAGTGAATCCGTGGCAGAGAGATCTGGATCCGTGTGAGGGGCAGAAGTTGGAGGCGTGCGGAGTGGGGCGAGCCTTTGAGCGCAGGGCGGAGCCGGAGGTTGGTGCTGGACGTTGACCAGCGCGAGCCGGTCGATGTGGCCAGGTGCGGTCCGCCAGGTTGGCCAGGGCGCGCAGACGAGGCGCCATCCGAGTGGAAGTGAGGAGAAAATGGAGATGTGAGGCTGTGAGGATATGTGGTGATGGAGTTGATGAGGCTGCGGTTGAGTCGTGATGGAGTTGATGAGGCTGCGGTTTAGTGGTGATGGTGATGGTTGTGGATATTGTTGAGATATATAAGTGGATTGCCTAGCCCTTTCCATCAGTTCGGACTTTTGGTTGCGTTGGCTAGTGCATGAAGCTTGACATGGTATCAGAGCCAGGGTCTCGAGTTCGAGTCCTGGTTTCGCAATTTACCCACCCCTATGTCCGCCGCGTATACGATCATTCATACGTGTGCTATTCTGTTTCCACGTGTTGGCCTCCTCTTCTCTTCTTCCGGTCACACGTGAGGAGGGGTGTTGAGATATATATTGTTGAGATATATAAGTGGATTGCCTAGCCCTTTCCATCAGTTCGGACTTTTGGTTGCGTTGGCTAGTGCAAGAAGCTTGATGGATATGTCCAGGGGAAAGGCATGCGTGCCTGAGGTGAGACTGGTTGAGGCCTGACCGGGGGATAGGCATGGGTGCTTGAGGAGTGGATGGTTGAGGCAGGAGTTGGCTGGGGGTTTGTGGGAGAGACGGAAGAGGTGGCCGGGCAGAGTGGAGAAGAGAGGCTGAGGACATTGAGGCGAGTGTGGATGGTTCTGCGGAACTTGTGTGGTGAGGCAGCCGGGGTTGTTGAGGACGTGTATGGTTAGGAGTTGTGCGTATCCCAGATGGTTGAAGCTGGATATCTTCGCTGCTGATGAAGAGATGAATCGAGATGACAAGATGATGGAAAGTGCAATGCTGTCATGTATCCTAGGAGTTATGCTGAATGTTCATTACTGGTAGTTGTCATATGTGTCATGTTGTTGTTGCAAGATGGCCATGGTTGTTTACCCATGATCATCTTGAGGGGGTGTGTTGGACCATGAGTGAGTTTAGTAGTAGCGCTGTAGTAATATTGTATCCAGTGTGAGGCCCATAGAGGCCCATGTCCAGTAGTATTGTAACCCTAACTCAGATGATATAAATACACAGTGTGGTGGTCTGAGTAACCTAACCCACCCATTCGCTGAAACTCTACAAAATATGAGCCACCAATCATGAGCCGTTGAATGCTCTACATGTCCACGATTGACAACAACAACAACAAAGCCTTTATTCCCAAACAAGTTGGGGTAGGCTATACAAGTCCACAATTGACACGATTACAATTTCTCACTATTTGGCCGTAGGCTACTGCTCTAGTTACATCATGTTTGATATCTTTCTGCGATCCTGTATTACATGTTTATGCACGTCATAATGCTTCTACTACTATTTGGTGTCAATTTAATTATAGCAAAGCCGTGACTCGTAACTGTTTGTTGTTATTACACGTGCAGCAGGCACATCTTACACTCATAAACGTAGAGTAAAGCTCGCCTATAATCATGTAAGTACCTGCTGTTTTTTGTATATTGCTTAATGCAAACTTCTATATCTTGGACCTGTTTCTGTTTACAATTGGCCTCTCCTTCATGCAGAGGAGAAACAGTGAGGCACCAGGTTCTTCTGTCCAAGTACCCGATGAGGTCCGTGTGACTCAAAAAAAAGCTCACGTAAGTTCCCTGTTTTTTTTGGAATGTTAATTTACCTCCTGTGCATAGTTCAATTGCATCATTTTCTGTATGTTGCACTACCTAAGTTGCCTAATGGAATCTAATAAAATATAAACAATGACCATATGGAACATTGCACACTGCCTTTGACCCATCTGGCATCCGGCATGCCTGGGTATAAGTTACATGATTTGGCTATGTTAATACAAGTCCTGAAATTCTATTATGTTAATTTTTTGCCTGTTGCTTCATTGAGTTTGCCTGTTGTTCCATGGCTAGTGCATGAAGTTTGATAGAAATGATCCTAGCTGAAATGATGCACTTTGTGTTTTTTTATTGCTTTATTCCTAACCTAGCTTCCTATTCTACTTGAAACATGATTGCTTTATTCCTAACCTAGCTTCCTATTCTACTTGAAACATGGTGAAAAAATAGTTATATTACTTGTTTAAATGTCTAGCTTTGTTTTTCTGAGTCCCATTGACATGATGTGGTATATCCATATTCAAATGATCTGGCTGTTTATATAATACGCTCCATGTTCAATTGCTTCATTCAGTTTCTAGTAATCTATTATACATGATGCACATGGTGCTACTTGTTATATGCCCTTTTTTGTTTGAGTTTGATCATGAATTCAAGATTAAGCATTGCCTAAACGTTGACCAACGTAGGAAGATTCCCTCCCTTGTCTATACGTTGTGAGATAGATGATGAGACCTCTCTAGCAGCGAATTTATACGCGCTAGATAACACCCCGTTTAATTCGGTCCTGTTGGGACTCGAACCCGGGTGGGCTGGCTGCGCACTCGCAAGCCTTGCCACTGAGCTAGCACTCAGTTCTCAGATTAAGCAATGCCTCGTTATGCTTAATTTAAATGTTATGGCACTTCATACAAGCCATACAATTAATTGTTGCATTGACCTTCTGCGATGTCGAAGGCACTATCTGAGTCATGCTTAAATCAATCATACATTATTTTCCTAATAGTATCAAATCCAACATGCACATCTTTTGACTGTATTTGGCTATTTGCTAGATTTCTTCTGTGCAGTGACCTGGCTTCGTTATTGGGCACATGATGTCTAGTTGCTTGGTTCATTGTATACATCATCGCCATGATCTAGTTTGGTTTGTTCTAAGAGGCATGTGGCTTAACTGGTTTCTTTGTTGTATCTGCCCATGGTTCTTTCAAAATTATGTCAACAATGCTGTTTGTTTGCCTTGTATTGTATTGCATTTTAACTTGTTTTGTCTTAGTTTCAGCCTGCAAACAAAGCTGTAATGTCAGTAGGGACAACCCATTTATCAA
This sequence comes from Lolium multiflorum, assembly GCA_030979885.1. NCBI lineage: Eukaryota > Viridiplantae > Streptophyta > Magnoliopsida > Poales > Poaceae > Lolium > Lolium multiflorum. The sequence continues at coordinate 113,388,879 of CM061747.1, read as the reverse complement.
GTGTTGCGGTCATTTCACAGAGCAACAGTGACAGTGGCACGTGCTCTCATTGGTCCACTGAGTCCGGTACACCAACCATTCCAGAAGAAATAGATGTACGAGGCTCTATTTTTGATTGCTTGTTGTGTTATATCAGCTCAATGATGTTCTTGAAATTGGAGGTCTTTTATTGCATCATATGATGTTGTAACTTGTTTTATCTAAATTTCAGGCTTCAAATAAAGCTACAATGCCAGAAGCAAGGGCCAATGCCTCAAGTATTGATGTTTCACAAAGCAGCAGTGAGAGTGCATATTGCTCGCATAGGCCCATGGTATCTATTGGTCAACTTAATCCGGCACAAAGAGATTTCGGGGATGCACTCCAAGAGGCAGTTGATATATTTGGGCGGGAAAACAAAGATGCTGATGAATTAATTGCCAAGACACGCCAAGAGATACATGAATTGAAAAATAGGCAAACTTTGACAGAAAATGTTCTAAAGAATCTCCTATGCACTTGTCATGGTAAGCCAGTTGTGATGTGTCTGGGAATTGAAGGTGTCTAAATAAACTTTGATTCTGTTGTTCAGTCAAGTGGACTGCTGATGCCAATGCTGTAACTAATTACTGCTCAAAATTTCGTTCAAAATTTCGTGGTCTGTAATAATTGCAAATTTTGTTGTTGTACTAAAATTAGATATGTTCCATGTGGCTGCTGTATTTTGTGTGAAATAATATCCTGATGTGTACTTCAATTAAACCATAAATCGACTGCATGCTGAAAATTTGAATCTGAGCGCACGTGTGAACTGTTTTCTGCTCGTAATGCAATAACGGCTGTTTCTTGGAAGGACTACGTACATGGGTGAAAAGTTAGAGAAGCTACAGTACTCTAACTTGAAGGTGAAAAGTTAGAGAAGCTACAGTACTCTAACTTTCCTTCCCCCAAACCATATGTCTAAAATCCAAATAATTTAAATTAATTTGCACAATACAAACTTGTGTCTTGCATTTGAAGTAATTACATGCAGAGAAAATTATGGTGTAATAAAATTTAGTTTAGTTTTTAAACATCTACAGTAATCACCTTTATTAGTTAAAGACAGTGCATAACCTTGTACTTATGCTACAGAAGCCTGACTTTGCTTCTTTATTTTTCCTGACTTAGCTCCTTCACGTTAGAGGATACGGTTCCCGTACATGGTAGCCCATTAATAATTATGCCTGCTAGCAAGATAGATGGTCCTTATTATAGTCAGGCATGTCAACTTGTATGATTAAAAGTAGTTCGTACACATTAAATCTACCATCTGCATTTTTCTCTGTAATAACTTTTCTTTTTACACAACTCAAAACTTGTCTGGCTAATATGAAATTTGAGATGGCAAAACCCGGGAAAGATAAAGATATCACCAAAAACTCTTTCCTGCGAAATGCTGGGTTTTGAAGCCCAAGTCCAAGTCTTTCTCTGCTCAAGTTTTGGAGGAACAACTCCAAGTAGAACGAGTTGCAACAGCTATGCTAAGAACAAAAGTTGACATGTTGAGATCGAGATTAGAAGCATGTGATGCCCTACTGCACGAGGCCAATCAAGTTCGTTATAATCTCCCAAAGACTAAGAAAATGCCATAGATAATTGGAGATGAACACTAACATAGTGAGTACATTGGTCTTGTGAAATGTTTCCTTAGATTAAGGCACCGTTCAGACTTTTGTTGGTGGATGCATTTATCTGCGGTTGGGATCAACTTGGTAGTTGTTCCTGTGGATGTTATATAAATTAATTGCCTAGCCTTTTTTGAATCAGTTCGAACTTAAATGGTATCATAGCCAAGGTCTCAAGTTTGAATTGTCGAACGTGTGGTTTAATTTAATCTCTGTCGGGCGGCAAAATCTCCCACCAATCCTGAAATATTTCAAACGCATTTTTGAATGGGATTAAGAAGATAGATCATGATCATGGTAGTGACCTATATTCAACGTGATGATGATTTGATTTTGCACTCGGCCATGAACAGAGGTACTAGTACGGTGTCACAATTTTTTATCATTATACTTGTACCTTAGCGAAATTCAAAATCTCATAGCGGCAAAACTTCCCGCCCACAAAATACAAAAATTTCACACGCTTCCAAATTCCCATTCTACCCCTGTGGAGATGACAGCAAAGTCGGTTGGTGAGGGGTTTGCCCGTCATTTTTTCGATCACCACCTCCCTAGCCCGGAAACCCTCCCAAAAAAAATACATTTCCTTCAGTCTCTCATCTGAGACCACCCACCGGAACTTCTCAAGTCCCTCTCTCTACCACCTCCACGACCACCGCACCGGAACATCCCCGCCGGACTTCCCTGGCCTACCCGAGCCCTCGCGATCCTCGTCATCCGGCTGCCTGCCGGAGCCGCTTCATCGACGCCGTCATCAACCGGACCGGATCATCCCCGCCGAACCTCGAAACCATATGCTCATCCAGCAGTCTACCGCAGTCGCTTCAGCTGCGGTATCGTCCACCCCGCCGGAGCCGCTTCGCCGGATCCGTCGTCCACCGCATCGGATCTTGCTCACCGACACCGCTGTGCATGAACCGGATCTGCTTCACCGGCGCAGTGCATGATCTAAACTCTTCTACTGTCGCTTTTCTATTGCTTGCCTGCAAGTTCTTGTTTAATCTTGGGGGAACCTGTTTGTGCTAACGACGCGCCGTTACGTTTTTGCAGATGAGATGAGTAACCATGAAGTGTAATGGCCGTCTCTCCAACCCCAAGTAGCACATGTAGCGTACTTCATCACCGGATCTATCAACCCCAGGAAGATCTGCTGTGACTCCCACAGAGTGCTTCTCCTAATGTAAGTCCCTTGTTTTAGCGCCATGTTCTGGGTTCAGATGCTTGTTTGTCTGAAGCTCTTTTAGTTCATTCCTAGCTATGACCGTAACACGTTGCTATTTTCTACTTCATTGCTAACTTTAAGCGATTGAACATTTTGGTTTGCATTCCCTGCTCTGTAGATGTAGCCATCATAACTTCTATCTTGCTCAGTCGTTGTTACAAAAATTATACTGTAGGTATTATAGTAACATCCTGCTATTATTTAGTTCATGGCCATGATACGTCCAATTTGCATCACTATTTTGTATCATAATTTGCTGTTATTCATTGATATATTTCATATTGGGACACAATACTTATGTTATTCCATCTATTTTGCATGTTTCATCATCATTGGAGGATCAAGCACCGGAGCCAGGATTCTGCTGGAAAAAGCACCGTCAGAACGCAATATTTCGGAAGATCGACTGTGGAAGGGAATTTCACGAAAATTCCTATTTTTCCAGATGACGGAGGGAGCCAGAAGGGGAAGAAGAGAGGGGCCACTGTGGGCCCAGACCATAGGGCGGCGCGGCCCAGGCCCTGGCCGCGCCACCCTATGCTCTGGGGGGCCCACGACCCTTTTCGCCTCCTTTTCTTCGCGTACTCCTTCGTCCCGAAAACCTAAGCCACAGAGGGATCCTCACGAAGGGTTACAGCCGCCTCTGCGGGGCGGAGAACACCAGAGAGAAAAGAGCTCTCCGGCGGGCAGGAATCCGCCGGGGAAATTCCCTCCCGGAGGGGGAAATCGACGCCATCGCCATCGTCATCGAGCGGGACATCATCTCCATCATCATCATCATCATCTCCACCATCTACACCGCCATCACCACCGCTGCACCTCGTCATCGCTGTAGCAATTCGGGTTAAATCTTGATTGTTTGATAGGGGAAACTCTCCCGGTGTTATTCTATACTTGTTGTAGATGCTATTGAGTGAAACCATTGAACCAAGGTTTATGTTCAGATTGTTATTCATCATCATATCACCTCTGATTGTATTCCATATGATGTCTCGTGAGTAGTTCGTTTAGTTCTTGAGGACATGGGTGAAGTCTAAATGCTAGTAGTGAATTATGGTTGAGTAATATTCAATGTTATGATATTTAAGTTGTGGTGTCATTCTTCTAGTGGTGTCGTGTGAACGTCGACTACACGACACTTCACCATTTATGGGCCTAGGGGAGTGCATCTTGTATTCGGTTGCTAATTGCGGGGTTGCCGGAGTGACAGAAACCTAAGCCCCCGTTAGTATATCGATGCAGGAGGGATCGCAGGATCTCAGAGTTTAAGGCTGTGGTTAGATTTATCTTAATTACTTTCTTGTAGTTGCGGATGCTTGCAAGGGGTATAATCACAAGTATGTATTAGTCCTAGGAAGGGCGGTGCATTAGCATAGGTTCACCCACACAACACTTATCAAAACAATGAAGATTAATCAGCTGTATGTAGCGAAAGCACTAGACTAAAATCCCCGTGTGTCCTCAGGAACGTTTGGTCATTATAAGTAATCAAACCGGCTTGTCCTTTGTGCTAAAAAGGATTGGGCCACTCGCTGCAATTATTTCTCTCGCATTTTATTTACTTGTACTTTATTTATCTGCAATATCAAAACCCCCTGAATACTTGTCTGTGAGCATTTACAGTGAAACCTTCATCGAAACTGCTTGTCAACACCTTCTGCTCCTCGTTGGGTTCGACACTCTTATTTATCGAAAGTACTACGATACACCCCCTATACTTGTGGGTCATCAAGACTATTTTCTGGCGCCGTTGCCGGGGAGTGAAGCGCTATTGGTAAGTGGAATTGGTAAGGAAATTTACTGTTTGTGCTGATTTTATTTCTGCCTGCTGCTATAATCATTATGGAGAGATCTTCTCTTCAATTTCTATTTGGGAAATCTACTACTACTGCAACGGTAGTGGATGAAGCGCCAGGTGAGGAAGTAGTACCATATAAAATACCTACGAAAATTATTGAACGTGTTATGGATAACCGCTATGAAGGGGATGGAACTGTCCATCCTGGTGATCATTTACTGTTTTTGCATGAATTATGCGGGTTATTCAAATGTGCAGGTATTTCCATGAATGAAGTTAGGAAGAAACTATTCACTATATCGCTGTCTGGTAAAGCGGCGCACTGGTATAAATTGCTGAAGAATGGTGATTCTATTGATTGGGAGGACATTGTGCCTTTATTCTATTCCAAATTTTATCCTCCAAGTGAAATTCACAAAGATCGGAACCGCATATATAATTTCTGGCCTCATGATGGAGAAAGTATTGCCCAAGCTTGGGGGAGATTGAAGTCTTTAATGCTCAAATGCCCCATTCATGAGCTTCCTGGTAATGTTATTATTGATAATTTCTATGCAAGACTTTCTTTTCAAGACAAGACCTTGCTGGATACTTCTTGTTCTGGATCATTTACACGCAAGAATGAAGAGTTTAAAAGGGACCTTCTTGATCGGATCCAAGAAAATACTGAAGGATGGGAGAATGACAAAGATAGAGAATCAGGTATAATTTATGATTATAAATGCATTGAAACTTTTATGGATACTGATAAATTTCGTAATATGAGTGCTACATATGGTCTTGATTCCCAAGTTGTTGCAAATCTTTATAGAGCTTTTGCCTCTCATTATGAACTGCCTAAGAAGAATTTTGATAAGTATCATGAACCGTATAAAGATAAAATTGATTCATCTGTAAACAAATGTGTAGTGATTGAAACTGTTGATAATGTTATTCCTGAAGCTTATATTGAAAAAACTCCTTTCCCTGCTAAAATGAAGGAGTACTCTGTCATATCTAGTGCGGTTAATAAAAGTGAAAAGAAACCTAAAGAACCTGAAGAACAAATTAAAATTGAACCTGCTGTTGCAATAGTTAAAGATCTTGTGACTGAGAATGTGGAGGATGGTCATATTATTTTCTGTGAAGATGCTTCTAATATTGTTTCACATCCTAATAAACCCAAACAAGTTAGTGTTCCTATGCTATCTGTTAGAATTGGTGATCATTGCTATTATGGTTTATGTGATATTGGTGCAAGTGTTAGTGCTATACCTTATGAACTTTACACGGAGATTATGCACGAAATTGGTTCTTGTGAACTTGAAGATATTGATGTGGTTATTCATCTGGCTAATAGAGAAACTATTTCTCCAATTGGTATTGTTCGAGATGTGGAAGTTCTATGTGGTAAGATTAAATATCCTGCTGACTTTTTGGTACTTGGTTCTGCTGCTAGTGATTATTGTCCTATCATTTTTGGTAGACCTTTTCTAAATACTTGTGGAGCTATTATAGATTGTAAGAAAGAGAAAATTTTGACTAGATTTGCTGGTGAACCTTATGAATTTAACTTTTCTAAATTTACCAAAACTCCTTATAAAGTTGACTTGCCTAGTAATGATTTTAAAATGGAGCAGTGTGCATCTATTGTTCTTGTTCCTAATAACCCTTTGCAGCAACATTTGGAGAATAGTGAAAGTGAAGCTTTTAGGAAAGAAAGAGATGAGCTTGAGGAAATTTTTCGTCGCCAACCTATTCTCAAGCATGATTTACCGGTGGAAGATCTGGGTACAACACCGCCACCAAAGGAAGATCCTGTTTTTGATTTAAAGCCTTTACCTGATAATCTTAAATATGCTCATATTGATGATAAGAAAATATATCCTGTTATTATTAGTTCTAAGCTTTCAGAGATTGAGGAAGAAAGGTTATTGGAAATATTGAAGAAACACCGAGGAGCTATTGGCTATACTCTTGATGATTTGAAAGGGATTTCTCCTTCTATTTGCCAACATGCTATTAATATGGAAGAAGATGCAAAGCCTGTTGTTGAACATCAACGTCGTCTAATTCCGAAGATGAAGGAAGTGGTAAGGAATGAGGTATTAAAACTCCTTGAAGCTGGTATTATATATCCTATTGCTGATAGTAGATGGGTTAGTCCTGTGCATTGTGTTCCTAAGAAAGGAGGAATGACTGTTGTGCCTAATGATAATGATGAGCTTATTCCTCAAAGAATAGTTGTAGGGTATAGAATGTGCATTGATTTTCGAAAAGTTAATAAAGTTACTAAGAAAGATCATTACCCTTTACCCTTTATTGATCAAATGCTAGAAAGATTGTCTAAAAATACTCATTTTTGCTTTCTTGATGGTTATTCTGGGTTTTCACAAATTGCTGTTAAAGCTAAAGATCAAGAGAAAACCACTTTTACTTGTCCTTATGGAACTTATGCTTATAGGCGTATGCCTTTTGGTTTATGTAATGCTCCTGCTACTTTTCAAAGATGCATGTCTGCTATTTTTCATGGTTTTTGCGAAAGTATTGTAGAGGTGTTCATGGATGATTTTTCTGTCTATGGGAATTCTTTTGATAATTGCTTGCGAAACCTCGATAAAGTTTTGCAGAGATGTGAAGAAACTAACCTTGTTCTTAATTGGGAGAAATGCCATTTTATGGTTAATGAAGGAATTGTATTGGGACATAAAATTTCTGAGAAAGGTATTGAAGTTGATAGAGCTAAAGTTGAAGCAATTGAGAAAATGCCCTATCCGAGGGATGTTAAAGGTATTCGTAGTGTTCTTGGTCATGCTGGGTTTTATAGGAGATTTATTAAAGATTTCTCTAAAATTTCAAAGCCTCTTACTAATCTTCTTCAAAAAGATGTACCTTTTGTTTTTGATGATGATTGTAAGGAAGCTTTTGAAACTTTAAAGAAAGCCTTAACAACTGCTCCTGTAGTTGAACCTCCTGATTGGAATTTGCCTTTTGAAATTATGTGTGATGCTAGTGATTTTGCTGTAGGCGCTGTTCTTGGACAGCGAGTAGATAAAAAATTAAATGTTATTCATTATGCTAGTAAGACTCTTGATGCTGCTCAAAGAAATTATGCTACAACTGAAAAAGAATTGTTAGCTGTAGTCTTTGCTTGTGATAAGTTTAGACCTTATATTGTTGATTCAAAAGTTACAATTCATACTGATCATGCTGCAATTAGATACCTTATGACAAAGAAAGATGCTAAGCCAAGGCTTATTAGATGGGTACTTCTGTTGCAAGAATTTGATTTACATATTATAGATAGGAAAGGTGCTGATAATCCTGTTGCTGATAATTTGTCTAGATTGGAAAATATTGCTTATGATCCTGTTCCTGTTAATGATAGTTTTCCAAATGAACAATTGGCTGTAATAAAGGTGAGCTCGCGAGAGAGCCCTTGGTATGCAGATTATGCTAACTTTATTGTTTCGAAGTATTTGCCTCCAACCTTTTCAGCTCAGCAAAGGAGGAAATTCTTTTATGACTTGAGGCATTATTTTTGGGATGACCCACACTTATATAAAGAAGGAGTGGATGGTATTATGCGAAGATGTGTTCCTGAATATGAACAACAGGAGATATTGAATAAATGTCATGGAAGTGTTTATGGAGGACATCACGCTGGAGATAGAACCGCGCAAAAGGTTCTACAATCAGGTTTTTATTGGCCAACACTCTTCAAAGATGCAAGGAAATTTATTTTATCTTGTGATGAATGTCAAAGAGTTGGTAATATCTCTAGACGCAATGAAATGCCTATGAATTACACTCTTGTTATTGAACCATTCGATTGTTGGGGATTCGACTTCATGGGTCCTTTCCCTTCTTCAGAAGGTAACACTCATATACTTGTCGCTGTTGATTATGTTACTAAATGGGTAGAAGCTATACCTACAAAAAGTGCTGATGGTGAGACCTCTATAAAAATGCTTGTAGATATTATATTTCCTAGATTTGGAGTACCTAGATATATTATGACTGATGGAGGTTCTCATTTCATTCATGGAGGTTTTAGAAAAACTCTTGCCAAGTATGGTATTAATCATAGAATTGCTTCTGCTTATCACCCTCAAACTAGTGGTCAAGTAGAATTATCAAATAGAGAGATTAAAGCTATCTTAGGAAAGACTGTTAATAAATCTAGAAGGAATTGGGCTAGTAAGTTGAAAGAAGCACTATGGGCTTATAGAACTGCTTATAAAAATCCTATGGGAATGTCACCTTATAAAATGGTTTATGGAAAAGCTTGTCATTTACCTCTAGAACTAGAGCACAAAGCTTATTGGGCTGTTAGAGAACTAAATAAAGATCCTAAATTGGCCGGTAATAAGAGGTTGTTGCAATTAAGTTCTCTAGATGAATGGAGAAGTGAAGCTTATGAAAATGCTAAACTCTTTAAAGAAAAAGTTAAGAAATGGCATGATAGAAGGATCATCAAAAGAGAATTTAATGTTGGAGATCAAGTTCTATTGTATCGGTCTCGTCTCAGATTCTTTGCAGGGAAATTACTCTCGAAGTGGGAAGGACCATATGTTGTTGAGGAGGTGTATCGTTCAGGAGCAATTAAAATTAGCTCTCTCCAAGGCAATGCCACACAAGTGGTGAATGGACAAAGACTCAAGCATTATATCTCGGGCGATTCTTATAATGTTGATGTTGATATTATTCAAGTGGAAACACCGGAGGCTTTCATCAAAGGACAAATTGACAGTCCGCCAGAACTGGACTTTGAATAGGTAACAGTATAGGTAATAAAAAGTCCGCGTTTACCTTTCCGAACATTATTTCTGCTGTTTTTGGAAAATATGAAAAATTACGGAATCGAAACGGAGTGGAAAAGACGCACGAGGGCGTGCCACCATAGGCCGGCGCGGCCTGACCTGGGCCCGCGCCGACCTATGGTCTGGCCGCCTCGTTGCCCCTTTCCGACTCGTTTTCGACCTGGAACCTTCCTTTTGTCGTAAAAATATTTGCTATATAATCCCCCGGACCCCTGGAGGTCCGTAATATCGTTTTCTCGTCGCGTTTTGTTTCGAGCTGTTTTCTGCCAGGATCTGCTTCGGATCTAGATCCATCATGTCTTCGTCGGGAACTCAGAAGGACAGCTTCTTTGAGGACGTCGTCAACCCGTACATGAACGAGCTGAAGATGCACCCCAAAGAGTTGCAGCTCGTGGATGGAGAGTTGCAGATCAAAGATGTCCAGGGTCCTAAGGGAGAAGGGAGCTTGGAAGACAGGATGGAGAAGCTGGAACAAGAGGTTTTCAACTACAAGAAGATGGCTGAGCGTGAAGTGGATATCTTTCACAAGATTGTGTCTGAACTCATTGATGGACACAAAAAGGAGACTGCGAAGCTGTGGGACGATATCTTCTCACTTCACGACACCACCAACAAACTCCAAGCTCAACTCTATGATGTCCATAATCAGAACTGTGAGTATGAAAACAGGTTTAAGCGCATAAGTCATGCTGCTAGTTTCAGGTTTCCGGAAACCAAGATGTCTTTTGTTGATGGAGGGCCTCTTCCATGGAAGTCTGATGACGACAAAGATTCACCATCATCACCGAAGGAGTAATTCATCGTCGGTATTGGCATCCCCTTGGTTTGTTCCAAGCTTGGGGGAGTGCCGCGGTATCACATCACCACCACCTTTATCTTTTACTATCAAGTAGTGTCATATCATGAGTAGGGAAGTTATCATATAGAATAGTATGCAATGTGGAAGTATCTCTCTTAGTTAGTTATCGATGTATCCGTTGGTGTGAGTTATCGTTATGGAATATTAATGAGAAGTCTTATCATTTACTTTTTGCACACCTTATTTTAGTTTGCAATCTCCATTATATGATTACTCTTGACATGAGTATTGATATCACTTTGGGAACATTAAGTAAATCTATTTGGTTTTGGCAAACTTAGCATTGGTCAATAGCAACAACATCCTGATGTTTAATAAAAGGGAGAAATACACTTAGATACATTACTCCATTATCTCTATGCTTAGTATTCTTAAGTTAAAATTGCTTGTGCTTATGAGAAAGATGCATGATTGTTTCTATCATATGTATATTTGTTTGTTTCCCTCAACCTTTATGCTTGCTATCAAACCTTGCTAGCCAAAGACCTGTATCGAGAGGGAATGCTTCTCATACATCCATAACCTTAGACCAAACCTATGCCATTTGTGTCCACCATACCTACCTACTACATGGTATTTTCTGCCATTCCAAGTAAATACTTCATGTGCTACCTTTAAATTATTCAAACTATACTACTTCTTATTTGTGTCAATGTTTTATAGCTCATGAGGAAGTATGTGGTGTTTTATCTTTCAATCTTGTTGGGCGAACTTTTCCTAATGGACTAGCGGCACATCCGCTTACCCAATAACTTTGCAATAAGAGCTGGCAATGAGGTTCCCAGCCTCAATTAATAACTTTCATTAATAATTCTCTTCACATGTTTTGCTCTGATTCATCAGTAAGCAACTTAATTTTGCAATAGACACTCCTCCATGGTATGTGAATGTTGGAAGGCACCCGAGGATTCGGTTAGCCATGGATTGAGAAAGCCAAGGTTGGGGGGAGTGTCATCCTAAATAAAACTAAAATACATGTGTAAACAAAAGAGAAGGGGGATGATCTACCTTGCTGGTAGAGATGCCGTCCCTCATGGGAGCCGCTCTTTGAAGGTTCGTTTGGCAAGGGGGTTAGAGTACCCGCTACCATTCGTTGACAACAACAAACACCGCTCAAAATCTTACTTTTATGCTCTTTATATGATTTCAAAACTTGAAAAGCTCTAGCACATGATTTAATCCCTGCTTCCCTCTGCGAAGGGCCTGTCTTTTACTTTTATGTTGAGTCAGTATACCTATTTCCCTCTATCCTAAGCAAGCAATTGAGTTGTTGTGAACCAATCATTTATGCTATGATTCAGTTGATCATGTCTTTTATACTTTCTTGTTTAGTACCAATTTTATCTGAATGAATATGACTTTGAAGTTATCAATGATTATGAAGAGATTGTTATGCTTAAATATGAAGGCTCAGCTATAAATTCTAATATGAAAGCTTTGCTTAGAAGTACAATCCGTTAGCAGTTCTCTGACCAAGAACAAAGTTTGCCATCACCAACTATGATTTCTTATGCACCTTTACTTGTGATTTCTCTTTACTTATTTCGAGATGAGTTATATGAGGAAGTTGTTTACTAGAATGTCTTGTGTGAATGAATATGATGCTTCTTGTCCGTATTTTATTTATCGACTCTTCACTCCATAAACATGTGGTCTTGTTTCTCGAGCTCAGTTTCGCTTGGGGACAAGCGAGGTCTAAGCTTGGGGGGAGTTGATACGTCCAATTTGCATCACTATTTTGTATCATAATTTGCTGTTATTCATTGATATATTTCATATTGGGACACAATACTTATGTTATTCCATCTATTTTGCATGTTTCATCATCATTGGAGGATCAAGCACCGGAGCCAGGATTCTGCTGGAAAAAGCACCGTCAGAACGCAATATTTCGGAAGATCGACTGTGGAAGGGAATTTCACGAAAATTCCTATTTTTCCAGATGACGGAGGGAGCCAGAAGGGGAAGAAGAGAGGGGCCACTGTGGGCCCAGACCATAGGGCGGCGCGGCCCAGGCCCTGGCCGCGCCACCCTATGCTCTGGGGGGCCCACGACCCTTTTCGCCTCCTTTTCTTCGCGTACTCCTTCGTCCCGAAAACCTAAGCCACAGAGGGATCCTCACGAAGGGTTACAGCCGCCTCTGCGGGGCGGAGAACACCAGAGAGAAAAGAGCTCTCCGGCGGGCAGGAATCCGCCGGGGAAATTCCCTCCCGGAGGGGGAAATCGACGCCATCGCCATCGTCATCGAGCGGGACATCATCTCCATCATCATCATCATCATCTCCACCATCTACACCGCCATCACCACCGCTGCACCTCGTCATCGCTGTAGCAATTCGGGTTAAATCTTGATTGTTTGATAGGGGAAACTCTCCCGGTGTTATTCTATACTTGTTGTAGATGCTATTGAGTGAAACCATTGAACCAAGGTTTATGTTCAGATTGTTATTCATCATCATATCACCTCTGATTGTATTCCATATGATGTCTCGTGAGTAGTTCGTTTAGTTCTTGAGGACATGGGTGAAGTCTAAATGCTAGTAGTGAATTATGGTTGAGTAATATTCAATGTTATGATATTTAAGTTGTGGTGTCATTCTTCTAGTGGTGTCGTGTGAACGTCGACTACACGACACTTCACCATTTATGGGCCTAGGGGAGTGCATCTTGTATTCGGTTGCTAATTGCGGGGTTGCCGGAGTGACAGAAACCTAAGCCCCCGTTAGTATATCGATGCAGGAGGGATCGCAGGATCTCAGAGTTTAAGGCTGTGGTTAGATTTATCTTAATTACTTTCTTGTAGTTGCGGATGCTTGCAAGGGGTATAATCACAAGTATGTATTAGTCCTAGGAAGGGCGGTGCATTAGCATAGGTTCACCCACACAACACTTATCAAAACAATGAAGATTAATCAGCTGTATGTAGCGAAAGCACTAGACTAAAATCCCCGTGTGTCCTCAGAACGTTTGGTCATTATAAGTAATCAAACCGGCTTGTCCTTTGTGCTAAAAAGGATTGGGCCACTCGCTGCAATTATTTCTCTCGCATTTTATTTACTTGTACTTTATTTATCTGCAATATCAAAACCCCCTGAATACTTGTCTGTGAGCATTTACAGTGAAACCTTCATCGAAACTGCTTGTCAACACCTTCTGCTCCTCGTTGGGTTCGACACTCTTATTTATCGAAAGTACTACGATACACCCCTATACTTGTAGGTCATGGCCAATTTTAAGTAATTGCACATGTTGGTTCGCATTCCCTGCTCTATAGCTTTTGGCATCGTAACTTCTATATTTGGTTTACATTCCCTGCTCTGTAGATCTAGCCATCATAACTTTATCTTGCTCAGTCGTTGTTACAAAAATTATGGCCTGCTACTATGTTGTTTGTGCCAATTTTTTACTCCATGAACATGTTGGCTTGCATTCCCTGTACTACAGGTGATGCCATTGTTTTGTATCTAGTTCATTGTAAGCTAACAAAGTAAGGACTTAGTTTGGCATGCTATCACTCTGCTATCTAGCCTGTAGTACAAATAAACTTGTCATATACTACTAGATAATAATTTTGCGTGCCATCTTGTTCTTCAAAAGCTGCATTATTGACTTGTTTCTCTGACTTGGCATGACGCTCACATATGGAAAGCTGAACATATTGGTTTGCATTCCCTCTTATACAAGTTCACAGGTGATCCCACTATATTCTGTATCTGGTCCATCCTAAGCTCCAGCATTAACTATCCTCCATGTGTTGCTCATTACAAGTTTATATCCCGAAACATCTTGATTTGCATCCCCTTCACTATAAGTTCAGGAGTATTATTTAGTTCACGGCCAAAATGAAGTAATTGCACTTGGCACATGTTGGTTCACATTCCCTCCTCTTTAGCTTTTGCCATCGTAACTTCTATTTTTGGTTTACATTCCCTGCTCTGTAGATGTAGCCATCATAACTTCATCTTGCTCAGTCGTTGTTACAAAATTTATAGCCTGCTACTATGTTGTTCATGCCAATTTTGTACTCCCTGAACATGTTGGTTTGCATGGGACTCGACAGTAGTAAGTCTGTTGTTTCATTCTAACATGCTCTGTTATATTGGCTGTTGGTATGCGGCATGCACTCTTTGTTTGCTTATTGTGCGCATTACAATGATCTTGTTATAACGACGAAATGATGAGTTCCAAATTCTTTGCCAAACAATATTGTAGTGTCTTTGCCTTTCCATTGTTGCTGTCTTAACTTGTAATGTCTTTGTTTCAGATATAGGTGCTGCATGGACAACTTAAAAGATTGCCGGATCGCTTCATTGTATTGCTAGGTTTAATTACCATTCAATTTCTCTGGGTTCTGTAATATTTTTTCAATGCCTTGCAGCTGATGTAATATTTAGTTAGTTTTTATAGTTCTTTCGCGCATTTTTTCTTTGGTGCTTGTGGTAAGTGAGGCTATCCGACAGAAATCAATGCTGCGTAAATATTCTCAGTATCTAAATCACGAATTCCCATCCCTTAAACGGCCCAATTAAGCGAAATCACATATGTGCCTGCCCGCAAAATCCTAAAGCGCATATTATGCCGGCATATAAACAACAACTAAACGGGCTGGCCCACTTACTTCTTGGGCCAGCCCATTTGATTTACGGTGGACCCCACACACTAATTGGGCTGGCCCACTTGCTTTAAGGTGGACCCCACCAACTACTGGGCCGGCCCACTAATTAGTTGGGCCAGCCCATTTGCTTTTTTGGAGGACCCCACATAATAAATGGGCCGGCCCTTTAAGAGGAAAGTGGGACCCACCTGTGTTTTTGGCCCGGCCCACTATCTTGTTGGGCCGGCCCACTTGCTATATTGTGGACCCCACATACTAGTTGGGCCGGCCCTTTAACAGGAAAGTGGGGCCCACCTGTGCTTATTGGGCCGGCCCACTATCTTGTTGGGCCGGCCCACTTGCTCTATGGTGGTCCCACATGGTAAATGGGCCGGCCCTTTAAGTGGAAGGTGGGACCCACCTGTGTTTTTGGCCGGCCCACTTTCTATATGGTGGACCCCGCATACCAAATGGGCCGGCCCATTAACGGAATGTGGGACCCACGTGTTTTTGGCCCGCCCACTATCTTGGTGGGCCAGCCAGGCTATATGGTGGGCCCCACGTACTAAATGGGCGGCCCTTTAACAGGAAAGTGGGACCCACCTGTGTTTTTGGCCCGGCCCACTATTTTGTTGGGCCGGCCCACTTGCTATATGGTGGACCCCACAAACTAAATGGGCCGATCCTTTAACTGGAAAGTGGGACCCACCTGTGTTCTTGGCCCGGCCCACTAGCTTGTTGGGCCGGCCCACTTGCTATACGGTGGACCCCACACACTAAATGGGCCGGCCTTTTAACAGGAAAGTGGGACCCACCTGTTTTTGGCCCGGCCCACTTGCTTCTTGGGCCGGCCCAGTTGCTGTAAGGTGGACCCCACATGTTAAATGGGCCGGCCCATTTAAGTTTTGACCAGTCAACCTTAGAGGTTAGGCCCGGCCCACTTAACTAATGGACCAGCCCAGCTATATAGTTGACCGGTCAAACTATGTCATCTGGCCCGGCCCGCTTAAGACGTGGCAGGCCTCGTGTGGGCCTACCATCTACCACGGGGTTTCAGCCGGTTAACGCCGTTAACTGCCAGTTAACGGCGTCTGCCACGTGTCAGTTTGCATGACGTCAGCAGTCAACGGGCTCCCGAAAACACTTCCGCAACGGTCCGATTTTCCGTGGCGGAAGGGCGCCCAAGCGCGACGGACCGAAAAAATCGTCGTTGGACTTTGCCTGACGCAGTTTCGACAACAGAACCCATATCGTCGGGTTAGGCCCATAGGCGACGAAAAATGCCCCTTAGTTGACGATTTTGGGACGTTGTCTATCAGAACTTTTCTTGTAGTGTACATAGAGCTTGCTAAAATTTGATTTGCATATTTGGTCTCTCTAAGGTCTAGATAATATCTAGTATTGAGTTTTGAACAACAAGGAAGACGGTGTAGAGTCTTATAATGTTTACAATATGTCTTTTATGTGAGTTTTGCTGCACCGGTTCATCCTTGAGTTTGCTTCAAATAACCTTGCTAGCCTAAACCTTGTATCGAGAGGGAATACTTCTCATGCATCCAAAATCTTTGAGCCAACTACTATGCCATTTGTGTCCACCATACCTACCTACTACATGGTATTTCTCCGCCATTCCAAAGTAAATTGCTTGAGTGCTACCTTTAAAATTCCATCATCTACCTTTGCAATATATAGCTCATGGGACAAAATAGCCTTAAAAACTATCGTAGTATTGAATATGTACTTATGCACTTTATCTTTTATTAAGTTGCTTGTTGTGCGATAACCATGCTTCTGGGGAACGCCATCAACTATTGTTGAATATCATGTGAGTTGCTATGCATGTCCGTCTTGTCTGAAGGATCTATCACCTTAATGATTGGAGCATGCAAATTGTTAGAGAAGAACATTGGGCCGCTAACTAAAGCCATGAATCATGGTTGAAGTTTCAGTTTTGGACATATATCCTCAATCTCATATGAGAATAATAATTGTTGCTACATGCTTATGCATTTAAGAGGAGTCCATTATCTGTTGTCCATGTTGTCCCGGTATGGATGTCTAAGTTGAGAATAATCAAAAGCGAGAAATCCAAAATGCGAGCTTTCTCCTTAGACCTTTGTACAGGCGGCATGGAGGTACCCCTTTGTGACACTTGGTTGAAACATGGCATGCAAAGATCCGGTAGTCCAAGCTAAGTAGGACGAGGTGCGGGCACTATTAGTATACTATGCATGAGGCTTGCAACTTGTAAGATATAATTTACATAACTCATATGCTTTATTACTACCGTTGACAAAATTGTTTCATGTTTTCAAAATAAAAGCTCTAGCACAAATACAGCAATCGATGCTTTCCTCTTTGAAGGACCATTCTTTTACTTTTATTGTTGAGTCAGTTTACCTATCTCCCTCCACCTTAAGAAGCAAACACTTGTGTGAACTGTGCATTGATTCCTACATACTTGCATATTGCACTTGTTATATTACTTTACATTGACACTATCCATGAGATATACATGTTATAAGTTGAAAGCAACCGCTGAAACTTAATCTTCCTTTGTGTTGCTTCAATGCCTCTACTTTGAATTATTGCTTTATGAGTTAACTCTTATGCAAGACTTATTGATGCTTGTCTTGAAGTACTATTCATGAAAAGTCTTTGCTTTATGATTCAGTTGTTTACTCATGTCATTACCATTGTTTTGATCGCTGCATTCATTACATATGTTTACAATAGTATGATCAAGATTATGATGGCATGTCACTTCAGAAATTATCTTTGTTATCGTTTTACCTGCTCGGGACGAGCAGAACTAAGCTTGGGGATGCTGATACGTCTCCAACGTATCGATAATTTCTTATGTTCCATGCTACTTTATTGATGATACCTACATGTTTTATGCACATTATATGTCGTATTTACGCATTTTCTGGAACTAACAAGATGCCGAAGAGCCAGTTGCTGTTTTCTGCTGTTTTTGGTTTCAGAAATCCTAGTAAATATTCTCGGAATTGAACGAAATCACCGCCCAGGGTCCTATTTTTGCACGGAGCTTCCAGAAGACCGAAGAGATAACGAAGTGGGGCGACGAGGCGCCGCCACCATAGGGCCGCGCGGCCAGAGGGGGCCGCGCCGCCTATGGTGTGGGCCCCTCGTCAGCCCCCCTGACCTACCCTTTCGCCTACTTAAAGCCTCCGTCGCGAAACCCCAGTGCCGAGAGCCACGATACGGAAAACCTTCCGAGACGCCGCCGCCGCGTCCCATCTCGGGGATTCAGGAGATCGCCTCCGGCACCCTGGAGAGGGGATTCATCTCCCGGAGGAATCTACACCGCCATGGTCGCCTCCGGAGTGATGATTGAGTAGTTCACCCCTGGACTATGGGTCCATAGCAGTAGCTAGATGGTCGTCTTCTCCTCATGTGCTTCATTGTTGGATCTTGTGAGCTGCCTAACATGATCAATATCATCTATCTGTAATACTATATGTTGTGTTTGTCGGGATCCGATGGATAGAGAATACTATGTTATGGTGATTATCAATCTATTGTTTATGTGTTGTTTATGATCTTGCATGCTCTCCGTTATTAGTAGAGGCTCTGGCCAAGTTTTTGCTCTTAACTCCAAGAGGGAGTATTTATGCTCGATAGTGGGTTCATGCCTTCATTGACACCTGGGACAGTGACAGAAAGTTCTAAGGTTGTGATGTGCTGTTGCCACTAGGGATAAAACATTGATTCTATGTCTAAGGATGTAGTTGTCGATTACATTACGCACCATACTTAATGCAATTGTCTGTTGCTTTGCAACTTAATACTGAATGGGGTTCGGATGATAACCTGAAGGTGGACTTTTTAGGCATAGATGCAGTTGGATGGCGGTCTATGTACTTTGTCGTAATGCCCGGATTAAATCTCACTATATTTATCATATCATGTATATGCATTGTTATGCCTTTCTCTATTTGTCAATTGCCCGACTGTAATTTGTTCACCCAACATGCTTTTATCTTATGGGAGAGACACCTCTAGTGAACTGTGGACCCCGGTCCTATTCTTTACATCGCATACAATCTACTGCAATACTTGTTTTACTGTTTTCTTGCAAACAATCATCTTCCACACAATACGGTTAATCCTTTGTTACAGCAAGCCGGTGAGATTGACAACCTCACTGTTTCGTTGGGGCAAAGTACTTTGGTTTTGTTGTGCAGATTCCACGTTGGCGGGAATCCCTGTTGTTGCGCCGCATCACATTTCGCCAACCTTCAACGTGCTTCTTGGCTCCTCCTGGTTCGATTAAACCTTGGTTTCTTTCTGAGGGAAAACTTGCTACTGTGCGCATCATACCTTCCTCTTGGGGTTCCCAACGAACGTGTGAGTTACACGCCATCACTCCCCAAGGTGTGCACTTCTCATAATTTGAGTGGAATCAAATGCACATATCCAATGATGAATACTTGAAGGAAGTCAAACTATATTGAGGATCAAAGATTGCACAAGGATAACATGGTGAAGGAAGCTTTAACAAATAAAGCAAGCAATCAAAGATCCAATTGGACGAACAAAGATATCATGATAAGAGAGATATAGTGCTCTAAATAAAAATAAGGAAGCTCCCCAAGGTTCGTGCATAATTTATAATGTTTGCATTTGAATACAATATGCATAAACATGGAATCCTCACTCCCTCTATATCATTTAGAACACAACCAAGATAAAGATAATATGCTTATCAAGAATAACTTGAGTCCAACAATTACGAGATATGAGTGCATGAAGAAAAACAAGTAAACCAAGCACTCATAAATCTTCTTTACCAACACCACTAAAAGCAAAAGGGTAAAAGATGGTTGGCAAAGAACAAAGATATCAAGGTGATGGATTAACGCTCTTATGTATATAAGTTTCTAAAGTGGACAAAATGATCCATAAAGAAACATGCACACACAAGAGGTTAACAAAATAAATAAGACAAGATATCCAAGATGAAGTCATAAAATATACCAAAGGATGTTTGCTTAAAAAGCATATATAGCCTATGGCTCCAATATTCACTTGTGGCATATGAATGAGCTTCAACCAAGAAAATCTCAAAAACATCACAACTAACAATAAGGGAAGTAAAGCTAGTTGGAATGTTTTGAGAAAGGCAACAAGTATCACAAATATGGATTTACTTCGCAATTTCATCAAAATTGCACATAAGAGTTCTTTGAGGAATTGATATGCAATAAATTTCTAGAGGGCATATTTGGGTGGGTGAATCATGAGCATGATTTATATATATATATATATATATATATTTATATATATATATATATATATATATATCCATCATATGCATCTTCTCAAATTACTCAAATGTACAGTAAGACGTTTTCTTTAAAATTTTTTTTCAAGAATCGCAATATTTTCGAAATAAATAATTTCATGCCAAGATGCAACCTACAAGAGGTTGGATGCTATAGGAGAATGCATGAATAAGATACTTGTTACCGAGATAGCAATGGCATGATGTAGTAGATAAGAGTTCATTCATCATCCTAGCTTGACTCCAATTACCATATGGTGACAACACCTTCCTTATAGATGAGACAAGCCTCCATTGCATCTCCAATGTACCTAAAACATTATTCAAGTACATCTTGGTCCCCAAACTTATTGGGTCCACAATGGTTAGAATAACCACAATACATAGGACACACTCCATATAAATATGTGCATATTTATAGATGAAATTTGAATTTCATGCACATCTTAGCCGTTTAGGATTTGATGGAGTATACCCTATATAATGGATCAAAGAAGGCAAGCACGCTACAAATGTAAACAAATTACATATAAGCATGCATAAAGACTTTAAAGATCCAAGAAAGATATACTTTGGACAAAACACCAAATGAATTTGAAGAAAGCATAAAGATGTGACCAAACAAATTTGTTGTCCAACATATATCAAAGACGCAAATCACAAAAGATTTGTTCAACAAAGTTCAACAAATGAACTAAGAGGAAACCTTTGAGCATAAAGGATGAAATAAAGCAAACATGCACAAAGATTTATCTCATTCAAGCAAATAAAACATGTAAGAAGGAATGAGATAGCAAACTCCCAAAAGAGCAAGGTTCGAACAAATAAACCAAACCCTTCTACACTTTTCACAATGGCACAATGTACCGTAAGGAAAAGGTTTGTCTTCCAAAATAAACACTTGATATGAATCAAGAGAATTTATCAAAAGATTTTTCAAAGGGACAAAGAAGACACATGGGAGCAACAAAGATTTCTTGGAAATAAAATAAGTAAATAAGAAGCAATCCAAGGTGAAGATGATCCATGAATTCAACCACATACAAGGTTATCAATTGTCAAAGACAATGAGTATATTGGAAATAATTTCCGGTGGTGAATTGACAATGATAGTAAGGATCAACTTCACAATAAAAGGCATAGGATAAGTATATAGAATTAAGCACTATGCACGGATGAAGATTCTTGATAGCTTCAACTAGTCAAACAATCACGCACGGCAATGATTAGAATAACATGAAGCAAACGGTGTCCCAAATAAGATATAGAGATATGTATTTGAGGAAAAACGTACCAAGAATTTCTTACTCAAACAAGAATCCATAAGATGAGCCAATAAAAGTTTTTCAATAGAAGTGGAGCTTGTTTGAGCAAACATGCCACCTAGGATCAAGATAATTAAGAGTATCAACTCTAAGTGGCATAACCTCATATGTTCACATTTTCTTAGGCTTGTGATATGTACAAAACATATTACTCCCCCATAATGTGATAAAACATTTCTTCTAAACAAGAGGCAACTAAAATTCAACTAGAGATGATTAATGGACATTTAGAATTTGAATTTCTCATGAGTATGACATACCACATAGTGACTAGATAATCTTGCAATATCAATACTAAGTGGTGATACCCATGTACACACATTTTAGAGAAAGAGAGATGCACAATGCATATCACTCCCCCAAAATGGGATATTCCATTAATCACTCAAAGAGAGCCAAATAAGATATCATCAAGATGCATTAGGCTCAAAACAATACACAAGTATATGATGAGACAAACAAACATACTTGAATACACAAGATAGGCAAGTAAGACTCAACACATACAAACACATATTTGATACAAAACCAAACATGCAAAGGGGCAAGTAACTTACAATAAATATGAAGAGTTGAAGTATAAGTTACCGCAAGGAGGAACATTGGATATAAGATATAGATGATGATCCATACGACTTGGCTTGGTCAAAATATAATATATGAAGATCCCTTAATTCTTCATGAAATAGCCAAGTCTCCAATGACCTCCACATGCACCTATTGATCACGTTTGAGCTTGTTGGTCCCCAACCAAGTTGGGTCCTAAGAGGTTAGTCACAATAGGCTTGGCAACCCAAATGGTCCTTTTCTTGAGACCACTTTGAGTTCCAACAAACTTGGCAAACACATTGCCATCCTTATCCTTCCCTAGAGAATAATCATCATCAACAATTATAGGGTTAGATAAGGTACTACCTAAACATGAAGAAGCAAAGTGCCCCTTCTCACGGCATAAGTAGCAAGTGTTCCCCTTTCTCTTCTTTATTGATTTCTTCTCTTGGGGAACAATGTCTTGATTCTTCTTGGGAAGTGGCCTATCTTCAACTTGAGGTCGAGCATGAGCTTGACCTTGACCTTGTGGCCGTTTCCCTTGTTGTTTCTCACTCAAGTGCTTCTTTTTCTTCAATGGGCATGATCTAACATGATGCCCTTCAACCTTGCACTTGAAGCAAACCAACTTGGCCGAATCATTGACTTTGTCTTGGCCCTTCTTCTTGTTGTTCTTGCTCTTGGACTTGTTCTTGTTATTGGAGTTGAATCCAAGTCCACTCTTGTCATTGGGGGATTGTTGCACACTTAGCATCTTGTCAAGTGTGGATTTCCCTTCATGACGCTTTTCCAAGTCTTTCTTCAAAGAAAGGACTTGGGCCTCGAGCTCTTTTATTTCCTCTACATGGTTAGTAGAAATACAAGTACTAGAGGAAGTAGAAGCTTCATTGTTAGAGCAACAAGGCAAGGCAAGTAATCCAACACAAGGTGTATCACTAGTTTGACTAGATGGATTACAAGGACTAGCACATGGCAATATAGCATTTGTAGTAGAGATTGTGCTAATGTCCACATGAGGCTCACAAGATGTTACCTTAGTGATACTAGCCTCATGAGCTAACTTTAGCCCATCATAGGAAATTAGAAGGTCATCATGAGAGCCCGAGAGCTTTTTATGACTTTCTTCCAATTTCCTATAATTGCTAGTTAGCAACTCAAGTTGAGCTCTTAACTCAACATTCTCCTTTAAGATAGATGCTTCACAAGAAGTAGAGTTAGTAGCACAAGCATCAACAATAGTTTTCTCATTTTCATGCTTATAGGATTCAAATTTTTGTGTGAGCATAAAATTAGTATGCTTCTCATCTTTTAGCTCATGCTTGAGGAGAGTGAATCTCATTTCCCCATTTTCAACATGGGACTCCAACTCCACTATGGTTTCCCTATATTTACTCAAGGTATCCATAGAGTGTTCGAGATTAGCACGAGCTTCTTTATTACCATGAAGAGAAGCATATACCATTGCCATATTATGCACCAAGATATTATATTCTTCATCATTATCATCATCATCACTCTCATCATTAGAGGAAGTGTTAGGAGTCAAAGTAGGAGATACCTTTGATCCATTTGCCATAAGGCACATGTGCATACCGGAGGATGAAGATGAAGAAATTCTTGAATCCTCATTTGAAAACATGTCTTGATCCATAGAGTGTTCGGTTTCCTCTACATTGTTAGTCAACAAACAACTAGAGGAAATAGAAGCATTTTGATTATGGGAGCAAGACAAGGCAAGCATATCATCATGGGATTTATGTAAGCAATTTACACATGATATGCAAGGACTATCAACACAAGCATGTAGATTATTTTCAATGCTAGATGTGTTTAAGTCCAAAGAGGAAGCATTGCAATGAGATAGAGATGAAGAATCATCACTATTGAGCACAATATCAACATTGCAATTTTCCTCACCACTCACCATATCATTACCTCGTGTCTTGCTACACGTTGGTGAAGTGGAAGAAGATGAGAACTCATCACGGCCGGAGGTGGAAGCAACTTGGAGCTCTTCATGATGTGAAGGGGAAGAGAGCTCCTCGGAGTCACCACCAACCAAATGAGAAGTGGATCCACCAAACATTTCCTTAAGCTTGATCCACATCTCATGAGACGATTTTCGCTTTATATATATCAAGAACCTATGAAAATCTGGTCTCAAAGAGAATACAAGCTCATTAGATACTAGAGCTTCAAGATGTAAGTTTTTCTCATCCTCTAAAGATAGATTTTGAGGGTCCATCGGAGGAGAAAAACCTACATCTAGAAATTGCTCAATGTTTGGACACAAGGTCCGAAGTTTGCAAAGCAAGCAATTTCGCCACAAAAGATAATTTGTGCCAACAAAGATAATTGTGTCATTGTGCACTAAATTACTAGCCGACATCTTTACTCTCAAGGCGGTGAAGCCTTAAACAAGGAGAGACCTTGCTCTGATACCAATTGAAAGATCGAGATGTCGCCTAGAGGGGGGTGAATAGGCAATTACAAACTCTTGCGGATTTGTCTTGTAAGAATGCGGAATTAAACTAACGTTTAGTTTACAAGCACAAACCCTAAATATGCTAAGCTCAACTAAGTGTAACAATGGCAACTAGAGCTAAGCAAGATAGGCACAAGATATATGTAGCACAAGTGATAGCAAGATATATGTACTTCAAGCACGATGGCTATCACAAGGAAAGAGAGCTCGGGTATAGAAATAACCGAGGCACGCGGAGACGAGGATGTATTCCCGTGTTCCCTTGCTTTGCAACAAGGTACGTCACGTTTGGAGGAGTGGAGGTCCCACGAAGGATTCCCCGCGCCACGAAGGCTCACCCTATTCTCCGAACCACACCCACGAAGGATAATGGCCCTTTCCTTATGGTTAGCTTTTCCTCCGCTCCGGAGATGGCAAGCTCCACAACCACTTCACAAGCTCCACGAAGGAGAAGCCCGGGCCCCTTCACAATCTTCACGAAGAGATCACCGGGACACCAACCAAGCCAACTAGGAGGTCACCCTCCAAGAGTAACAAGCTCACGGTCTCTCACTCGAACAAATCGTGGTGGAGAGCTCAACACTATGCAATGATGCAAAGCAAGAACACCGGAGGTGTTCAAGTCCTTCACACTCAAATCCCACCAAAGCAACGAATGCTAGGATGAGATTGGAGAGGAAGAACAAGGGGGAAAGTCAACCAAAGACTCCAAGATCTAGATCCCAAGAGATTCCCTCACTTAGAGAAGAAACGGTTTGGTGGAAGTGTAGATCTAGATCTCCTCTCTCAAATCCTCAAATATGAGCAAGAATGGTTGGAGGAATCAAGGGGGAGAGCAAGTTCTTCAAATAGCAACAATGGAGGTGAGAGAATGGGAAGAACTAACTTGCTCAAGGTGGAAGAAAGGGCTATTTATAGCTAATGAGCAAATATACCCGTTGGGAGAAAAACAGAGAAAAAGACAAGCAAATCGGGCTAAAAGGTGGCCCGGCCCCATCCGGTCGACCGTTGGCACTGATGAGGCCGTGACCTGTCCGGTCGGGCCGGCCTGCCGGGCGGGGCAGCTGCGCGCGCGGAGGAAACAAGCCCAGGCGGGCGAGCCGCTGGCGGCGATTAGGCGAGGGCGTGTGGTGCGCAGGCCGCGTGGGCGCGCGGGCGAAGGCGGCCCGGGGAAGAATCCGGTCGGGCCGGAGGGACGCGGGCGGGCGGTCGTGGACCGGGCCAGCGGCCGGTCATGGGCCAAAGGCCACGGATCCCGCCGGATGGCACCGTGCCGGGCCGTCTTCGACCGGGTGGGCAGGCTGGCGTCCCGGCTGCCCCCTTCCTCTTTTTTCTTTTATTCTTTTCTTCTTTTTCCTTTTCCTTTTCTTTAATAACTTTTGCTCCCGAACCCCGAATGACATGAAACCAATTTTGTTGGAAAGATAACGACGAATAGAACCCCAACAAAAACTGGAAATATGGAGACTCCTCACAGGATATTTTTAGATGTTTTTAGAGAGGGAGTCTCCCACCGTCAAGAAACGGTGAAGACGTCCAAACTCGAAAACGCAATAGAAGATGCATGCGGATTCCGTTTTCGATGAACTTGGGCTTGTTGTAAAGCTAGCAACAAGCTCAAGAACCTCACACAGAGAAACACCAAGAAGCAATAAGTATATGCAAAGTATGCAAAGGGTTGAGCTCCCTAAGACGATGTGATCAAGTTACCCAACCGAAAGCCCCTCTTAATAGTGCGGCTATCTATCCTATAATCCGGTCTCCCATCAACCACCTTGAGACCGGTAAAAGGAAAACCTATCAAGGTCATACCTGTGCCTTGCGCATCCCGCTTGATCTTGATGATAACTCTTCAAGCTCTACACAAGCCGGAATGCCTTACTTGATCATCGTTGCTTCGTGAAGACTCGCAAATGCTCCCCCATACACCATGATGGGAAAGCTCCATTGATGCACATCTTCATATGTCCAATGTCACCAAATGGACGGCAAGCTTCAAGCATGTGATCCACTTGAGATGCTCATCTTGAACTTGCACGACTCAACATTGTATCTTCTAACCGATGATCTTGATGCCAATACACAAGGTATATCTTTATCTTCATGGCATCCATACTTGAATCCAACATATGGAGTACAAGTAGTACCTATGGAATATTCCTTCATATAAACTCAATGAAAACATTAGTCCATAGGGGTTGTCATTAATTACCAAAACCACACATAGGGGCAATATACCCTTACAATCTCCCCCATTTTGGTAATTTGACCAGCAGATATCAAAGTGATCCAGGGATGGAACACTGGACAGCGGTCAAGAATATCCTGAAGTACTTGAAAAGGACTAAGGATATGTTTCTTTGTTATGGCGGTGACCAAGAGCTCGTTGTAACCAGTTACACCGATGCAAGTTGGAACACCGATCCTGATGACTCTAAGTCTCAGTCTGGGTACGTGTTTATATTGAATGGTGCGGCAGTAAGCTGGAGCAGTTCCAAGCAGTGCACGGTGGCGAAATCTTCAACAGAATCTGAATATATAGCGGCTTCAGAGGCTTCATCGGAAGCGGTATGGATGAAGAGGTTCATTGTTGAGCTTGGTGTGGTTCCTAGTGCATTGGACCCGTTAGTCATTTATTGTGACAACACGGGTGCCATCGCCAATGCAAAGGAACCAAGGTCACACAAGAAGCTAAAGCATATCAAGCTGCGTTTTCATTCGATTCGCGAGTACATCGAAGATGGTGAAGTAGAGATTTGCAAAGTACACACAGATCTGAATGTTGCAGATCCGTTGACTAAAGCTCTCCCTAGGGCAAAGCATGACCAACACCAGAATGCCATGGGTGTTAGGTACCTTACAATGTAATCTAGATTATTGACTCTAGTGCAAGTGGGAGACTGTTGGAGATATGCCCAAGAGGCAATAATAAAGTGGTTATTATAATATCTTTGTGTTTATGATAAATGTTTACTGATACGTCTCCAACATATCCATAATTTCTGATGTTCCATGCTTGTTTTATGACAATACCTACATGTTTTGCTCACACTTTATAATGTTTTTATGCATTTTCCGGAACTAACCTATTAACGAGATGCCGAAGGGCCAGTTGCTGTTTTCTGTTGTTTTTGGTTCCAGAAAGGCTATTCGGGCAATATTCTCGGAATTCAACGAAACGAAGACCCAACATCTTATTTTTCCCGGAACCTTCCAGAAAGTCAAAGGGGGACCAGAGGGGTGCCCTGGGGGCCCCACACATGGTGGCCGCGCGGGCTCCACCCTGGCCGCGCCGGCCTAGTGTGAGGAGGCCCCGTGGCCCCTCCGACTCCGACTCTTCGCCTATATAAGCCCTTTCGACCTAAAAACGCAATACCAATTGACGAAACTCCAGAAAGACTCCAGGGGCGCCGCCGCCATCGCGAAACTCCATTCGGGGGACAATCTGTTCCGGCACCCTGCGGGACGGGGAAGTGCCCCCGGAAGCCATCTCCATCAACGCCACCGCCTCCATCATGCTCCGTGAGTAGTTCCCCCATGGACTACGGGTTCTAGCTGTAGCTAGTTGGTATTCTCTCCCCATGTACTTCAATACAATGATCTCATGAGCTGCCTTACATGATTGAGATTCATCTGATGTAATCGGTGTTGTGTTTGTTGGGATCCGATGGATTGTTACATTATGATTAGTCTATCTATAAAGTTTGTGAAGTTATTGTTGTTGCAATCTTGTTGTGTTTAATGCTTGTCACTAGGGCCCGAGTGGCATGATCTTAGATTTAAGCTCTATACTTATTGCTTAGATTGTATCTACAAGTTGTTTGCACATGTCTATGTCCGGAACCCGAGGCCCCAGAGTGACAGCTGGGACAACCGGAGGGGAAGGCTTAGATATGAGGATCACATGTTTTCACGGAGTGTTAATGCTTTGCTCCGGTGCTCTATTAAAAGGAGTACCTTAATTGCCAGTAGATTCCCTAGAGGCCCGGCTGCCACCGGCTGGTAGGACAAAAGATGTTGTACAAGTTTCTCATTGCGAGCACGTATGACTATATATGGAAAACATGCCTACATGATTAATAATCTTGATATTCTGTCTTAATGCTATTTCAATCCTATCAATTGCCCAACTGTAATTTGTTCACCCAACACTTGTTATTGGAGAGTTACCACTAGTGTAGATAGCTGGGAACCCCGGTCCATCTCTCATCATCATATACTCGTTCTTTATGTCATTGGAAGTAGTATCAACTATTTTCGGTGCCATTGCTCTCATATTACTGCTACTGTTGTTGTGTTACTGTTACTACTGCTCTCATATTACTGCCGCTTTCACATCACCCCTGTTACTAGTGCTTTTCCAGGTGCAGCTGAATTAACAACTCAGTTGTTAAGACTTATAAGTATTCTTTACCTCCCCTTGTGTCGAATCAATAAATTTGGGTTTTACTTCCCTCGAAGACTGTTGCGATCCCCTATACTTGTGGGTTATCAAGACTATTTTCTGGCGCCGTTGCCGGGGAGGCATAGCTCTACTCATAAGTTCACCTGGGGAGTACACTCTACCTCTCTCTCTGTTTTTGTTTTATTTTATTTTGTTTTGCTTAGTTTACTTTTGTCTAGTTTATTTGTGCTTAGTTTATTTTTGTCTAGTTTTATTTTGCTTAGTTTACTTTTGTCTAGTTTATTTTTGTCTTGTTTTATTTTCCCTATATACCCGAAAATCCATAAAAATTTGAAAAACCTAAAAATTAAAAACTGCTATTATGGGAGAACCTACAACCTATTTGGAGCTTATAGAATTATATAATAATTATAGAGAATCAAGAAAGGGAAAAGTTATGAGTGCTGTGATAGAAAAATTAAATACAATTGCTAAAATCTTGCTTAAACGCCATGATATAAACTGTTGCTCTCAACAGGATACTAAACATCTGAAATTTCAATGTTGCTTTAGTAAAGAAGTTTTAATTATGAACTATAATTGGAATAGCTATATTCATTTTGGGTTCGAAGAGGTAGAACAATTTGTCTTATTTATGGGAGCCTCTGAGATAGAATCATTCATGTCTAAAAATTATGAAACTTGTGTTGTTTGTAAGGACCTTAAAGATTATGTCTCTTCTATCCTTAATTTTTGCATAGAAAGCTACAGTGATAATCCTTATATCATTGATTATAAAGAGAGACTCATTAATGCACAAGAATGCACTCACAATTTGCAGGAACCAGTGGAAGAAGAAATTGATGAACCTGAAAGCTCATTGGATGAAAAAGAGGAGGAGAGTGATGAACAAAAGGAGGAATAATGGATTAGCTACCCATGCCAACCTTCTAATGAGAGTAACTCTTTATCTCTTACACTATTTGATTGTCCTCCATGCTTACCGAAAGAGGATGAATGTTATATGCCTGTGGATTCTCTTGAAATATTACCTATGAGTAAAACTTGTGAGAATAATTATGATATTGTTATCTATGATAATCCATGCTATTTTGATAAATCTTATGATAATGCTTTGTTTGTGCCTGATGTCGAAATGCATGGTACTAAAGAGTTTTGCTTAGCAAATGTTTATGATAAATCTCTAGATGATGGTCCTATGTTACTTGATAATATTAATTGTACTACTAATGAAAATGGGATTGGAGAGTTCTTGACTTTATCTATGAGTCCCATATCTTTTGAGATTGATCAATCATCTTGTTATATTATTGATAAAAGTGGGTTTGAAAGTTTTAATCCTATTATTTTTGAGCTTGATAAAAATTATGTGTTTATGGATCATGAAAAGCATGCTTTATGTGATAGTTATATTGTTGAGTTTATCCATGAAGCTACTGAAAATTATTATGAGAGAGGAAAATATGGTTGTAGAAATTTGCATGGTACTAAAACACCTCTCTATATGCTGAAAATTTTGAAGCTACTCTTGTTTTATCTTCTTATGCTTGTCACTTTGTTCTTCTTGAATTTATTTGTGTACAAGATTCCTATGCATAGGAAGTGGGTTAGACTTAAATGTGTTTTGAACTTGCTTTTTGATATTCTCTTTTGCTTCAACTCTCACCCTTATGTGAGCATCATTAAAATTGTTGAGCCCATCTTAATGGCTATAAAGAAAGCACTTCTTGGGAGATAACCCATGTCTTTATTTTGCTACTGTTTTGTTGTGTCTTGGAAGTTGTTACTACTGTAGCAACCTCTCCTTATCTTTATTTTATTGCAATGTTGTGCCAAGTGAAGTCTCTAATATAAGGTTGATACTAGATTTGGATTTCTGCGCAGAAACAGATTTCTATCTGTCACGAATCTGAGCAGATTTCTCTGTAGGAAAATCAGAAAAATCTGCCAATTTACGTGCATGATCCTCAGATATGTACGCAACTTTCATTAGTTTTAAGTTTTCTGATTTGAGCAACGGAAGTACCATTTTAAAATTCGTGTTTACTGGCTGTTCTATTTTGGCAGATTCTGTCTCTGTTTTTTGCATTGTCTCTTGTGGACTTTAAGTGAGGCTTTCTAGACGTGGAGAGCTGTAGCTAATGTTTTATTGAGTTCTTGCAATGTGTCACTACAGGGCCAAGGTGGATTAAAGTTTTTTGAGTACTAACCCCTCTAATGAAGTTTATGAGAAGTTTGGTGTGAAGGAAGTTTTCAAGGGTCAAGAGAGGAGGATGATATATGATCAAGAAGAGTGAAAAGTCTAAGCTTGGGGATGCCCCCGTGGTTCATCCCTGCATATTTCAAGAAGACTCAAGCGTCTAAGCTTGGGGATGCCCAAGGCATCCCCTTCTTCATCAACTTATCAGGTTTCTTCTATTGAAACTATATTTTTATTCGGTCACATCATATGTGCTTTACTTGGAGCGTCTGTGTGCTTTTATTTTTGTTTGTGTTTGAATAAGATCGGATCCTAGCAATCCTTGTGTGGGAGAGAGACACGCTCCGCTTTTTCATATGAACAATGGTGTTCTTAGCTTTATTTTAATGTTCATGGCGGAGTTGAAAACTATTGCACTTATTGTTATTTGGTTGGAAACAGAAAATGCTTCATATTGTCTTGGATAATTTGATACTTGGCAATTGTTTTGAGCTCTCAAGTAGATCATGTTTACTCATGCATCATGTAGTTTAAATCTATTAGTGGAGAACTACCGTAGAGCTTGTTGAAATTGGTTTGCATGATTGGTCTCTCTAAGGTCTAGATATTTTCTGGTAAAAGTGTTTGAGCAACAAGGAAGACAGTGTAGAGTTTTATAATGCTTGCAATTTGTTCTTATGTAAGTTTTGCTGTACCGGTTCATACTTGTGTTTGCTTCAAACAACCTTGCTAGCCAAAGCCTTGTACTGAGAGGGAATGCTTCTCGTGCATCCAAAACCTTGAGCCAAAAACCTATGCCATGTGTGTCCACCATATCTACCTACTATGTGGTATTTCCTGCCATTCCAAGCAAATACTTCATGTGCTACCTTTAAACAATTCAAAATTTACTATCTCTTATTTGTGTCAATGTTTTATAGCTCATGAGGAAGTATGTGGTGTTTTATCTTTCGATCTTGTCATTTACTTTTGACAGACTTTCACAATGGACTAGTGGCTTCATCCGCTTATCCAATAATTTTGCAAAAAGAGCTGGCAACGGGGTTCCCAGCCCCAATTAATTACAACTTTCACTAATAATTCTCTTCACGTGTTTTGCCCTGATCTATCAGTAAGCAACTTAATTTTGCAAATAGACACTCCTTCATGGTATGAGAATGTTGGAAGGCACCCGAGGATTCGGTTAGCCATGGCTTGTGTAAGCAAAAGGTTGGGAGGAGTGTCATCTAATAAATAAAACTAAAATACATGTGTAAACAAAAGAGAAGAGGGATGATCTACCTTGCTGGTAGAGATAACGTCCTTCATGGGAGCCGCTCTTGAAAGTCTGGTTGATAAGGTAGTTAGAGTACCCACTACCATTCGTTGACAACAACAAACACCTCTCAAAACTTTACTTTTATGCTCTCTATATGATTTCAAAACTTGAAAAGCTCTAGCACATGATTTTATCCCTGCTTCCCTCTGCGAAGGGCCATTCTTTTACTTTTATGTTGAGTCAGTTTACCTACTTCCTTCCATCTTAGAAGCAAACACTTGTGTCAACTGTGCATTGATTCTTACATACTTGCTTATTTGCATTCATCATATTACTTTGTGTTGACAATTATCCATGAGATATGCATGTTGAAAGTTGAAAGCAACTGCTGAAACTTATATCTTCCTTTGTGTTGCTTCGATGCCTTTACTTTGAATTTATTGCTTTATGAGTTAACTCTTATGCAAGACTTTTGATGCTTGTCTTGAAAGTACTATTCATGAAAAGTTTTGCTATATGTTATCTATTTGTTAGCAACTATAGATCATTGCCTTGAGTCACTTCGTTCATCTCATATGCTTTGCAATAGTATGATTAAGATTATGTTGGTAGCATGTCACTTCAGAAATTATTCTTTTTTATCGTTTACCTACTCGAGGACGAGTAGGAACTAAGCTTGGGGATGCTGATACGTCTCCAACGTATCCATAATTTCTGATGTTCCATGGTTGTTTTATGACAATACCTACATGTTTTGCTCACACTTTATAATGTTTTTATGCATTTTCCGGAACTAACCTATTAACGAGATGCCGAAGGGCCAGTTTTTTTCTGTTGTTTTTGGTTCCAGAAAGGCTGTTCGGGCAATATTCTCGGAATTCGACGAAACGAAGACCAAACATCTTATTTTTCCGACCTTCCAGAAAGTCAAAGGGGGACCAGAGGGGTGCCCTGGGGGCCCCACACATGGTGGCCGCGCGGGCTCCACCCTGGCCGCACCGGCCTAGTGTGAGGAGGCCCCGTGGCCCCTCCGACTCCGACTCTTCGCCTATATAAGCCCTTTCGACCTAAAAACACAATACCAATTGACGAAACTCCAGAAAGACTCCAGGGGCGCCGCCGCCATCGCGAAACTCCAATTCGGGGGACAGAAGTCTCTGTTCCGGCACCCTGCCGGGACGGGGAAGTGCCCCCGGAAGCCATCTCCATCAACGCCACCGCCTCCATCATGCTCCGTGAGTAGTTCCCCCATGGACTACGGGTTCTAGCTGTAGCTAGTTGGTATTCTCTCCCCCATGTACTTCAATACAATGATCTCATGAGCTGCCTTACATGATTGAGATTCATCTGATGTAATCGGTGTTGTGTTTGTTGGGATCCGATGGATTGTTACATTATGATTAGTCTATCTATAAAGTTTGTGAAGTTAGGGCATCTCCAACCGCGCGACCCAAACCGCGCCCGCGCGTCCGTTTGGGTCGAGCCGGACAAAAACGCGGCCCAGCGCGGGGACGCACCGCAAAAGCGGACGGCCGCGGCGTCCGGAACGACGCAAACCCGGCCCAAATCTGGGCTAGGTTTGCGTGGCCGCGGATGGCACGCGCCGTCCGCTCGCGTCCGCGCGCTGGTCGCCTCGTCTCCCTTGGGCCCACCTGTCGGTGACCAGGGAGACTATTAAATGGGGACTGGAGGGGATCTGGCCCTCCACTCCAGTCCCCACTCCACTCCCGCAGCGAAACCGCCGCCATGG
This sequence comes from Lolium multiflorum, assembly GCA_030979885.1. Taxonomy (NCBI): domain Eukaryota; kingdom Viridiplantae; phylum Streptophyta; class Magnoliopsida; order Poales; family Poaceae; genus Lolium; species Lolium multiflorum. The sequence continues at coordinate 113,354,675 of CM061747.1, read as the reverse complement.
CCCCGAAGCGGGTTTTCGCCGGAGCCAACGACGACGAGGCGAGCAGCAGCCGGCGTCGTCCGCCGGCGCTGCGACCGTCGTGCGGAAACCGAGGCGGCCTCCACATCGGAGAGGCCGCCCGCGGCGGCGCGGCATTGCCGCAACCGCCGCCGCTGCTGCTCGAGCCCAAGCCCGAGTCCTCGGAGGAGGACCCGGACCTCCGCGCCGCCCTCATCGTCTCGGCGGCGGAGGAGGAGGCGCAATGGCCGCAACTCCATGCGGCCATTCGCACCTCCGAAATGGAGGAGGCGGCGCGGCGGGAGGCGGAGGGCTGGGAGCTCTACGCCCAGGCCCTCCAGGCGCGACGGGAGGAGGAGGAGGAGGCGCGGCGGGAGGAGGCCAGCGCCGCGCCGACGACCGGCGCGCCGCCGGGGAGAGGTGCCGCCGCGGAGGAGCGGCGCCGGGGAGGCCGGCGGCACCGCGGAGGAGGCAGCAGCGCCTCCAGGCGGCGCGGGTGGCTCCGGACCCCCACTCGCCGTGGGAGGAGGCCCTGTGGTCTCCCTGGCCGGAGGCGGGAGGAGGCGGCGCGGCGGGAGGAGGCCAGTCCCCGGCGCGGTCGAGCCACGGGGCCTCGCCGCGGGGACTCGACGACGTCGCCGACGACGCCCACAGGGGCTAGGCGGCGCACCGGCGGCCACCGCGCCGCCGAACCCTAGAGGTTTTAATAGAGGTTTATATTTTAGTTTAATTTTAAAAGCCCATATAGGGGCTTCTTTTGTTAGTTTTTTTGCCCAAAATAGGGCTATGTACTAAATTTGCCCAAAATAGGGCATATGTTTAATCAAATATCGTTTAAATTTGCCTCTTTTTGTTTTCGTTTTTCTCCGGTTTATGCGATGCGTCCGCGCGCGTGCGACCCAAACGGACACGCGGACGCGGGGCGCTGTCCGCGTGTCCGGGCGGCGACCCAAACGGCCCAAAACGGACGGCCCAGCGCGTCCGTTTGGGTCGCCCGGTTGGAGATGCCCTTATTGTTGCTGCAATCTTGTTGTGTTTAATGCTTGTCACTAGGGCCCGAGTGGCATGATCTTAGATTTAAGTTCTATACTTATTGCTTAGATTGTATCTACAAGTTGTTTGCACATGTCTATGTCCGGAACCCGAGGCCCCAAAGTGACAAAATTGGGACAACCGGAGGGGAAGGCTTAGATATGAGGATCACATGTTTTCACGGAGTGTTAATGCTTTGCTCCGGTGCTCTATTAAAAGGAGTACCTTAATTTCCAGTAGATTCCCTAGAGGCCCGGCTGCCACCGGCTGGTAGGACAAAAGATGTTGTACAAGTTTCTCATTGCGAGCACGTATGACTATATATGGAAAACATGCCTACATGATTAATAATCTTGATATTCTGTCTTAATGCTATTTCAATCCTATCAATTGCCCAACTGTAATTTGTTCACCCAACACTTGTTATTGGAGAGTTACCACTAGTGTAGATAGCTGGGAACCCCGGTCCATCTCTCATCATCATATACTCGTTCTTTATGTCATTGGAAGTAGTATCAACTATTTTCTGGTGCCATTGCTCTCATATTACTGCTACTGCTGTTGTGTTACTGTTACTACTGCTCTCATATTACTGCTGCTTTCACATCACCCCTGTTACTAGTGCTTTTCCAGGTGCAGCTGAATTGACAACTCAGTTGTTAAGGCTTATAAGTATTCTTTACCCCCCCTTGTGTCGAATCAATAAATTTGGGTTTTACTTCCCTCGAAGACTGTTGCGATCCCCTATACTTGTGGGTTATCATTTACATACATGCTATAATTGTATTAACCGAAACATTGATACATGTGTGTTATGTGAACAACAAGGAGTCCCTAGTAAGCCTCTTGTATAACTAGCTTGTTGATTAATAGATAATCATGGTTTCGTGATCATGAACATTGGATGTTATTAATAACAAGGTTATGTCATTAATTGAATGATATAATGGACACACACCCAAATGAGCGTAGCATAAGATCAAGTCATTAAGTTCAATTTGCTATAAGCTTTCGATACATAGTTGCCTTAGTCCTTCGACCATGAGATCATGTAAATCACTTACACCGGAAGGGTACTTTGATTACATCAAACACCATTGCGTAAATGGGTGGTTATAAAGATGGGATTAAGTATTTGGAAAGTGTGAGTTGAGGCATATGGATCAATAGTGGGATTTGTCCATCCTGATGACGGATAGATATACTCTGGGCCCTCTCGGTGGAATGTCATCTGATTAGCTTGCAAGCATATGAATGGTTCATAAGAGATCACATACCACGGTACGAGTAAAGAGTACTTGTCGGTAACGAGGTTGAACAAGGTATGGAGATACCGATGATCGAACCTCGGACAAGTAAAATATCGCGTAACAAAGGGAATCGACATCATGTGTAAATGGTTCAATTGATCACTAATTCATCGTTGAATATGTGGGAGCCATTATGGATCTCCAGATCCCGCTATTGGTTATTGCTCGGAGAGGAGTCTCGACCATGTCTGCATAGTTCGCGAACCGTAGGGTGACGCGCTTAAGGTTCGATGTCGCATAAGTAGATTCGGAATATGAGATGGAGTCCGAAGTTTTTGTTCGGAGTCTCGGATGGGATCCAGGACATCACGAGGAGGTCCGGAATGGTCCGGAGAATAAGATTCATATATGGGAAGTCATTTTCCGGGGTTCGGGAAAGTTCTGGTGTTTTGACCGGAGCTTCTAGAAGGTTCTAGAAGGCCACCAGTGGGCCCACCACCCCGGGAGAGGCCACATAGGCGCCACATGGCATAGTGGGTCCTACCCACCATGACATGTGGGCCTAGGCCGGCCCCCCCTTAGAGATAAGATCTATCTCTAGTTTAAATGGTTTAAATCTAGAGATAAGATCTATCTCCTAAAATAAATGGTTTAAATTAGGAGATAAGGGGGGTAGGTGGGCCCTAGGGGAAACCCTAGGCCGACCCCCCACCTATATAAAGAGGGGAGGGGGTGGCCGGCCAAGGCACCCCATCCAAACCCTGGCCGCCCCCTCTCTTCCTCCTCCATACGATGTGCAGGCTTAGGCGAAACCCTGCAGCAATTCTTCTCCACCACCACCACCACGCCGTCGTGCTGCTGGGATTCCGTGGAGATCTACCACACCTCCGCTGCTGATACGTCTCCAACGTATCGATAATTTCTTATGTTCCATGCTACTTTATTGATGATACCTACATGTTTTATGCACATTATATGTCATATTTATGCATTTTCTGGAACTAACCTATTAACAAGATGCCGAAGAGCCAGTTGCTGTTTTCTGCTGTTTTTGGTTTCAGAAATCCTAGTAAGGAAATATTCTCGGAATTGGACGAAATCTTCGCCCAGGGTCCTATTTTTGCACGAAGCTTCCAGAAGACCGAAGAGATAACGAAGTGGGGCCACGAGGCAGCCAGGGGATAGGCGGCGCGGCCCAGGCCCGGCCGCGCCGGCCTGCCCCCTGGCACCTCGTGTGGCCCCCGCGTTGCCCTTCCGCCTACTTAAAGTCTCCGTCGCAACCCCGTACCGAGAGCCACGATACGGAAAACCTTCCAGACGCCGCCGCCGCCAATCCCATCTCGGGGGATTCAGGAGATCGCCTCCGGCACCCTGCCGGAGAGGGGATTCATCTCCCGGAGGACTCTTCATCGCCATGATCGCCTCCGGAGTGATGAGTGAGTAGTTCACCCCTGGACCATGGGTCCATAGCAGTAGCTAGATGGTCGTCTTCTCCTTGTTGTGCTTCATTGTTGGATCTTGTGAGCTGCCTAACATGATCAAGATCATCTATATGTAATTCTATATGTTGTGTTTGTCGGGATCCGATGGATAGAGAATACTATGATTATGGTGATTATCAATCTATTGTTTATGTGTTGTTTATGATCTTGCATGCTCTCCGTTATTAGTAGAGGCTCTGGCCAAGTTTGTACTCTTAACTCCAAGAGGGAGTATTTATGCTCGATAGTGGGTTCATGCCTTCATTGACACCTGGGACAGTGACAGAAAGTTCTAAGGTTGTGATGTGCTGTTGCCACTAGGGATAAAACATTGATTCTATGTCTAAGGATGTAGTTGTCGATTACATTACGCACCATACTTAATGCAATTGTCTGTTGCTTAGCAACTTAATACTGAATGGGGTTCGGATGATAACCTGAAGGTGGACTTTTTAGGCATAGATGCAGTTGGATGGCGGTCTATGTACTTTGTCGTAATGCCCGGATTAAATCTCACTATATTTATCATATCATGTATATGCATTGTTATGCCTTTCTCTATTTGTCAATTGCCCGACTGTAATTTGTTCACCCAACATGCTTTTATCTTATGGGAGAGACACCTCTAGTGAACTGTGGACCCCGGTCCTATTCTTTACATAGCATACAATCTACTGCAATGTGTTTTACTGTTTTCTTTGCAAACATCTTCCACTCGATACGTTTAATCCTTTGTTACAGCAAGCCGGTGAGATTGACAACCTTGACTTTGTTTTGTTGTGCAGATTCCACGTTGGCGCCGGAATCCCTGTTGTTGCGCCGCATCACATTTCGCCACCATCAACCTTCAACGTGCTTCTTGGCTCCTACTGGTTCGATTAAACCTTGGTTTCATACTGAGGGAAACTTGCTTCTATACGCATCATACCTTCCACTTGGGGTTCCCAACGGACGTGTGCATCTACGCGTATCAAGCTAAATTTCTGGCGCCGTTGCCGGGGAGATCAAGACACGCTGCAAGGGGAGTCTCCACTTCTCAATCTCTTTACTTTGTTTTTGTCTTGCTTATTTTATTTACTACTTTGTTTGCTGCACCTAAACAAAACACAAAAAAAATTAGTTGCTAGTTTTACTTTATTTATTGTCTTGCTCTCTATATCAAAAACACAAAAAAATTAGTTACTTGCATTTACTTTATCTAGTTTGTTTTATTTACCGTTGCTAAAATGAATACTCCTGAAAATACTAAGTTGTGTGACTTCACAAATGCAAATAATAATGATTTCCTATGCACACCTATTGCTCCACCTGCTACTACAGCAGAATTCTTTGAAATTAAACCTGCTTTACTGAACCTGGTTATGAGAGATCAATTTTCTGGTGTTAGTTCTGATGATGCTGCTGCCCATCTTAATAATTTTGTTGAACTTTGTGAAATGCAAAAGTATAAGGATGTAGATGGTGATATTATTAAATTGAAAGTATTTCCTTTCTCATTAAGAGGAAGAGCTAAAGATTGGTTGCTATCTTTGCCTAAGAATAGTATTGATTCATGGACTAAATGCAAGGATGCTTTTATTGGTAGATATTATCCTCCCGCTAAAATTATATCTTTGAGAAGTAGCATAATGAATTTTAAACAATTAGATACTGAACATGTTGCTCAAGCATGGGAGAGAATGAAAACTTTGGTAAAGAATTGCCCAACCCATGGACTGACTACTTGGATGATCATCCAAACCTTCTATGCAGGACTAAATTTTTCTTCGCGGAATTTATTGGATTCAGCTGCTGGAGGTACCTTTATGTCCATCACATTGGGGGCGGCTACAAAACTTCTTGATGATATGATGATAAATTACTCTGAATGGCACACGGAAAGAGCTCCACAAGGTAAGAAGGTAAATTCTGTTGAAGAAACCTCTTCCTTGAGTGATAAGATTGATGTGATTATGTCTATGCTTGTGAATGGTAGATCTAATGTTGATCCAAATAATGTTCCTTTAGCTTCATTGGTTGCTCAAGAAGAAAATGTTGATGTAAATTTCATTAAAAACAATAATTTCAACAACAATGCTTATAGGAACAACTCTGGTAATAACTATAGGCCATATCCTTCTGCTAATGGTAATGGTTATGGTAATTCTTATGGGAATTCTTACAATAATAATAGGAGTGTACCCTCTGGTCTTGAAGCTATGCTTAAAGAATTTATTAGTACACAAACTGCTTTTAACAAATCTGTTGAGGAAAAGCTTGATAAAATTGATATTATTGCTTCTAGAGTTGATAGACTTGCCTCTGATGTTAATCTTTTAAATTTGAAAGTTATGCCTAATAATGATATTGATAATAAGATTACTACTACAGCAAATGCCATCCAAGTTAGAATTAATGAGAATATAAGATTAATGGCTGAACTGCGTGCTAGGTGGGATAGAGAAGAAAATGAAAAACTAGCTAAAGAGAATAATGTAGCTAAAGTTTGGACTATTACCACCACTAGTAATGCTAATTCTTCACATGTTGCTGCACCTCCTACTATCAATGGTAAAATAATTGGTGTTGGCAATGTTTCTACTCCTAGTGCAAAGCGTACAAAACTGCCTGAAATTGCTAAAACTGCTGAAACTGCTTGTGATAAAACTGCTGAAATTTTTTCCAACCTTGGGAACAATGATCCCATTGCTGTAGCTCATAATGATTTAGATTTTGATGATTGCCACATCTCTGAAGTTATAAAGTTCTTACAAAAACTTGCTAAAAGTCCTAATGCTAGTGCTATAAATTTAGCCTTTACAAAACATATTACAAATGCTCTCATAAAAGCTAGAGAAGAGAAACTAAAACTTGAAACTTCTATTCCTAGAAAGTTAGAAGATGGTTGGGAGCCCATCATTAAAATGAAATTCAATGACTTTGAATGTAATGCTTTATGTGATCTTGGTGCAAGTATTTCTGTTATGCCTAAAAAGATTTATGATATGCTTGACTTGCCACCATTGAAGAATTGTTATTTGGATGTTAATCTTGCCGATAATGTTAAAAAGAAACCTTTGGGGAGGATTGATAATGTGCATATTACGGTTAACAATAACCTTGTCCCCGTTGATTTTGTTGTCTTGGATATCGAATGCAATGCATCTTGTCCTATTGTGTTGGGAAGACCTTTTCTTCGAACCGTTGGTGCTGTTATTGATATGAGGGAAGGTAATATTAAATATCAATTTCCTCTCAAGAAAGGTATGGAACACTTCCCTAGAAAGAGAATGAAGTTGCCTTTTGATTCTATTATTAGAACAAGCTATGATGTTGATGCTTCTACTCTCGATAATACTTGATTTGCACTTTCTGCGCCTAGCTGAAAGGCGTTAAAGAAAAGCGCTTATGGGAGACAACCCATGTTTTTACTACAGAAATTTTTTGTTTTGTTGAGTCTTGGAAGTTGTTTACTACTGTAGCAACCTCTCCTTATCATGTTTTTGTGCCAAGTAAAGTTTCTATGTCAAAGTTGATGTTATATTTGGGATCGCTGCGCAGAAACAGCATTGCTGTCTGTCACGAATCTGGGCACAGGCCTCTGTAGAAAATTCGAAAAAATCTGCCAATTTACGAGCGTGATCCTCAGATATGTACGCAACTTTCATTAGTTTTGAGTTTTTCCATTTGAGCAAGTCTGGTGCAAGCTTTAAATTCGTCTTTACGGACTGTTCTGTTTTTGACAGATTCTGCCTTTTATTTCGCATTGCCTCTTTTGCTATGTTGGATTCATTTCTTTGATCCATTAATGTCCAGTAGCTTTATGCAATGTCCAGAAGTGTAAAGAATGATTGTGCCACCTCTGAACATGTGAATTATTAATTGTGCACTAACCCTCTAATGAGTTTGCTTGAAGTTTGGTGTGAAGGAAGTTTTCAAGGGTCAAGAGAGGAGTATGATATACTATGATCAAGAGGAGTGAAAGCTCTAAGCTTGGGGATGCCCCGTGGTTCACCCCTGCATATTTTAAGAAGACTCAAGCGTCTAAGCTTGGGGATGCCCAAGGCATCCCCTTCTTCATCGACAACATCATCAGGTTCCTCCCCTGAAACTATATTTTTATTCAATCACATCTTGTGTTCTTTACTTGGAGCGTCGGTTTGTTTTTGTTTTTGTTTTTGTTTGAATAAAATGGATCCTAGCATTCACTTTGTGGGAGAGAGACACGCTCCGCTGTTGCATATGGACACATGTGTCCTTAGGCTTTACTCATAATGTTCAAGGCGAAGTTTCTTCTTCGTTAAATTGTTATATGGTTGGAATTGGAAAATGCTACATGTAGTAATTCTAAAATGTCTTGGATAATGTGATACTTGGCAATTGTTGTGCTCATGTTTAAGCTCTTGCATCATATGCTTTGCACCCATTAATGAAGAAATACATAGAGCTTGCTAAAATTTGATTTGCATATTTGGTCTCTCTAAGGTCTAGATAATATCTAGTATTGAGTTTTGAACAACAAGGAAGACGGTGTAGAGTCTTATAATGTTTACAATATGTCTTTTATGTGAGTTTTGCTGCACCGGTTCATCCTTGAGTTTGCTTCAAATAACCTTGCTAGCCTAAACCTTGTATAGAGAGGGAATACTTCTCATGCATCCAAAATCCTTGAGCCAACTACTATGCCATTTGTGTCCACCATACCTACCTACTACATGGTATTTCTCCGCCATTCCAAAGTAAATTGCTTGAGTGCTACCTTTAAAATTCCATCATTCACCTTTGCAATATATAGCTCATGGGACAAAATAGCCTTAAAAACTATTGTAGTATTGAATATGTACTTATGCACTTTATATTTTATTAAGTTGCTTGTTGTGCGATAACCATGCTTCTGGGGAACGCCATCAACTATTGTTGAATATCATGTGAGTTGCTATGCATGTCCGTCTTGTCTGAAGGATCTATCATTTTAGTGGTTGGAGCATGCAAAATTGTTAGAGAAGAACATTGGGCCGCTAACTAAAGCCATGAATCATGGTTGAAGTTTCAGTTTTGGACATATATCCTCAATCTCATATGAGAATAATAATCATTGCTACATGCTTATGCATTTAAGAGGAGTCCATTATCTGTTGTCCATGTTGTCCCGGTATGGATGTCTAAGTTGAGAATAATCAAAAGCGAGAAATCCAAAATGCGAGCATTCTCCTTAGACCTTTGTACAGGCGGCATGGAGGTACCCCTTTGTGACACTTGGTTGAAACATGGCATGCAAAGATCCGGTAGTCCAAGCTAAGTAGGACGAGGTGCGGGCACTATTAGTATACTATGCATGAGGCTTGCAACTTGTAAGATATAATTTACATAACTCATATGCTTTATTACTACCGTTGACAAAATTGTTTCATGTTTTCAAAATAAAAGCTCTAGCACAAATACAGCAATCGATGCTTTCCTCTTGAAGGACCATTCTTTTACTTTTATTGTTGAGTCAGTTTACCTATCTCCTTCCACCTTAAGAAGCAAACACTTGTGTGAACTGTGCATTGATTCCTACATACTTGCATATTGCACTTGTTATATTACTTTATGTTGACAATATCCATGAGATATACATGTTATAAGTTGAAAGCAACCGCTGAAACTTAATCTTCCTTTGTGTTGCTTCAATACCTTTACTTTGATTTATTGCTTTATGAGTTAACTCTTATGCAAGACTTATTGATGCTTGTCTTGAAGTACTATTCATGAAAAGTCTTTGCTATATGATTCACTTGTTTACTCATGTCATTACCTTTGTTTTGATCGCTGCATTCATTACATATGTTTACAAATAGTATGATCAAGATTATGATGGCATGTCACTTCAGAAATTATCTTAGTTATCGTTTTACCTGCTCGGGACGAGCAGAACTAAGCTTGGGGATGCTGATACGTCTCCAACGTATCGATAATTTCTTATGTTCCATGCTACTTTATTGATGATACCTACATGTTTTATGCACATTATATGTCATATTTATGCATTTTCTGGAACTAACCTATTAACAAGATGCCGAAGAGCCATTTTTTTCTGCTGTTTTTGGTTTCAGAAATCCTAGTAAGGAAATATTCTCGGAATTGGACGAAATCTTCGCCCAGGGTCCTATTTTGCACGAAGCTTCCAAGGAGAAGAGATAACGAAGTGGGGCCACGAGGCAGCCAGGGGATAGGGCGGCGCGGCCCAGGCCCGGCCGCGCCGGCCTGCCCCCGGCACCTCGTGTGGCCCCCGCGTTGCCCTTCCGCCTACTTAAAGTCTCCGTCGCGAAAACCCCATACGAGAGCCACGATACGGAAAACCTTCCAGAGACGCCGCCGCGAATCCCATCTCGGGGGATTCAGGAGATCGCCTCCGGCACCCTGCCGGAGAGGGGATTCATCTCCGGAGGACTCTTCATCGCCATGATCGCCTCCGGAGTGATGAGTGAGTAGTTCACCCCTGGACCATGGGTCCATAGCAGTAGCTAGATGGTCGTCTTCTCCTTGTTGTGCTTCATTGTTGGATCTTGTGAGCTGCCTAACATGATCAAGATCATCTATATGTAATTCTATATGTTGTGTTTGTCGGGATCCGATGGATAGAGAATACTATGATTATGGTGATTATCAATCTATTGTTTATGTGTTGTTTATGATCTTGCATGCTCTCCGTTATTAGTAGAGGCTCTGGCCAAGTTTGTACTCTTAACTCCAAGAGGGAGTATTTATGCTCGATAGTGGGTTCATGCCTTCATTGACACCTGGGACAGTGACAGAAAGTTCTAAGGTTGTGATGTGCTGTTGCCACTAGGGATAAAACATTGATTCTATGTCTAAGGATGTAGTTGTCGATTACATTACGCACCATACTTAATGCAATTGTTTGTTGCTTAGCAACTTAATACTGAATGGGGTTCGGATGATAACCTGAAGGTGGACTTTTTAGGCATAGATGCAGTTGGATGGCGGTCTATGTACTTTGTCGTAATGCCCGGATTAAATCTCACTATATTTATCATATCATGTATATGCATTGTTATGCCTTTCTCTATTTGTCAATTGCCCGACTGTAATTTGTTCACCCAACATGCTTTTATCTTATGGGAGAGACACCTCTAGTGAACTGTGGACCCCGGTCCTATTCTTTACATAGCATACAATCTACTGCAATTATGTTTTACTGTTTTCTTTGCAAACATCTTCCACTCGATACGTTTAATCCTTTGTTACAGCAAGCCGGTGAGATTGACAACCTCACTGTTTCGTTGGGGCAAAGTACTTTGGTTTTGTTGTGCAGATTCCACGTTGGCGCCGGAATCCCTGTTGTTGCACCGCATCACATTTCGCCACCATCAACCTTCAACGTGCTTCTTGGCTCCTACTGGTTCGATTAAACCTTGGTTTCATACTGAGGGAAACTTGCTTCTATACGCATCATACCTTCCACTTGGGGTTCCCAACGGACGTGTGCATCTACGCGTATCAGCTGCCCGCTGGAACGGGGAGAGGAAGGGCTTCATCGACACCGTACGCGCGACCGAGTACGGAAGTGCTGCCGGATTGCAGCACCGGGGACGATCGTCTACACCAACAACGAGATCTAATCTCGTAGGCTTTGGAAATCTTCGAGGGTTAGTCTCATATCAATCTCGTATCTTCGATCTTGTAGATTAGATCTTGGGCGTTTGATACGTCTCCAACGTATCGATAATTTCTTATGTTCCATGCTACTTTATTGATGATACCTACATGTTTTATGCACATTATATGTCATATTTATGCATTTTTTTGAACTAACCTATTAACAAGATGCCGAAGAGCCTTTTTCTGCTGTTTTTGGTTTCAGAAATCCTAGTAAGGATATATTCTCGGAATTGGACGAAACTTTCGCCCAGGGGTCCTATTTTTGCACGAAGCTTCCGAAGACCGAAGAGATAACGAAGTGGTGCCACGAGGCAGGGGACAGGCGGCGCGGCCCAAGCCCTGGCCGCGCGGCCCTACCTGGGCACCTCGTGTGGCCCCCGCGTTGACCTTCCGCCTACTTAAAGTCTCCGTCGCGAAACCCCCAGTACCGAGAGCCACGATACGGAAAACCTTCCAGAGACGCCGCCGCCGCGAATCCCATCTCGGGGGATTCAGGAGATCGCCTCCGGCACCCTGCCGGAGAGGGGATTCATCTCCCGGAGGACTCTTCATCGCCATGATCGCCTCCGGAGTGATGAGTGAGTAGTTCACCCCTGGACCATGGGTCCATAGCAGTAGCTAGATGGTCGTCTTCTCCTTGTTGTGCTTCATTGTTGGATCTTGTGAGCTGCCTAACATGATCAAGATCATCTATATGTAATTCTATATGTTGTGTTTGTCGGGATCCGATGGATAGAGAGTACTATGATTATGGTGATTATCAATCTATTGTTTATGTGTTGTTTAAGATCTTGCATGCTCTCCGTTATTAGTAGAGGCTCTGGCCAAGTTTGTACTCTTAACTCCAAGAGGGAGTATTTATGCTCGATAGTGGGTTCATGCCTCCATTAAATCTGGGACAGTGACAGAAAGTTCTAAGGTTGTGGATGTGCTGTTGCCACTAGGGATAAAACATTGATTCTATGTCTAAGGATGTAGTTGTCGATTACATTACGCACCATACTTAATGCAATTGTCTGTTGCTTAGCAACTTAATACTGAATGGGGTTCGGATGATAACCTGAAGGTGGACTTTTTAGGCATAGATGCAGTTGGATGGCGGTCTATGTACTATGTCGTAATGCCCAATTAAATCTCACTATATTTATCATATCATGTATATGCATTGTTATGCCTTTCTCTATTTGTCAATTGCCCGACTGTAATTTGTTCACCCAACATGCTTTTATCTTATGGGAGAGACACCTCTAGTGAACTGTGGACCCCGGTCCTATTCTTTACATAGCATACAATCTACTGCAATTGTGTTTTACTATTTTCTTGCAAACATCTTCCACTCGATACGTTTAATCCTTTGTTACAGCAAGCCGGTGAGATTGACAACCTCACTGTTTCGTTGGGGCAAAGTACTTTGGTTTTGTTGTGCAGATTCCACGTTGGCGCCGGAATCCCGTTGTTGCGCCGCATCACATTTCGCCACCATCAACCTTCAACGTGCTTCTTGGCTCCTACTGGTTCGATTAAACCTTGGTTTCATACTGAGGGAAACTTGCTTCTATACGCATCATACCTTCCTCTTGGGGTTCCCAACGGACGTGTATATCTACGCGTATCAAGCATAAATTTCTGGCGCCGTTGCCGGGGAGATCAAGACACGCTGCAAGGGGAGTCTCCACTTCTCAATCTCTTTACTTTGTTTTTGTCTTGCTTTATTTTATTTACTACTTTGTTTGCTGCACTAAATCAAAACACAAAAAAATTAGTTGCTAGTTTTACTTTATTTGCTATCTTGTTTGCTATATCAAAAACACAAAAAAATTAGTTACTTGCATTTACTTTATCTAGTTTGTTTTATTTACCGTTGCTAAAATGAATACCCCTGAAAATACTAAGTTGTGTGACTTCACAAATGCAAATAATAATGATTTCCTATGCACACCTATTGCTCCACCTGCTACTACAGCAGAATTCTTTGAAATTAAACCTGCTTTACTAAATCTTGTCATGAGAGATCAATTTTCTGGTGTTAGTTCTGATGATGCTGCTGCCCATCTCAATAATTTTGTTGAACTTTGTGAAATGCAAAAGTATAAAGATGTAGATGGTGATATTATTAAATTGAAAGTGTTTCCTTTCTCATTAAGAGGAAGAGCTAAAGATTGGTTGCTATCTTTGCCTAAGAATAGTATTGATTCATGGACTAAATGCAAGGATGCTTTTATTGGTAGATATTATCCTCCCGCTAAAATTATATCTTTGAGAAGTAGCATAATGAATTTTAAACAATTAGATACTGAACATGTTGCTCAAGCATGGGAGAGAATGAAAACTTTGGTAAAGAATTGCCCAACCCATGGACTGACTACTTGGATGATCATCCAAACCTTCTATGCAGGACTAAATTTTTCTTCGCGGAATTTATTGGATTCAGCTGCTGGAGGTACCTTTATGTCCATCACATTGGGGGCGGCTACAAAACTTCTTGATGATATGATGATAAATTACTCTGAATGGCACACGGAAAGAGCTCCACAAGGTAAGAAGGTAAATTCTGTTGAAGAAACCTCTTCCTTGAGTGATAAGATTGATGTGATTATGTCTATGCTTGTGAATGGTAGATCTAATGTTGATCCAAATAATGTTCCTTTAGCCTCATTGGTTGCTCAAGAAGAAAATGTTGATGTGAATTTCATTAAAAATAATAATTTCAACAACAATGCTTATAGGAACAACTCTGGTAATAACTATAGGCCATATCCTGCTAGTGGTAATGATTATGGTAGATATGAGGAAAGGATGCTAGGAATTGAAAGATCCACTAAAAACTTTATGCAATCACAATATGAGCAAAATCAATTGTTTACTAAAACTATGAATGAACAATCTACCTTGTTAAAAAATATAGGAAATCAACTTGAAAACTTGAATAGGGAGATTTCTGGTCTGCAAACTAAAATTTCAAATGCTGAAACCCGAATCTCATACATGTCTGCATCACAATCTTCTTTAATTAATAAAATGGCTGCTAAACCTGATGATATTGATAGTAAGATTACTACTACAGCAAATGCCATCCAAGTTAGAATTAATGAGAATATAAGATTAATGGCTGAATTGCGTGCTAGGTGGGATAGAGAAGAAAATGAAAAACTAGCTAAAGAGAATAATGTAGCTAAAGTTTGGACTATTACCACCACTAGTAATGCTAATTCTTCACATGTTGCTGCACCTCCTACTATCAATGGTAATATAATTGGTGTTGGCAATGTTTCTACTCCTAGTGCAAAGCGAACAAAACTGCCTGAAATTGCTAAAACTGCTGAAACTGCTTGTGATAAAACTGCTGAAATTTTTTCCAACCTTGGGAACAATGATCCCATTGCTGTAGCTCATAATGATTTAGATTTTGATGATTGCCACATCTCTGAAGTTATAAAGTTCTTACAAAAACTTGCTAAAAGTCCTAATGCTAGTGCTATAAATTTAGCCTTTACAAAACATATTACAAATGCTCTCATAAAAGCTAGAGAAGAAAAACTAAAACTTGAAACTTCTATTCCTAGGAAGTTAGAAGATGGTTGGGAGCCCATCATTAAAATGAAATTCAATGACTTTGAATGTAATGCTTTATGTGATCTTGGTGCAAGTATTTTTGTTATGCCTAAAAAGATTTATGATATGCTTGACTTGCCACCATTGAAGAATTGTTATTTGGATGTTAATCTTGCCGATAATGTTAAAAAGAAACCTTTGGGGAGGATTGATAATGTGCATATTACGGTTAACAATAACCTTGTCCCCGTTGATTTTGTTGTTTTGGATATCGAATGCAATGCATCTTGTCCTATTGTGTTGGGAAGACCTTTTCTTCGAACTGTTGGTGCTGTTATTGATATGAGGGAAGGTAATATTAAATATCAATTTCCTCTCAAGAAAGGTATGGAACATTTCCCTAGAAAGAGAATGAAGTTGCCTTTTGATTCTATTATTAGAACAAGTTATGATGTTGATGCTTCTACTCTTGATGTTACTTGATTTGCACTTTCTGCGCCTAGCTGAAAGGCGTTAAAGAAAAGCGCTTATGGGAGACAACCCATGTTTTTACTACAGCAATTTTTTGTTTTGTTGAGTCTTGGAAGTTGTTTACTACTGTAGCAACCTCTCCTTATCATGTTTTTGTGCCAAGTAAAGTTTCTATGTCAAAGTTGATGTTATATTTGGGATCGCTGCGCAGAAACAGCATTGCTGTCTGTCACGAATCTGGGCACAGTTCTCTGTAGAAAATTCGAAAAAATCTGCCAATTTACGAGCGTGATCCTCAGATATGTACGCAACTTTCATTAGTTTTGAGTTTTTCCATTTGAGCAAGTCTAGTGCCAGCTTTAAATTCGTCTTTACGGACTGTTCTGTTTTTGACAGATTCTGCCTTTTATTTCGCATTGCCTCTTTTGCTATGTTGGATTCATTTCTTTGATCCATTAATGTCCAGTAGCTTTATGCAATGTCCAGAAGTGTAAAGAATGATTGTGTCACCTCTGAATGTGTGAATTATTAATTGTGCACTAACCCTCTAATGAGTTTGCTTGAAGTTTGGTGTGAAGGAAGTTTTCAAGGGTCAAGAGAGGAGAATGATATACTATGATCAAGAGGAGTGAAAGCTCTAAGCTTGGGGATGCCCCCGTGGTTCACCCCTGCATATTTTAAGAAGACTCAAGCGTCTAAGCTTGGGGATGCCCAAGGCATCCCCTTCTTCATCGACAACATCATCAGGTTCCTCCCCTGAAACTATATTTTTATTCAATCACATCTTGTGTTCTTTACTTGGAGCGTCGGTTTGTTTTTGTTTTTGTTTTTGTTTAAATAAGATGGATCCTAGCATTCACTTTGTGGGAGAGAGACACGCTCCGCTGTTGCATATGGACACATGTGTCCTTAGGCTTTACTCATAATGTTCAAGGCGAAGTTTCTTCTTCGTTAAATTGTTATATGGTTGGAATTGGAAAATGCTACATGTAGTAATTCTAAAAATGTCTTGGATAATGTGATACTTTGCAATTGTTGTGCTCATGTTTAAGCTCTTGCATTATATGCTTTGCACCCATTAATGAAGAAATACATAGAGCTTGCTAAAATTTGATTTGCATATTTGGTCTCTCTAAGGTCTAGATAATATCTAGTATTGAGTTTCGAACAACAAGGAAGACGGTGTAGAGTCTTATAATGTTTACAATATGTCTTTTATGTGAGTTTTGCTGCACTTGTTCATCCTTGAGTTTGCTTCAAATAACCTTGCTAGCCTAAACCTTGTATCGAGAGGGAATACTTCTCATGCATCCAAAATCCTTGAGCCAACTACTATGCCATTTGTGTCCACCATACCTACCTACTACATGGTATTTCTCCGCCATTCCAAAGTAAATTGCTTGAGTGCTACCTTTAAAATTCCATCATTCACCTTTGCAATATATAGCTCATGGGACAAAATAGCCTTAAAAACTATCGTAGTATTGAATATGTACTTATGCACTTTATCTTTTATTAAGTTGCTTGTTGTGCGATAACCATGCTTCTGGGGAACGCCATCAACTATTGTTGAATATCATGTGAGTTGCTATGCATGTCCGTCTTGTCTGAAGGATCTATCACCTTAGTGGTTGGAGCATGCAAAATTGTTAGAGAAGAACATTGGGCCGCTAACTAAAGCCATGAATCATGGTGGAAGTTTCAGTTTTGGACATATATCCTCAATCTCATATGAGAATAATAATTGTTGCTACATGCTTATGCATTAAAGAGGAGTCCATTATCTGTTGTCCATGTTGTCCCGGTATGGATGTCTAAGTTGAGAATAATCAAAAGCGAGAAATCCAAAATGCGAGCTTTCTCCTTAGACCTTTGTACAGGCGGCATGGAGGTACCCCTTTGTGACACTTGGTTGAAACATGGCATGCGAAGATCCGGTAGTCCAAGCTAAGTAGGACGAGGTGCGGACACTATTAGTATACTATGCATGAGGCTTGCAACTTGTAAGATATAATTTACATAACTCATATGCTTTATTACTACCGTTGACAAAATTGTTTCATGTTTTCAAAATAAAAGCTCTAGCACAAATACAGCAATCGATGCTTTCCTCTTTGAAGGACCATTCTTTTACTTTTAATGTTGAGTCAGTTTACCTATCTCCTTCCACCTTAAGAAGCAAACACTTGTGTGAACTGTGCATTGATTCCTACATACTTGCATATTGCACTTGTTATATTACTTTATGTTGACAATATCCATGAGATATACATGTTATAAGTTGAAAGCAACCGCTGAAACTTAATCTTCCTTTGTGTTGTTTCAACACCTTTACTTTGATTTATTGCTTTATGAGTTAACTCTTATGCAAGACTTATTGATGCTTGTCTTGAAGTACTATTCATGAAAAGTCTTTGCTATATGATTCACTTGTTTACTCATGTCATTACCTTTGTTTTGATCGCTGCATTCATTACATATGTTTACAAATAGTATGATCAAGATTATGATGGCATGTCACTTCAGAAATTATCTTTGTTATCGTTTTACCTGCTCGGGACGAGCAGAACTAAGCTTGGGGATGCTGATACGTCTCCAACGTATCGATAATTTCTTATGTTCCATGCTACTTTATTGATGATACCTACATGTTTTATGCACATTATATATCATATTTATGCATTTTCTGGAACTAACCTATTAACAAGATGCCGAAGAGCCAGTTGCTGTTTTCTGCTGTTTTTGGTTTCAGAAATCCTAGTAAGAAAATATTCTCGGAATTGGACGAAACTTTCGCCCAGGGTCCTATTTTTGCACGAAGCTTCCAGAAGACCGAAGAGATAACGAAGTGGGGCCACGAGGCAGCCAGGGGACAGGGCGGCGCGGCCCAAGCCCTGGCCGCGTGGCCCTACCCCCTGGGCACCTCGTGTGGCCCCCCGCGTTGACCTTCCGCCTACTTAAAGTCTCCGTCGCGAAACCCCCCGAGAGCCACGATACGGAAAACCTTCCAGAGACGCCGCCGCCGCGAATCCCATCTCGGGGGATTCAGGAGATCGCCTCCGGCACCCTGCCGGAGAGGGGATTCATCTCCCGGAGGACTCTTCATCGCCATGATCGCCTCCGGAGTGATGAGTGAGTAGTTCACCCCTGGACCATGGGTCCATAGCAGTAGCTAGATGGTCGTCTTCTCCTTGTTGTGCTTCATTGTTGGATCTTGTGAGCTGCCTAACATGATCAAGATCATCTATATGTAATTCTATATGTTGTGTTTGTCGGGATCCGATGGATAGAGAGTACTATGATTATGGTGATTATCAATCTATTGTTTATGTGTTGTTTAAGATCTTGCATGCTCTCCGTTATTAGTAGAGGCTCTGGCCAAGTTTGTACTCTTAACTCCAAGAGGGAGTATTTATGCTCGATGGTGGGTTCATGCCTCCATTAAATCTGGGACAGTGACAGAAAGTTCTAAGGTTGTGGATGTGTTGTTGCCACTAGGGATAAAACATTGATTCTATGTCTAAGGATGTAGTTGTCGATTACATTACGCACCATACTTAATGCAATTGTCTGTTGCTTAGCAACTTAATACTGAATGGGGTTCGGATGATAACCTGAAGGTGGACTTTTTAGGCATAGATGCAGTTGGATGGCGGTCTATGTACTATGTCGTAATGCCCAATTAAATCTCACTATATTTATCATATCATGTATAAGCATTGTTATGCCTTTCTCTATTTGTCAATTGCCCGACTGTAATTTGTTCACCCAACATGCTTTTATCTTATGGGAGAGACACCTCTAGTGAACTGTGGACCCCGGTCCTATTCTTTACATAGCATACAATCTACTGCAATTGTGTTTTACTATTTTCTTGCAAACATCTTCCACTCGATACGTTTAATCCTTTGTTACAGCAAGCCGGTGAGATTGACAACCTCACTGTTTCGTTGGGGCAAAGTACTTTGGTTTTGTTGTGCAGATTCCACGTTGGCGGAATCCCTGTTGTTGCGCCGCATCACATTTCGCCACCATCAACCTTCAACGTGCTTCTTGGCTCCTACTGGTTCGATTAAACCTTGGTTTCATACTGAGGGAAACTTGCTTCTATACGCATCATACCTTCCTCTTGGGGTTCCCAACGGACGTGTATATCTACGCGTATCAGCGTTCCATAGATTAGATCTTGGTTTTATTCGTCTTGCGGTAGGAAAATTTTTGTTTTCTATGCAACGAACCCCATCAACGCGCCCAAATTATGAGCCGCTTTGCGGCGCATCACCTTTTTCATCGAGTCCTCATCTGTCGTGGAAGCACCATCCGCTTTGCGGTGTATCACCTTTTTCATCGAGTCCTCAGAGCGGAATCGTGAGCTGTCATTTTTTATTCATATGCCCCAGGTTATTATCTAACTTTTGTTAGTTGACTACTTTTCGAGATAAGCAACAGAGCATTTTCGGAAATTTTGATCTGTATCCGCTGTTCTGTTTTGACAGATTGCACTATTTGCATTCGCCTCTTAAATCTTTTTATTTTTGAGTTCTTTTGATCAGAGAACTATTTGAAAGGTTGCTACAGTAGCTTATGCTTTAATAGATGTTTGATATATGTTAGTACTAACACAAATGAATTTATTTATTTTGATTATACTAATGCTGCTAATGAAGAATTGTGCGAAGTTTTTTATGAAGGAAGTTTTCAAGTCTAGGAAAAGAAGAATGATGTGATAAGATGAAGAATGGACAAAACCTCAACCTTGGGGATGCCCCTGCACCCCAAGACATATTCAAGAGGTACAAACATCAAAGCTTGGGGATACCAAAGGCATCCCCTCTTCATCAACAAGCAACAGATCATCTCTCTATACGCTATATTTTTATTGCTTCATACACTATGTGTTGTTCTTGGAGCATCTTTATTTTTTTGTTTTGTTTGTTGTAGCATATGTTGGATCCCAGCATATCTGTTTTGGAGAAAGATCCGCTCCTTTTTAATTGCATAGAACGCTCTAGGTTTCATTGTTATTGTTCTGCGAGTGTTCTAGTTTTCTGGTACTGCGTTTAGTTCTTATTCATTCACTTGAATTTTTTTCAGAGCACGTTAGTATTCTTTATTTGTGTATTATTATCTCTCTGGTCCATAATGTATTTCATCTCTGAGAGTTATTTCAAATAAGTTGATTGGTGTTGGATACGAGTAAAATATTTCATGACTATAGTGATGCAAATGGAAGCTTGTCTAGACTGTGGCATAGACTTTGGCATGTCATGTTGGATGTTATTCTTGTCATATGCTTAGTATTTATTGTTTTAGCATGACTTGTTTCAAATGGCTGAGAGTGCATAATGTGTCATTAAAAGAATCATGTGTTGTTTCTATCATAAAAGTATAATATTGTGGTATTCTCCTTTGATGCTTTATTGGGTTGACTTGGCGCATGCTTATAACATGTTATGACTATAAGCAGTCAATTAAAGCCTCTAGGATCATTTACTTTTTTATTTCTAGGGATGTCTATTTTGTGCCCTCAGATCCTTAGTTGTACTCAGTTTTCCCCAAGCCCTTGTCTGAAACCCGCAGAAGGAGCTCGGACGGAAGGAATCCGTTAAGTTGACCGTTCCGTGCTGACGAGTGGGGTCGTGTCGTTTGTGGGGTCGCGTCGTGTGGGACCGCGTCGTGTGGGGCTGGTAGGAAGGGACCGCGTGGGACAGGACGAGACCGTGTTTGTGTGGCCGTAGCGTGTGGGGCCGTAGCGTGTGGAGCCGTGTGGGTCCGGGACGGGGGCACGAGTGGTTTCTGTCTCTTTCGCCCAGATTAGCAGTTTTCAATGTACCTTTTTCCTCTCTCTCGCTCGATCTCATTCATATTTGATAGCCCAAATTGGTAGCAAATCTAGAGCAGCTTCTCCTTCTGTTTTTTAACGCCATTCATTTCTTTATGCCTTCGTTTTTACCCAATCAGGTAGGAAATCTAGGGCACAAATCCAGAGAGAAAATATAGGATAAGCTGCATACAGCAGCCAACATAGCATAGATATATTCACGACAGATCCAACAGTAGTACCGATAGATACAACATAAGCTACATTTTACATGAATTTAAGCTGCTCTACAGATAGAGCAGTCACATACAGAGAGTGCAGTAGGCACGTTCAACGCCTCCAGGTAGCGCGTGTGACTCGCTTGGAGGTTGCGCAGGTGAATCCCAAGTGCTTTGTGTTTGGCCATGAACGCATGCACGTTCACGGTCGTTCCAACTCTAGCGCCGCATCTGCCAATGGATTCAGCATGGTTCACCAGGGAGTTGAAGTCGGTGGCGCGGAGCTTCCTGTTGCAGAAGGGGCACTTGTAAATGCCTCGAGCAAAGGGGCCATCGTAATGGCCGGACTGCAGCCTCCTGAGGACGTGACGAGTCTTGGTGTGGAAGGACTCGTCGTCGCTGTCGACGTCGCTGCTCTGCACCTGTCACGTAGCACCAAAGATCGTGCAAAAAACACGGAGTCAATTGCAACGATGATGGAACAGAGAGTGAACAAAAGATCATGCATGATAATATGGGCTCGAAAAAAAGAGGTAGCCTCAGTTACATTGGACACACTTATATCCAGGATTTGAGTCAGTAAACCAAAGATCATGCACAACAAATTTGTACACACCAATTGTTTACTGACCAAACCCTGAATCAATTTGTGCCCAAATATTCATCATCATCGGCACAAATCTTAAACAAAAGCAAATCACAAACACTAATAACGCAAGATCTAACACAAAAGGATTGAACTAGGAACAGACGAACCCTAATAACGCAAGATCTAACACAAATGGATTGAACTAGGAACAGACGAACCCTAATAACGCTAGATCTAACACAAAAGGATTGAAATGGGATAAGAACAAGGGAACAAAGGGTTACCTCCGGCTCGTCGTCGACGATGCTGGTGTCGTAGGGGTTCTCCGGCGCGACGTACAACACTGGTTCGTACGGGTCCCAAGCGACGGGGGCCTGGACGGTGGCGGCGGCCGATGCGCCGGCTGCTACGTTGGAAGCAGCGACAGGGGCCTGGACGGGGGCGGCGGCCGATGCGCCGGCTGCTACGTTGGAAGCAGCGACAGGGGCCTGGACGGGGGCGGCGGCCGATGCGCCGACAATGGGCATCTCATTCTTCTCCATCGCCGGCGGTTTTCTTCGGGGTTTTTTCTTCGGTTGTGGAGAAGATGATGGGACAGGAGAGGCGGTTGCAGTGAGAACGTGCGTCGAGGGAGAGAAAGAGGGGCTCTATAAAGACGAAGGTGGCGTGTACCGCAACACGCGTCCGCTATGCACGGCTGCAGCGTGCACCGCTACACGAGTCTAACCCTGGGACGTTTGGTGTACTCAGTTATAACCTCGGGCCTTATACAGAAATTTTATCTGTACTCAGTTTTCCCCTCGAGGACTTAGACCGGCAAGTGCAATATACTCAGTTTTACCCTCAAGTAGTTGGTCAACAGAGAGTCAACAAATGAGATTAACATAGCTAATTGAGTCATTTCATGCGCAAAAAAATCCAAAAAAATAAAAACATAGTGGCACCTACTCATGGAGTCTTCCTACGCAACCTGCCACCTAGAAAACCTTAACAAACATATATAAATCAAGTTTTACCACAAATTGCCACTTCTCAGAATCACTAGTGTAGCTATGAAGATGCATGGTTTTCCACTCAAACCCCTTTGCAAAACATCTTCCCCAAAAACATAGTTTGTCTAAATGATGCCATAATTGTCACACTCATGTATATTTGAATTGCAAATAATTTGATGTAGCCCAATATGAATTATATTGTACAAAACATGCATTTTTCATTTTGTAATTCTTTTGTTTGAATCCCTTAGTCTATTTACTATTTATGTGCCCTTGGATTCTTAGTACTACTCAGTTTTGCCCTCAAGTACTGTCACAAATGCTCTCAGAAGCCCAAACTTATCCTGATTGGTTGAGCCGTTGTCACACGGATCGACTCCACGAACCGTTGATCCACTGATCTAACGGGCAGTATACCCCTCTCCGTCTCTTCGTGGCAACCTCTCTCTCTCTCTCTCTCTCTCTCTCTCTCCCTCTCTCTCTCTCTCTGGTGGAGAGTGCCCACCCCTCTATTTATGTGCCATAACGAGTTTGCCACTTAATATAGTTTGGGATATAGTATTGGTATTTTGAAATGGCCCAAAAGTGGTATAATTTTGGTATAAACATGAGGCATACATATTTGCGGATTTCGGTGAATGCATTATTTGTCACCCCTCTAACAATTATCAACTATCTTTAGCTTTCCTTTTCTTTTAGGGAATATAGTTTGGGATATAGTATTGGTATTTTGAAACGGCCCAAAAGTGGTATAATTTTGGTATAAACATGAGGCATACATATTTGCGGATTTCGGTGAATGCATTATTTGTCACCCCTCTAACAATTATCAACTATCTTTAGCTTTCCTTTTCTTTTAGGGAATATAGTTTGGGATATAGTATTGGTATTTTGAAACGGCCTAAAAGTGGTATAATTTTGTTATAAACATGAGGCATACATATTTGCGGATTTCGGTGAATGCATTATTGTCACCCCTCTAACAATTATCAACTATCTTTAGCTTTCCTTTTCTTTTAGGGAATATAGTTGGGAATATAGTTTTGGTAATTTTGGTAGAAACATGAGACATACATATTTGGCATATTTGGGGGATTTCGGTGAATGGATTATTTGTCACCCCTCTAACAATTATCAACTTTCTTTAGCATTCCTTTTCTTTTAGGGAATATAGTTGGTAATTTTGGTGAATGCACACACTAACTTTGAAAACAACTACAAGTACATGTAACTGAATAATGGATTTGTAACAAGGTATCCCTTGTAACAACTTCTAGCGCCTGGTGAGCAATGATAAGAATCCGATCGCAATTATACAACAAAAAAACAACCAGCCATCAGATTAGCTTGCTTCTTCAACTCGATCAGCTGCCTTAACTGCTTGTTCATTTTCTTCAGTTCTCCCTTCACTTCCACCAGTCCTGCATTGGGAGCATTAGGCATAATCGGAACGGCTCCTCTCTCCGCCGCATTCTCTACAGCAAGTCCCCCCTCCCAAATTGCGCTCCCCAATAGCGCCAATTGATTCCTGCAATTGAAGCCTCTGAACGTACACATCGATCCACTCGAAATGCCTGCATTTCTTCAAGATCTGAAAACAACAACGTGAACCCTAAATCCCAAATTCGAGGGAATAACAAGAAAATCGAGAGAAAACAGAGAAATTGGAGCGAGATCTAACCTTATCCCCCTCTCTATATGGCAAGCTCTCGCATGCAAGGAACTCACGTCCACGGTTGCCGTTGTCGTCCGTCTTACAGATCGACCGCTTCAGAGGCTCCTGGCGTGGGCAGTCAGGGCATCTTGTCAAAGGCACGGGTCCATACTGCGGCCATGAAGAACGGGAGGTCGAAGAGAAACTAGACATCACCCGCCTGCCGGAGAAGGGCTGCCGCTGGCGGAGAAGAAGAACAATGGGGCGCGGGGAAAGAAAGGGGAAGCAATGGCACGGGCACGGGCGCGGGGCTGGCTCGGGCTCCCATTTTGCAACGGTCACCTGGGTAAGCTGTGGGTCCGGCGCACTAACGTGGACAAGTTGTGGGTCCCACGATGATCTGGATAAGTGGAGACGTGTCCACTGCGGGGCACCAACAGCGGCCCCACTTGCCAGCACCAACCGAACGGTCAACTAAACGGGAATCCTCCGTCCGAGCTCCTTCTGCGGGTTTCAGACAAGGGATTGGGGAAAACTGAGGAAAAACTAAGGAGGAAAAAACAGCAACTAAGGACCGAGGGCACGAAAATAGTTTTTATTTCTAATATCACTTTATGCGTTGATTGATAGTGTTTTGTCGCTATGCATGATTATGGCTATTATTGCTCTCTTAGTTGGCCGCTTCTAGTCTTTTTGCTAGCCTTCACGTGTTGATGTGGGCATTACCCTTCGGGTAATTAGTATTGTATTACCTCTTACGGCCCAGCCAGGGGCCCATGAAGGCACCCAACGACCAAGTGGGCCACTACGTCGGTTCCAAAGAAGGATTCTTGAAGGACTAGACAAGAAGACGAACAATACAAGGAAAGTTTAGATCTAGGGCTCTTTGTAACTTAATCATACCCGGACAGACCTCTCGAGACCTGGCTCCCAATATAAGGGCCAGGAGAGGGGCTGCCGAGGGACAGACAATCATAACAGCCATAACCAGCGTAGGTCTAGAGCTAGGTCATCGTATAACTTAGTCTCTCAACGAGGTCATAGTCGAAACGTTCGGCACCCCATTGTAACCAATATTTTCAGCAATCAAGATCAGACAGGCAGGACGTAAGGGTTTTACCTCATTGAGGGCCCCGAACCTAGGTAAATCGCTCTCCCCGCTTGTTTGATAACCGATGTCTCGTGTCAGCCTACATGATTCCATCTACCCTAAGCCCCATACGGAGGGCATTGCCGGGGAGTACCCTCGACACCTGTACTGAGTATGAGCTCTACTCATGCATCCAATCACCAAAAACCAAAGTTGCGAATTGTGTCCACCACATCTAGCTATATGTGGTATTTCACCGCCACTCCAAAGTAAATTGCTTGTGTGCTACCTTTAAACCTTCAAAAATTATCACATGTTTTGTGTAAATTATAGCTCATGGGAAAGTAGTCTAAAAACTATTGTGGCAAGTACTATGTTTTATGCATTTTTAGTTCTTATAAGTTGCTTGTTGTGTGATAACCATGCTGTCATGGGGAACACCATCAATATGCTTTTGTTGAATATCATGTGAATTACTATGCATGCTCATCTTGTTTGAAGTAAGGGAGATTTACCATGAGTTGCAAAGATTTGAGTATGCATATTGTTAGAGAGGAACATTGGGCCGCCAACTAAAGCCATGTTCACATGGTGGAAGTTTCAGCTGGACAAAAGTCCAAATATCTGTTGTCCTTGCTTTCCCGGTATGGATGTCCAAAAAAGTTGAGATTCATCAAAATTGAGAAATCAAATGAGATCCATCTCCTAAGGACCTTTGTACAGGAGGCAAGGAGGTACCCCTTTGTGACACTTGGTTAAAACATATGTATGTGATGAAAATCCATGGAAGTCCAAGCTAATTAGGACAAGGTGTGAGCACTATTAGTATATTATGCATGAGGCAAGCAAACTTATAGGAAGTAATTATGCATAAGCCATACTATTTATCACTACCGTTGACATGAGTAGCACCTCTCAAAATAAATATTTTCAACACTCCTATTGCTTTCAAAATAAAAAGCTCTAGCACATGGGTAATCCCTGCTTCCCTCAAAGAGTCTTTCTTTTACTATTATGTTGAGTCTTCACCTTCTACTTTATGCACCAATTAAGAGAGCATAGTTGTCATTCTTAGTGCAATGTGCATAGTCCCAAAATTATTATTGATTGATTCATGATTGTGCTATTGCTTGTTCTTAAATTACTTGTATCTAGTCACCTCTTAAACTTTGAAGGTGTCCTTGCATTTATGTTTTGCTATTCCATAAGGACATGTTGAGTACCACTTTATTATGTTTACTCTATGATCATAGTTGTACTCAGTTTTCCCCAGCTCGTTAGTTTTTCCTCAGTTTTCCCCTCCCTCTAGTTTGAAACCCATCGAAGACGCGGGTTGCCGTCAGGTCAGAGGCCTTACCGTTACCGTGAGGTCAGTTCCTCGCTGACCGTCTCGTGCTGACGGGTGGATCCATCTACCGCTGACGCGTGGGCCGTTTTATTTCCTGATTGTATACGCGGTGCTGCCAATGACAAATGGGGCCGC
Source organism: Lolium multiflorum (assembly GCA_030979885.1). NCBI lineage: Eukaryota > Viridiplantae > Streptophyta > Magnoliopsida > Poales > Poaceae > Lolium > Lolium multiflorum. The sequence goes on along the minus strand of CM061747.1, from coordinate 113,327,398 downwards.
TCTATGGGGCTGCCGCAGCCAATGACCAGTGGGTCGTCTATTTATTTATAGAAAATTATATATTGCCGCTCTGTGGGGCCTCCGCAGTCAATGACCGCTGTGGTCGTCTATTTTATTTAGAGAATATAATATAGAGCCGCTCTGTAGGGGCCGCCTCAGCCCATGGCAGGTGACTATTTTCGCAGCTTAATCTAAAGTGACTCTTATGCTAAACATTGTGCATCCCGGCGTTGACCTAGCAGTGGCGGCGAGCATAGCCGTTCTGACCATGCCGATATCGGCATCGGCATCGGCATCGTTTGGAGGATGTGGTGCTCGAATAATAGTGGAAATGCGATATTATTTTTTACATGCATAATATATAGAAAATAGCTAGATCTCTAAATCGATGCATATGAAGCTACATATATATTCTTGGTCATGATCCCCTTAATTATCTAAAGGGGATGGATGCATGGCTTCACGTCGTCGTCGCTTTCATCATCAGTATCTTCGTCGTCTGAGTAGTAGTACCTCCTGCACATTGTTCCGTCGAACACCTTCACTGTGAGCACATCATCGCCTTCATATTTGAAGTGTACGAACCAGCCGAAATCCACACCGTGCGCGATGGCGAATTTCTCCCAGCCCTTGTCGAGGTACATCCGGCCTTGTCCGTCAAATAGGACCTCCACGGTCCAGAGACGAGGACCGCAGTCAGCTGCTCGCAGATACACCTTAGCTGGCTCCTTGCCGTCAAGATAGTCCGCAAATTTTTTTGGGAGTTCCTGCAAAGAGATCGAGCGCCGATCGTTTGAAATTAGGGAACCCTTGAAATTAAAGGTTTTTTAGAACATGCCCATAATTAATCACATGCATCATATATGTGGGAACGCGTACGTACCTTCTTGACCAAAGGGTCTTCATAGACGACGATGAAGAACTCCTCTATGATCAATGGCAGTGTTGACGGTGGTGGTGGCAATGATGATGATCCACTTCCCATTCCCCTTCCCCTTCCCCTTCCGGTCCGCGTCCGAGACGTGGAAGCCATGGCAATGGATAAAGTGTATGTGAACGAAGAAGAGAGAGGCAGAACCTATTGACACAAGGGATGGCCGTGTGGGTGTTTATAAGGGAGAGATGACCGTTGTAGGGGTTTACACAATAAAATAAGGAGGAGATGACCGTTGTGGGGGTTTATACACAATAAATTAAGGAGGAGACGACCGTTGTGGGGGTATATATCTCAACAAAAAAAGTAATGCGGACTATGTTGACTAGTTTATCATTTTACCGTGAAAAGTAATGCCTAAAAGAAAAGTAATGGCTACAAGAAATCGGTGATGGTTTATCGTTTTTTGCGTGAAAAGTAATGGGTACAAGAAATGGGTGATGGTGTATCATTTTTTGCGTGAAAAGTAATGGCTACAACAAAATCGGTGATGGTTTATCGTTTTTTGCGTGGAAGGTAATGGGTACAAGAAATGGGTGATGGTGTATCATTTTTTGCGTGATAAGTAATGGATACAACAAAATCGGTGATGGTTTATCGTTTTTTGCGTGGAAAGTAATGGGTCCAAGAAATGGGTGATGGTGTATCATATTTTTGCGTGATAAGTAATGGCTACAACAAAATCGGTGATGGTTTATCGTTTTTTGCGTTGAAAGTAATGGCTACAAGAAATGGGTGATGGTGTATCATTTTTTGCGTGAAAAGTAATGGCTACAACAAAATCGGTGATGGTTATCATTTTTTGCGTGAAAAGTAATGGCTACAAGAAATGGGTGATGGTGTATCATTTTTTGCGTGAAAAGTAATGGCTACAACAAATCGGTGATGGTTTATCATTTTTTGCGTGAAAAGTAATGCCTAAAAAGAGTTTATAATTTAGCTCGTGAAAAATAATGCAGAAAACCAAACTTTAGCGTACTAGGTAACCGCCCTTTCGCATACATAGAGTGTGGAAGCTAACCGACGACAGAGAGAGAGAGGGTGGTGGCCCCGACCAGAGAGAGAGATAGGGGTTATCCTGCCCGTTAGATCATACGATCAACGGTCGGCGGGCAAGATCCGCGTGACATGGGCTAGACCAATCAGGGCAATGTTGGGCGTCTGTGAGAGTTTGTGAAGGGAGAGGGCAAAACTGAGTAGTATCAAGAAACCAAGGGCAAGTGAGTAGTAAACAGACTAAGGGATTCAAATATGAGATTTAAAAAATGGAAAATGCGTGTTTTGTACAATGAAACCCATCTTGGCCTACCTCAAACTATTTGCAATACCAATATACATCAGTGTGAGAATTGTGGCCTCATTTAGACAAAGTATGTTTTGGGGAAAGCTGTTTTGGGTAGGGCTTATTATGGAAAACCATGCACCTTCATAGCTACTAGGTGATTTGAGAAGTGGCAATTTGTGGTGAAACTTGATTTATCTATGATTTATCTATGATTTGAGAAGTGGCAATTTGTGGTAAAGACTCCATGAGTAAGTGCCACTCTTTTTCGGATTTTTTTGCACATTAAATAACTCATTTAACTAGTTAATCCCATTTGTTGACTCTCTGTTGACCAGCCACTTGAGGGTAAAACTGAGTATATTGCACTAGCCAGTATTAGCACTCGAGGAGAAAACTGAGCACACAAAAAATGCTAGTATATGACTCGAGGGTATACCTGAGTATATCTAAATTTCCAGGGTTAGACTCGAGGACGCGTGTTGCGGTGCAGAAGTGGAAGACGTGCCATTGTTGACGCGTGTCGCGGTGCAGACGTGCAAATAGTGGACGCGTAGGACGCGGGTCGCATTTAGGACGCGTAAGCCCCTCCCTCCCTCCCTCTGCACACAGTCGTCTCATTCTCGCTCACGCACGAAACCACCCCTCTCACGTCCCATCAACTTCTCCAAATCGAAAAAACCCCAACCGCCGTACGCACGCTACCCTGCCGGCGATGGAGAAGAAGAATGCGCCGGCGGCCGTCGCCTCCGAGCCCGTCGCCTCCGCGCCCGTCGCCGCCGAGCCAGTCGCCGCCGAGCCCGTCGCCGCCGAGCCAGTCGCCGCCGAGCGCGTCGCCTCCGAGGGCGGCGCATCCAAGCGCGGCTCCTCCGTGAACTGGGCCTCTCTCTCGGCTGATGGACCACTTCACAAGATCGGCGAATGCTTGCTGGCGAACGAGGAGTACGCCGACACCTACTCTGCCATGAGGCAAGTCTGTAGAAATTGGCGCTCAGGTTTGCCTGAGCCCGACGTGCACCTGGACGAATGGATCATGCTACACCACGCCCTTCCACACGTCGCTGAGTTCACCTTCCTCCAACTCGGCACATCACGCTACGTCACCATAGATCTATCGGAAGTTCATACAAGGTTCAACTTCCTCCATATCTACCTCTTTATTTTCAATCTTAAACATCTTAGTGCTGAATGTTATCGTGCTTGCCCAGATACTACTTCGTCGGATTTTGCCGTGGCGTCATCGTGCTTGCCCAGAAGAACCCGCCGCACAAGATACGGCTTCTGAACCCACTCACAAAGAAATCGAACACTATGTTTGAGGCGCAGATGCCATCTGTTTTCCTGAAATCAGTCGCTGTGATCAAATCCCCGACTATGGTCTTCGTTACCGCACATTACCCGTCGGAAATTGGTTGGGTCGATGAGAGCACTCCAACTAAGGATATAGATAAAGATTGGGAAAACAGATTTTCGATCAAGAACCATTGTCTGCGTTGCATTACACCGTTCAATGGTGAACTGTATGCACTAGCTGTGGACAATTTAGAGCATGGAAGAATAGTGTGCACCAATGTACAGTTGCAGCAGCGCGCGAGCACTGTCAAGATGGAGACACTAATTTCATTTCCAGAACTTGGACATCAGAAGTTCTACCTCGTGAAGTCGGATGGTGATCTGCTGCTTGTGTTGTTGGTCAGCGTGGCTTTGGCGGGCAGACCATTGGTGTACCGTGTGGACACTCAGAGCCGCTCTCTCCATCCGGTCAGTAACATTGGCAGTAATGCCTTCTTCGTGAATTATATCCGGTGTATCTCCGTCGACACCAGAGTGTACCCGACACTTCGACCTGGCTGCATCTACTACACGGATTTGGGTTATATCAGAGAGTACTCTCATGATACAAAGGCCTGGGATGAGTGGGCAGAACGTGTGGATAGAATAGGAAACTACGGTATGAGAAATGAACACAAGCCATACCGTTTGGAGGATGTATTGGCCGCACACTGCAGACGGAGGGAGTTCAATGAATATTTCCTTCGGGTAATGCACGATTGGAGCAACGACGAAATATATGAGGAGGAATGAAGAACAAATTCATTCATCCTAATCTTCTTGTTGTCCATACATTGCGTGCGTCTTGTATATTACAACGTTATTGGCTGCTTTTGGCTGCTGTATGCAGTTTCCCTATGTATTATACTTAGTTTTCTGATTATGCAGTTGTCAATTTATCATATACTAGCTTCTACATTTGCTACTAGATTTGCTGCCATATTGGGCAAAAAACGAGGGCCAAAAGGCATAAATAACCCCAGAGATTTGCTACTAGATTTGCTGCCATATTGAAGAAAGACAGAAATAGAAACTTCTCTAGATTTGATACTAATTTGGTGAAAAAGACAGAGAGAGAAAGAGGGGAAAAGGTGCTCTTAAAAATGCCAATTTGGGCCGAGAGAGACAAAACCCAGCTCCTGCTCACGTGCAACCAAACGCTTCTCGTCCTGTCCCACGCGGTCCCTTTCTACCAGCCCCACGCGACGCGGCCCCACACGACGCGGCCCCACAGACGACGCGGCGCAACACGCCAGCACAGAACGTCCAAATAAACGGATTCCTTCCGTCTGAGCTCCTTCTGCGGGTTTCAGACATAGGTTGGGGAAAACTGAGGAAAAACTAAGGGGCTCTATTCCATAAGGACATGTTGAGTACCACTTTATTATGTTTACTCTATGATCATAAACACATAGTTACTTTCAATGCACTATTATTCATGATCATTTGTTTGAGTTACTCTTCATGTTATAACATAGTTGCTAAGTTCAATTGAATCATATCTATCATGCCTATGTTAGAGTACTTAGATCCCAGCTCACAATGATTTACATGCTTGATCAAGATTGTGTTGGCTTCATGTCACCTTAAAAATTATTTTGTTATCACTTACCTACTCGAGGACGAGCAGGAGTTAAGCTTGGGGATGCTGATACGTCTCAAACGTATCTATAATTTTTGATGCTCCATGCTTGTTTTACACCAATTCATATATGTTTTGTTCACACTTCGTTGCACTTTTACATGATTTCCGGCACTAACCTATTAACAAGATGCCATAGTGCCAGTACTTGTTTTCTGTTGTTTTTGTATTTCAGAAAAGTTATACAGGAAATATTCTCGAAATTGGACGAAACAAAAGCCAAAGTTAATATTTTACCGAAACGAAGACCAAGTCCGTAGGGGGGACGAAGAGGCGCACCAGGACACCCACACCACCCCTAGGCGCGGCCTAGGCTGGCCCGCTCCTAGGGTAGGTGTGGGGCCCACAGGCGTCCCACCGACCTGAATCCTCCGCCTATTTATACATCTTCTTGGGAAAACCCTAGATACCCGAGCCTCCATCCACGAAAAGTTCCGTCGCGGCCGCTGATATCCCACAAGTATAGGGGATCGTTTGTAGCCTTTTCGATAAGTAAGAGTGTCGAACCCAACGAGGAGCTAAAGGTAGGATAAACATTCTCTCAAGTTCTATCAACCACTGATACAACTCTACGCACACTAAGCGTTTGCAATATCTAGGAAATAAAACTAGAGCGATAACGGGTATGAGAGGTGACTTTGCAGAACAATAAAATACACGGAATAAATGTTAGTGCTGCAGCAATAAAACAAACTAAACTAACAGTACCATGAGTGTGGAAAGGCGGTGGTAATAGTGGTGGCTTTGTCCAAGATCAATTAGTGAAGACATTTAGTTCATTGTCTTTGATGTAGTTTTCAATGTGGGAGAGGCTAAATATACAAGCGCTCCACTACTTGGGATTACAAGTACTATATGATTGGATTGTTAGCAAACATCCGTAAATACTAACAATGCATTAAGGTTTCCCCAACCATAGCCTTAAGTTTATGGTCCTCTTACTCCCATACATGCAACTAACCGGTTTGAGCCCTCAGGTTTCTGTCACTCCGGCAGGACTACCCCCTTCCTTTGCACATACTACTAACCCTATGGTGTTGATCCATGCGCGCACAAGTATAATGGACACCAAAGGACAGTACCATATCAACATACAACTCTAATGAACCATAGACATTCAACAAAGCAATCAAAAGACAAATATACTACATAAACATGACATAGATCATAGGATAAATATTATAGCATCAAACACCATGTTACATAGGACGGTACAGAGGTTTGTGGGAGGATGAACCACTGAATACAAGGAGGAGATGGTGATGGAGATGGCGGTGAAGACGTTGGAGAGGGGCAGCGCGGCGGCGCAGGGCGGCGGCGGCGCCGGCGGCGCGGGGAACTCCTTTCCCCGCCGCCGGCAAGCTTGGGGAGCGCCGCCCCTTAGCCTCCCTCCTTCATGGCTTCTTGGGAGCCCTCCCCCATGGAGATGGGATCCATGGGGGAGGCAAAAACGTGGCTTTGGTGGCTGGAAATTCGTGGGTGGAGGTGTCCTCCACGAGTTAGGGTTTCCTCCTTTATATAGACTCTCGGATTTCCGTCATCCCATCTAGGGCTTCAGTAAAACGGGTCCCTAGGCCGCATACGGACTCCGATTGGGCCGAATTTTAACTCTAGAACGTTCAGCAGAAAATTATCTACAACTTCCTCTTCAGGCCCAACTCCGTTGGAGGTCATCTTCGAGGGTCAAACAGACAATCTCCGAAAACAGTTCTGGGACAGATTTCAGCAAAGTTCCAATTCGACTCCAACAAGGTTTCCTCTTATATTCTTGATAATTCCTACACATCAAAGTGTAAAACAAGAACATTGTGCACTTTTGCAACTATTAATAGGTTAGTCCAAATAAATCATAAACTTAATATAAAAACAAGTGCCAAAGGCATAATATTAGCATGAAACAATCAAAAATTATAGATACGTTTGCGACGTATCAACATCCCCAAGCTTAACTCCTGCTCGTCCTCGAGTAGGTAAGTGATAAAAAGAATAATTTTTGAGGTGACATGCACCTTCAAAGTTCAAAGGATGACTAGATACAAATAATTTAAGAACAAGTAATAACACATTCATGATTCAATCAATAATAATTTTGGGACCATGCACATAGAACTAAGAATGACAACTATGCTCTCATAAGACGGTGCATATAACTTAGAAGATGAAGACTCAACATAAAAGTAAAAGAATGGCCCTTCGCAGAGGGAAGCAGAGATTAAACATGTGCTAGAGCTTTTTATTTTGAAAACATAGAGATATAAAATTTTAAGAGAGGCAATTGTGTCAACGGTAGCAATAAGTAATATAGGTTATGTATAAAACTTCCTATAAGTTGCAAGCCTCATGCATCGAATACTAATAGTGCCCGCACCTTGTCCTAATTAGCTCGGATTTCCATGGATTATCATCGCATTACATATGTTTCAACCAAGTTTCACAAAGGGGTACCTCCATGCCACCTGTACAAAGGTCTAAGGAGAAAGTTCGCATTGGATTTCTCGCTTTTGATTATTCTCAACTTAGACATCCATACCGGGACAACATGGACAACAGACAAATGGACTCCTCTTTAAGCTTAAAGCTTTTGGCAACATAAATTTCTCATAAGAGATTTTTGAGGTTTTAATGTCCATGCTGAAACTTCCACCATGTAAACATGGCTTTGGTTAGCGGCCCAATGTTCTTCTCTAACAATATGCATACTCTAACCTTTTATCATGGTTATCTCCTTTACTTCAGACAAGACGGACATGCATAGTAACTCACATGATATTTATCAAAAATATGATGATGGTGTCCCCATGTCAGCATGGTTGCCACACAACAAGCAACTTATAAGAACTAAGATACATAAGTGACATATTCCTCACCACAATATTTTTTAGGCTACTTTCCCATGAGCTATGTATTGCAAAAACAAGAAATTATTTTGAAGGTTTTAAAGGTAGCACATGTAAATTTACTTGGAGTGGCGGTGAAATACCACATATAGGTAGGTATGGTGGACACTTTTGGCATATTTTGGTTTTTGGTGGTTGGATGCACGAGTAGAGATCATACTCAGTACAGAATGAAGGCTAGCAAAAAGAAAGATAGCGACCAACTAAGAGAGCAATAATGGTCATAATCATGCATAGCGACAAAACTTATTAATTAAAGCATATGGTGATATTAAAAGTCTAAACTAAATGATCAATTCAACCCAATTGAAACATCAGAGGAGATCTTCCATTTGCATCACTATTAATATGAAACCTTTTTACTCGTATCCAACACCAATCAACTTATTTGAAACAACTCTCATTTATAATATTCATTAAAGATCAGAGAGCTAATCATATATAACTGAAGCATACTAACAAGCTCTGAACAAAATAGGAGTGAAAAACCAGAGCTAAACGCAGTACTAGCAAAAATAAAACGCTCGTTGAACAATAAGAGTGAAAACTAGAGCGTTCATACAATTAAAACGGAGCGTGTCTCTCTCCCAAACAAACATGGTATGATGGTGCCCACTTTATTGAAAATAAAATACACAACAAAAAATAAAGACGCTCCAAGAATAACACATAGTATATGAAGCAATAAAAATATAGTGAACAGAAACAGGACCTGATATTTTTATTGATGAAGAAGGGGATGCCTTGGGCATCCCCAAGCTTTGACGCTTGTACTTCTTGAATATATCTTGGGGTGACATGGGCATCCCCAAGCTTGAGATTTTGTCCATTCTTCATCTCATCTCATCATTCTTCTTTCCTACACTTGAAAACTTCCTTCATACAAAACTCATCACAAATCTCATTAGCAGCGTTAGTGCAATGATAATATTAATCAAATCTACAAAGTTCAGTATGACATATGAAAAGCATTTTAATAAGCATTAGCTACTGTAGCACAACTTCAATAAGGTTCTTTGATCAAGAGAACTCAAAAAGGTGGGCAAAAAGATGCAAATGCAAAACAGTGCAAGAATCTGTCAAAACAGAACAGTTCGTAAAAATTGATTTTTGAAAAATAGTTACGCTGCGTAACTCGAAAAACTCTGAACTAATGAAAGTTAGATAAATACCTGGGGAAGATGCTCGTAAATTGGCAGCTCAAACTTACGTTCTGGTGATTTTTGGCGATTTTTCTCGTGACGAACCAGAAACAGTAAACAAGATTGCAAATCCCCCAAATACCACTTTCTTACCATTAGAGGCAATTCTTGGCACAAAAACAAAACAAACATGATAAGGAGAGGTCATTACAGTAGTAATGACTTCCAAGACTCAACAAAGCAGTAAATAACAGAAATATAAACATATTGGGTTGTCTCCCATAAAGCTCTTTCTTTATAGCCATTTAAGATGGGCATGATTATTTGATGGAGCTCTCAAACCCCCTTTTTTTGTTGTTTTCCAATTATAAGTGAAACTGACAAAGAAACAAGAACCAAATAAAGAACCTAATAAAACTAAATAGGATAAAACCAAAGATAATAAAAGCAACTATATACAATGCTTACATGTGGATGGGTAATATTGAGTTTGAAGGAGACAACCTCATGTTGGTTGATGAATAGGGGGATGCCTTGGGCATCCCCAAGCTTAGATATTTGCATCTTCTTGAATATTCTCTTGGGATCCATCTACACATCCCCAAGCTTGAGCTCTTGCATCCTCTTGCTCATCTCATATCACCATATTGATTGGAACTTAAAAACTGCATCCACATAAAGCTTCACAAAACTCATTAGTAGGTTAGTACTCATTAAATAAAATCCACAAGTGTTCAAGTATCCCTAATTTCTATAAAATCTATCAAATATTTAGCCACTGTAATACTGAGGTTTCTTATTATTTCAATCGTACGTCGAAAACGAAGGAAACTTTTGAATCCTAAGTACAATATTTAAACAAAGAGAATAGAAATCTGTCAAAACTGAACACTCTGTAAAGATGTCACTCAATGAGATAGTTACGTAGCTCAAATCGAAAAACTCATGATTAATGAAAGACATATCATAACCTCAGGTCTATGCACACAAAAAATTCAGATCAAAATGCCATACTGAGATTTTTCACGAATTTTTGCAGCACAGCACAGGAAATCTGTCTCAACAGAATCAGTCCGTAAAGATTGAATTATTAGATCTGTCTACGTACCTCAAATCAGAAAAGTCAGAACTAACGAAAGTTAGATAGCAAGCACTACTATGCACTCAAGAAATTTCAGATCAAGATCTCGTTCTGGTGATTTTTAAAATTTTCTACAGTGGAGCACAGGAAATCTGTTTTCTAGGCAGCATAGTGACAAACTTGCATAACAAACTAGGGGTTATCTATACATTCTATTTACAGCGGGATATGTACACTATATACACTATTTACAAGTTTTTAATGAAAATCTTCCATGGAAAGAATTGTTTTGGTTTCGCAGGCATGAACACAAGTGTTCAAGGTCGACCCCCACTTCACCATTACTCATCTTTCCAATCACTTTTCTTTTCTGAAAACATTTTTTTATTTTTTTATATAAGAAGTACAACTAATTTTTTTGTAATTCGCATTCCCTATCCATACAAGAGATAGAGAACAACTAGGTACAGGAAGTAAAACTACTTAGAGATAAAGCAAACAAGTGCACACGAAAATATTCACCTACGCTATGGCTCCCCGGCAACGGCGCCAGAAAAGGTCTTGATATCCCACAAGTATAGGGGATCGTTTGTAGCCTTTTCGATAAGTAAGAGTGTCGAACCCAACGAGGAGCTAAAGGTAGGATAAACATTCTCTCAAGTTCTATCAACCACTGATACAACTCTACGCACACTAAGCGTTTGCAATATCTAGGAAATAAAACTAGAGCGATAACGGGTATGAGAGGTGACTTTGCAGAACAATAAAATACACGAAATAAATGTTAGTGCTGCAGCAATAAAACAAACTAAACTAACAGTACCATGAGTGTGGAAAGGCGGTGGTAATAGTGGTGGCTTTGTCCAAGATCAATTAGTGAAGACATTTAGTTCATTGTCTTTGATGTAGTTTTCAATGTGGGAGAGGCTAAATATACAAGCGCTCCACTACTTGGGATTACAAGTACTATATGATTGGATTGTTAGCAAACATCCGTAAATACTAACAATGCATTAAGGTTTCCCCAACCATAGCCTTAAGTTTATGGTCCTCTTACTCTCATACATGCAACTAACCGGTTTGAGCCCTCAGGTTTCTGTCACTCCGGCAGGACTACCCCCTTCCTTTGCACATACTACTAACCCTATGGTGTTGATCCATGCGCGCACAAGTATAATGGACACCAAAGGACAGTACCATATCAACATACAACTCTAATGAACCATAGACATTCAACAAAGCAATCAAAAGACAAATATACTACATAAACATGACATAGATCATAGGATAAATATTATAGCATCAAACACCATGTTACATAGGACGGTACAGAGGTTTGTGGGAGGATGAACCACTGAATACAAGGAGGAGATGGTGATGGAGATGGCGGTGAAGACGTTGGAGAGGGGCAGCGCGGCGGCGCGGGGAACTCCTTTCCCCGCCGCCGGCAAGCTTGGGGAGCGCCGCCCCTTAGCCTCCCTCCTTCATGGCTTCTTGGGAGCCCTCCCCCATGGAGATGGGATCCATGGGGGAGGCAAAAACGTGGCTTTGGTGGCTGGAAATTCGTGGGTGGAGGTGTCCTCCACGAGTTAGGGTTTCCTCCTTTATATAGACTCTCGGATTTCCGTCATCCCATCTAGGGCTTCAGTAAAACGGGTCCCTAGGCCGCATACGGACTCCGATTGGGCCGAATTTTAACTCTAGAACGTTCAGCAGAAAATTATCTACAACTTCCTCTTCAGGCCCAACTCCGTTGGAGGTCATCTTCGAGGGTCAAACAGACAATCTCCGAAAACAGTTCTGGGACAGATTTCAGCAAAGTTCCAATTCGACTCCAACAAGGTTTCCTCTTATATTCTTGATAATTCCTACACATCAAAGTGTAAAACAAGAACATTGTGCACTTTTGCAACTATTAATAGGTTAGTCCAAATAAATCATAAACTTAATATAAAAACAAGTGCCAAAGGCATAATATTAGCATGAAACAATCAAAAATTATAGATACGTTTGCGACGTATCAACATCCCCAAGCTTAACCCTCTCGTTCTAAAGTGCTCGGCGAGGGAAATCATCGCCGGGAGGCATGATACGTCCCCGACGTATCCATAATTTCTGTCGTTCCATGCTTGTTTTATGACAATACTTACATGTTTTGCTTGCACTTTATGATGTTTTTATGCGTTTTTCGAACTAACCTATTAACAAGATGCCACAGTGCCAGTTCCTTTTCTGCTGTTTTTGGTTCCAGAAAGGCTGTTCGGCCAATATTCTCGAATTCGACGAAACAAAGACCAAACCTCCTATTTTTCCCGAAGGCTCCAGAACACCGAAGAAAGTCGGAGAGGGCCGAGGGCCACCACACCATAGGGCGGCGCGGCCTGGCCTGGGCCGCGCCGGCGTGGTGTGGAGCCCCAGTGCCCCCGCGCCGCCTCTTCGCCTATAAAATCCCTTTCGACCTAAAAACACGGTACCTCTTGACGAAACTCCAAAAGACTCCAGGGGCGCCGCCACCATCGCGAAACTCCAATTCGGGGACAAGTCTCTGTCCCGGCACCCCGGGACGGGGGCCCCGGAAGCCATCTCCATCAACGCCATCGCCTCCATCATGCTCCGTGAGTAGTTTCCCCATGGACTATGGGTTCTAGCTGTAGCTAGTTGGTATTCTCTCCCCCATGTACTTCAATACAATGATCTCATGAGCTGCCTTACATGATTGAGATTCATCTGATGTAATCGGTGTTGTGTTTGTTGGGATCCGATGGATGATACATTATGATTAGTCTATCTATAAAGTTTGTGAAGTTATTGTTGCTGCAATCTTGTTATGCTTAATTCTTGTCACTAGGGCCCGAGTGGCATGATCTTAGATTTGAGCTCTATAATTATTGCTTAGATTGTATCTACAAGTTGTATGCACATGTCACTGTCCGGAACCAAAGGCCCCGAAGTGACAGAAATCGGGACAACCGGAGGGGATGGCGGTGATGTGAGGGACACATGTTTTCACGGAGTGTTAATGCTTTGCTCCGGTGCTCTATTAAAAGGAGTACCTTAATATCCAGTAGATTCCCTTGAGGCCCGGCTGCCACCGGCTGGTAGGACAATAGATGTTGTGCAAGTTTCTCATTGCGAGCACGTACGACTAAATATGGAAAACATGCCTACATGATTAATGAACTGATGTTCTTTCTTAATGCCTTATCAATCCTATCAATTGCCCAACTGTAATTTGTTCACCCAACACTTGTCACTTGTTATTGGAGAGTTACCACTAGTGTAGATAGCTGGGAACCCCGGTCCATCTTTCATCATCATATACTCGTTCTACATGTCAACTATTTTCTGGTTCCATTGCTCTCATATTACTACTACTGCTGCTGTGTTACTGTTACTATTGCTCTCATATCACTGCTACTTTCACATCACCCCTGTTGCTAGTGCTTTTCCAGGTGCAGCTGAATTGACAACTCAGTTGTTAAGGCTTATAAGTATTCTTTACCTCTCCTTGTGTCGAATCAATAAATTTGGGTTTTACATCCCTCGAAGACTGTTGCGATCCCCTATACTTGTGGGTCATCAAGACTATTTTCTGGCGCCGTTGCCGGGGAGGCATGGCTCTACTCATAAGTTCACCTGGGGAGTACACTCTACCTCTCTCTCTGCTTTTATCTTATTTTGTCTTGCTAGTTTATTTCCGTCTAGTTTATTTGTGCTTAGTTTATTTCTGTCTAGTTTTATTTTGCTTAGTTTACTTTTGTCTAGTTTATTTTTGTCTTGTTTTATTTTCCCTATATACCCGAAAATCCATAAAAATTTGAAAAACCTAAAAATTAAAAACTGCTGTTATGGGAGAACCAACAACCTACTTGGAGCTTATAGAATGTTATAATAATTATAGAGAATCAAGAAACGGTAAAATAATGAGTGCTATGATAGAAAAATTGAATACAATTGCTGAAATCTTGCTTGAACGCCATAATATAAACTGTTGCTCTCAACAGGATACTAAACATCTTAAATTTCAATGTGGCTTTAGTGAGGAATTTTTAATTAAGAACTATAATCGGAATTGCTATATTCATTATGGGTTCGAAGAGGTAGAACAATTTGTCTTATTTATGGGAGCCTCCGAGATAGAATCCTTCATGGTTGAGAATTATGAAACTTGTGTTGTTTGTAAGGGCCTTAAAGATTATGTCTCTACTATCCTTAATTCTTGCATAGAATGCTACAGTAGGAATCCTTATATCCTTGATTATAAAGAGAGACACATTAATGCACAAGAATGCACTCACAATTTGCAGGAACCGGTGGAAGAAGAAATTGATGAACCTGAAAGCTCATTGGATGAAAAAGAGGAGGAAATTGATGAACTTGAAAGCTCATTGGATGAAAAAGAAGAAGAGAGCGACGAACAAAAGGAGGAAGAATGGATTAGCTACCCATGTCAACCTTCTAATGAGAGTAACTCTTTATCTCTTACACTATTTGATTGTCCTCCATGCTTACCGAAAGAGGTTGAATGTTATGTTCCTGTGGATTCTCTTGAAATAGTACCTATGAGTAATACTTGTGAGAATGATTATGCTACTGTTATTTATGATAATCCATGCTACTTTGATAAATCTTATGATAATGCTTTGTTTGTGCCTGATGTCGAAATGCATGGTACTAAAGAATTTTGCTTGGCAAATGTTTATGATAAAGCTCTAGATGATGGTCCTATGTTACTTGATAATATTAATTGTACTACTAATGAAAATGGGATTGGAGAGTTCTTGACTTATTCTATGAGTCCCATATCTATTGAGATTGATCACCTACCTTGTTATATTATTAATAAAAGTAAGTTTGAAAGTTTTAATTCCACTATTCTTGAATTTGATAAAAATTATGTGTTTGGAAATCATGAAAAGTATGCTGCATGTGATAGTTATATTGTTGAGTTTATCCATGAAGCTACTGAAAATTATTATGAGAGAGGAAAATATGGTTGTAGAAATTTGCATGGTACTAAAACACCTCTCTATATGCTGAAAATTTTGAAGTTACTCTTGTTTTATCTTCTTGTGCTTGTCACTTTGTTCTTCATGAATTTATTTATTTACAAGATTCCTTTTCATAGGAAGCATGTTAGGCTTAAATGTGTTTTGAATTTGCCTCTTGATGCTCTCTTTTGCTTCAAATACTATTTCTTGTGAGTGCATCATTAAAACTGCTGAGCCCATCTTAATGGCTATAAAGAAAGAACTTCTTGGGAGATAACCCATGTGTTATTTTGCTACAGTAATTTGTTTTATATTTGTGTCTTGGAAGTTGTTTACTACTGTAGGAACCTCTCCTTATCTTAGTTTTGTGTTTTGTTGTGCCAAGTGAAGCCTCTAATCGAAGGTTGATACTAGATTTGGATTTCTGCGCAGAAACAGATTTCTATCTGTCACGAATCTGGGCTTATTTCTCTGTAGGAAACTCAGAAAAATCTGCCAATTTACGTGCGTGATCCTCAGATATGTACGCAACTTTCATTAGTTTTGAGTTTTCTGATTTGAGCAACGGAAGTACCATTTTAAAATTCGTGTTTACTGGCTGTTCTGTTTTGGCAGATTCTGTCTCTGTTTTTTGCATTGTCTCTTGTGGACTTTATGTGAGGCTTTCTAGACGTGGAGAGCTGTAGCTAATGTTTTATTGAGTTCTTGCAATGTGCCACTACAGGACCAAGGTGGATTCAAATTTTTTGAGTACTAACCCCTCTAATGAAGTTTATGAGAAGTTTGATGTGAAGGAAGTTTTCAAGGGTCAAGAGAGGAGGATGATATATGATCAAGAAGAGTGAAAAGTCAAAGCTTGGGGATGCCCCGTGGTTCATCCCTGCATATTTCAAGGAGACTCAAGCGTCTAAGCTTGGGGATGCCCAAGGCATCCCCTTCTTCATCAACTTATCAGGTTCCTCCCGAAACTATATTTTTATTCGGTCACATCTTATGTGCTTTACTTGGAGCGTCTGTGTGCTTTTATTTTTGTTTTGTTTGAATAAATTCGGATCCTAGCAATCCTTGTGTGGGAGAGATACACGCTCCGCTTTTTCATATGAACACTCGTGTTCTTCGTTTTACTTTTAATGTTCAATGATAAAAGTTGGAAGCTATTGCACTTATTTATATTTGGTTGGAAATAGAAAATGCCTCATAATGTCTTGAATAATTTGACACTTGGCAATTGTTTTGAGCTCTCAAGTAGATCATGATTAAGTTTTTTCATGTAGTTTAAACCTATTAGTGGAGAACTACCGTAGAGCTTGTTAAAATTGGTTTGCATAATTGATCTCTCTTAAGGTCTAGATATTTTCTGGTAAAAGTGTTTGAGCAACAAGGAAGACAGTGTAGAGTATTATAATGCTTGCGATATGTTCTTATGTAAGTTTTGCTGTACCGGTTCATACTTGTGTTTGCTTCAAACAACCTTGCTAGCCTAAGCCTTGTATCGAGAGGGAATACTTCTCGTGCATCCAAAACCTTGAGCCAAAACCTATGCCATTTGTGTCCACCATACCTACCTACTATGTGGTATTTTCTGCCATTCCAAAGTAAATTGCTTGAGTGCTACCTTTAAACAATTCAAAATTTATCACCTCTGATTTGTGTCAATGTTTTATAGCTCATGAGGAAGTATGTGGTGTTTATCTTTCAATCTTGTTGGGCAACTTTCACCAATGGACTAGTGGCTTCATCCGCTTATCCAATAATTTTGCAAAAAGAGCTGGCAATGGGATTCCCAGTCCCAAATTAATTAACAAAAATAGACACTCCTCCATGGTATGTGATTGTTGGACGGCACCCGAAGGATTCGGTTAGCCATGGCTTGTGTAAGCAAAGGTGGGGAGGAGTGTCATCATAATAAAACTAAAATAAAAAGACACTCCTTCATGGTATGAGATTGTTGGCAGGCACCCGAGGATTCGGTTAGCCATGGTTTGTGAAGGAAAGGTTGGAAGGAGTGCCACCCAAAAATAAAAATAATTCATGGGAGCCGCTCTTGAAGGTTTGTCTAGCAAGGGGGTTAGAGTGCCCACTACCATTCGTTGACAACAACAAACACCTCTCAAAACTTTACTTTTATGCTCTCTTTATGTTTTCAAAACCAAAGCTCTAGCACAAATATAGCAATCGATGCTTTCCTCTTTGAAGGGCCATTCTTTTACTTTATGTTGAGTCAGTTTACCTACTTCCTTCCATCTTAGAAGCAAACACTTGTGTCAACTGTGCATTGATTCTTACATACTTGCTTATTTGCATTCATCATATTACTTTGTGTTGACAATTATCCATGAGATATGCATGTTACAAGTTGAAAGCAACCGCTGAAACTTATATCTTCCCTTGTGTTGCTTCGATGCCTTTACTTTGAACTTATTGCTTTATGAGTTAACTCTTGTGCAAAACTTTTGATACTTGTCTTGAAAGTACTCTTCATGAAAAGTTTTGCTATATGTTATCTATTTGTTAGCAACTATAGATCATTGCCTTGAGTCACTTCATTCATTTCATATGCTTTGTAATAGTATGATCAAGGTTATGTAAGTAGCATGTCACTACATAAATTATTCTTTTTATCGTTTTACCTGCTCGGGACGAGCAGAACTAAGCTTGGGGATGCTGATACGTCCCGACGTATCCATAATTTCTGTCGTTCCATGCTTGTTTTATGACAATACTTACATGTTTTGCTTGCACTTTATGATGTTTTTATGCGTTTTTCGGAACTAACCTATTAACAAGATGCCACAGTGCCAGTTCCTGTTTTCTGTTTTTGGTTCCAGAAAGGCTGTTCGGGCAATATTCTCGGAATTCGACGAAACGAAGACCAAACCTCCTATTTTTCCCGGAAGGCTCCAGAACACCGAAGAAGAGTCGGAGAGGGGCCGAGGGCCACCACACCATAGGGCGGCGCGGCCTGGCCTGGGCCCGCGCCGGCCTGTGGTGTGGAGCCCCAGTGCCCCCGCGCCGCCTCTTCGCCTATAAAATCCCTTTCGACCTAAAAACATAGTACCTCTTGACGAAACTCCAAAAAGACTCCAGGGGCGCCGCCACCATCGCGAAACTCCAATTCGGGGGACAGAAGTCTCTGTCCCGCGGGACGGGGAAGTGCCCCGGAAGCCATCTCCATCAACGCCATCGCCTCCATCATGCTCCGTGAGTAGTTCCCCCATGGACTATGGGTTCTAGCTGTAGCTAGTTGGTATTCTCTCCCCATGTACTTCAATACAATGATCTCATGAGCTGCCTTACATGATTGAGATTCATCTGATGTAATCGGTGTTGTGTTTGTTGGGATCCGATGGATGATACATTATGATTAGTCTATCTATAAAGTTTGTGAAGTTATTGTTGCTGCAATCTTGTTATGCTTAATGCTTGTCACTAGGGCCCGAGTGGCATGATCTTAGATTTGAGCTCTATAATTATTGCTTAGATTGTATCTACAAGTTGTATGCACATGTCACTGTCCGGAACCAAAGGCCCAGAAATCGGGACAACCGGAGGGGATGGCGGTGATGTGAGGGACACATGTTTTCACGGAGTGTTAATGCTTTGCTCCGGTGCTCTATTAAAAGGAGTACCTTAATATCCAGTAGATTCCCTTGAGGCCCGGCTGCCACCGGCTGGTAGGACAATAGATGTTGTGCAAGTTTCTCATTGCGAGCACGTACGACTAAATATGGAAAACATGCCTACATGATTAATGAACTGATGTTCTTTCTTAATGCCTTATCAATCCTATCAATTGCCCAACTGTAATTTGTTCACCCAACACTTGTCACTTGTTATTGGAGAGTTACCACTAGTGTAGATAGCTGGGAACCCCGGTCCATCTTTCATCATCATATACTCGTTCTACATGTCAACTATTTTCTGGTTCCATTGCTCTCATATTACTACTACTGCTGCCGTGTTACTGTTACTATTGCTCTCATATCACTGCTACTTTCACATCACCCCGTTGCTAGTGCTTTTCCAGGTGCTGAATTGACAACTCAGTTGTTAAGGCTTATAAGTATTCTTTACCTCCCCTTGTGTCGAATCAATAAATTTGGGTTTTACTTCCCTCGAAGACTGTTGCGATCCCCTATACTTGTGGGTCATCAGCATCTACATCGCAATGCCCGCCTCTAAAGTGATGCGCGAGTAGTTCATCCCTGGACTATGGGTCCATAGAAGTAGCTAGATGGTTATCTTCTCCACTTTGTGCTTCATGTATCGATCTTGTGATCTGCCCTACATTATCAAGATCATCTTTATGTAATCCTATATATTTGGTTTGCTGGGATCCGATGAGTATTGTGTACTATGTTAAGATTGATTATATATTCATGTCATATGTTATTTGTGATCTTGCATGCTCTCCATTGCTAGTAGAAACTCTGGCCAAGTGGATACTTGTGACTCCAAGAGGGGTATTTATGCTTGATAGTAGGTTCATGCCTATTGTTTCCTGGGAGAGTGACTTTATAACTTCTAAGGTTGTAGATGTGTTTTTGCTACTAGGGATAACCCAAAAATGTTTTATCCAAGGGTAATTCTATTGTTTACTTTACACACATTGCTAAATATGATAGTCTGTTGCTTGCAACTTTATACTGGAAGGGGTGTGTACGCTAACCTAAAGGTGGATTATTAGTCATAGACGCAGTTGGATTACGGTCTATGTATTATGTTGTAATGCCCAATACCAAATTATCATAGTAATCATCTTGTCATGTATCGATCGATATTCTGTCAATTGCCCAGCTGTAATTTGTTCACCCAACATGCTATTTCTTTATGGAGAGACACCTCTAGTGAACTGTGGACCCCGGTCCTATTTCCTTTACTGATAAATTCAACTGCAATCATGTTCTGTTTACTTTCTGCAAACATCTCCTTCCATTCGATACGTCTAATCCTTTGTGTTCAGCAAACCGGTGAGATTGACAACCTCACTGCAAGTTGGGGCAAAGTACTTTGGTTGTGTTGTTTGCAGGTTCCACATTGTTGCTGACGCCGTTAGTGCGCCCTGCCACTTGTCAGCCAGCAACACCTTCAGAAGTCATGCATTTCTCCTACTGGTCGATTAAACCTTGGTTTCTTACTGAGGGAAAACTTGCTACTATGCTCATCATACCTTCCTCTTGGGGTTCCCCAATAGTGTGAAGTCGGCGTTACGATAAGCACCATCAGGCTCATCTGATGCCTCTTGATCTTCTGCTTCATTGTCTTCATTGCCTTCTGATGGAAAACAATCCCCCTTTGCAGTATCACCGTATTCAGCGAATATGGGATAGTTGGCATCGTCTTCTTCTTATTCATTGTTTTCCATCATAACTCCTCTTTCTCCGTGCTTGGTCCAACAATTGTAGTGGGGCTGAAACCGGACCGCAGCAGGTGGGTGTGAATGGTACTCGAGGAAGAGTAATTTATGATTCTGACAGTTAACACATGGACAATATATAAAACCACCCCGTTTGTTTTCCTCAGCCACATCGATAAAATTATTCAGGCCCGAAGTGAACTCGTGAAGGCGTCGGTCAATGTACATCCATTGCCGATTCATCTGCATGATATAATTAAGCTTATCAAAAACCATTACAGAACATCATGATTAGTGAAACGATGTATATATATACACATGCATTTTATCAATTACAGATGAAAGGATAAAGTTGTTAACCTCGATGGAGAAGAAAAAAGCAGGAGCAAGCTTTAAGTGTGGCTTGTTTTGTGTGAACTCAAGTGGCAAAAGCTCTTAGGCATTTCATCGAACACCTCTTGTGCAGATGAAGAGGGCAAAGCAACATACACCCTTCTTGTGCTAAGAAGTGAAAAATGCTAAGTGTGGGTCACACTTAGGCAGAGCAAGGGTATATATATAGAGATGAACCTTTGGTCTCGGTATGTAATACAAACCAGGACCAAAGGTGCACGTGCAGTGGCGCAACCTGACGCAAAGCCTTTGGTCGAACCGGGACTAGAGGGTGGCGTCGCGCCGCACCGGTCGAACCCGGACCAATGGCACCCGCTGGTCCCGGTTTGTTTTAAAATCGAGACTAAAGCTCTTAGGGGCTTTGGACGAAAGCACTGTTTTCTACTAGTGAAAGATGACACTCTAGGATGAAAAAGTCTGGTTTGAACCTGGGTGCATGTGAACCCAGGTTGGAAATGCATTTTCCAAATGTTAAAAAATTCTGAAATAAAAATAACCGGGTACGTACGCATGTTCCATGTGTGCGTAGAAAGTTTTCGCGGAGAAACCACTTTTTTATTTCAGAATCTAAAAAAGACAAAATACGTCACATATATACTGCTATATAGCCCTGCAAAATTTCACTTTTTTGCCGAGACAAAATAAAAGGTTTTTTCGTCACGAAACTCATGTCCAGGGCACATATTTGAGATCATCTGGGAAATCATTTTGTGTTTCGATTTTTAAAACATGTTTTAACATCACAAACGGAACATTTTAAAAAATGGATTCACATGCCCCCATATTCCATATATGCAGTCTCCTCTAGGATGGCGTATATATAGGTTTTGAAGTGGATCGAAGTCCGGACTCGAATAGGTACGTCGACCGATCTGACCTTGTTTGTTACGCGGACAGATCAGAACTACCACTTCTACCTGGTACAGGTCTTTTAATTCTTCCGTTTTTTCCTTGCGGATCCATCGGGAGGAGACACCCAAAGGTTCTATGCCGATTTTTTTTTTTGCCGTGCGTGGGTCGTCTCTATAGCTAGTTTTTCTTAACGTATCACGGTCGTTTTTAAATTTAATAGTAAAGATAAAGAAGATTTAATGCCCAGTTCGTTTACCGCACGTAGTGCAACGTTTATTCCATCATCTCAACTCCTCAAGGCTCAAGCAGTACATCGATAGCAGTACTGTAACTGAGTATATATGCTAACTCACACATAGACGTGGACGTACAACATGGAACTATCTGCATGTATCAGCCCTGTGAGTACTTGGCCTTGTAGTCGCTCCACAGCTGGTCCGCGGTCTTCCCCAGGATCTGCACGAAGTAGTCGTCGTTGTACCCGTCCTTGAGCTTGCCGTTCAACTCCGCCACAAATCCAGACTTGAGCGATTCGCAGTAATCCAGGAAATACGCCGTGACGGCGTACCCTCATCCCACTGCTTGCCCTCCCCCGGCTGCCCCCAGTTCCCCGCCGGCAGCCCGGCCTTGAGCCGCACATAGTCGGCGATCCCCTCGAAGACTCCCCAGTGCGCCGCGTAGTCCTGCAGCCCCCACTGCCAGACGTGCGTCGCCTCATGGTACAGCACGCCGTTCACCTGCAAGCGCGCGCACGCATCGCCATCGATTACGTGAGGAGGGTAACGGATCAATTAGCTAGAAACGCCGGCGTGCAGGATCATCAACTTACCCCCTCCTTGACGGCGGCGGCATCGCCGTTGGTTTCGGCGACAGACTGAGCTCGGAGCGCGATGGCGTTCCCGATGGTCACGGCCACAGCCCCAGGTTGGAGGTTGTCGACGACGGTGAGGGTAACGGAGTCGTAGCCCACGCGGTCCTCCGGGTTGGACTGGTTGAAGGTGGTCCAGATGAAGGAGGAGGCCTCGGAGAGCACCTGCTTGGCGTAGTCCACGCCGCCGTAGTCCCGGTCGAATCTCTGCCCGCCGGCGGAGTCCGGAACCGCATTTATCGCGTCGAATGTCACGGCGCCGGCGGTGGCGGCCAGGGCCAGGAGGAGGAGGGGAGCGGCTGCTGCGCTTGCCATCTTCATCTTCCTTGGCTAGCAAGCTAGCTATCGATCGATCGTGCTTCGGTGTGAGTGGCAGTTGAGTGGATGGCCATATTTATAGGCTGCGCCAGCCATCAGGTCGTTTGGAAATTGGAATTGGTAGCAGCGATACGTACGTTACGTGTCTAGTACAGTATTACCGAAGCATGGAACTTGTCACCTTGACGTGTTCTTTCCAGCGCCCAAGCCGGGCTTAACTTACTTTGACTTGCACGATAGCACTTTCCCCCTCCTTCTCCTTGCTCCAGAGAAAGGCGAAGAGGGCGGCGACCAGTCTTCTCCCTCCCTCCGCCGGCAAGCCTGCGGGTTCCTCGTCCCTCCGCCGGCCGCTCCTGCCGTGGGAGGGATGGGGAACCCCGGGGTTCTTGGTCCGGTGTGTAGATAGGGTAGATCTAGGGTTTGGTGGAGGCGGTGTTTTGGTGGCGGCGACGGCGTGGCTCCATCCAATAAGATTGCTCAGGCTCTAGCCCCATCTCGGCTTCGCCGAGGAGCTTGTGAGCTATGGTTCTTGCCACTCCCAGATGGCAAGAGTAGGATGCCTTGAAGCTGTCGGTGAGGAGGTGGCGGCGGCAGCTTTGTGGGCTTTTTGTTCTCTGGCTTCGACCCCGTCCCGATGGTGTGCCCTCCGGCGCCGTCGCGAAGCCTGGAGTCCCTGTTCAGGAGGGAAGAAGACGGTTGGTGGCTGCTTCCGTTGGTGGCGCCGGCGACCGTTCGATGAGGATGATGGCTCGGGAGCAGGTTGGCGGCCCGATGCTGGAAGATCTATCGTTCTCACCCGATTTGATCGGTGTGGAGCGGCGGATTAGGGATCCGTTCTGCAGCATGGGGATGAGCCCCGGTCGATGCGCGACAGCGGAATTCTTCGCTCCTCTTTGCGAGGAGCTTCCCGTGCGACCCACAAAGCCACCGATGGCGAGGTGCTGGCTCGGATCCGGCGATGGAGGAAGAAGATGGTGTTTGCAGGGACCTCTAGGCCCTTTTGTGTAAATTTCTTTTGTTGGGGGTTTTTTCTGCAAATGTTCTCGGTCCTGTGTCCTCTAGTTTCTTCTAGATTCCGCGTGTGTGTACTGGGTTTGTTTAATATATGTTGCGTGGTTTCTCTCAAAAAAAAACTTACTTTGACTTGTAGTCGACTGTGTGCAAGCGTGGTTGTGAGGGCAACAAGCCAACTACAATAAGGTGATGTTAGCCTTAATTAAGAGATTATCTCTTACGAAATATGAGAAGACTATTTTCTCCATCGTATCATATATGTCTTCTCTTAGCAAAAAATTATCAACCTAAATTTAAATATTAATATTAATTGCTAGCTAGAGATGGTTGTAATAGATAATGCATTGTATGACTCATATATATTGCCTTCTCTAGCTGATGTGGTAGGATAAGAAAAGGTATGCCTTTTTTTACGATTGTACACGTCCTGAATGGATTGATGAAATGCGAGGAAACCCCTTTGGTGTCTTAATCGTGTTGTTTTCTAGTAATAAGGCTCTGAAATTCTCTCTTCAGTTTTTGTGTTCCGACAAGTGCTCCCCTGCACATTAATTTGTTCCAGTTTGTGGAAGTCCATGCTTGACTGTACAGAACATTCTCAGTGTACGTGACAAGTCTCCCGTTGAAAAGTTTTTTCCGTTTCTTTATTTTTTTCTTATTGGAAAATGCTTGCTTTTAGTGACCGGTCAGGCGATGGGTCGCTCTCGCTGACAGGCTAGGCCTCTTCTTCCAAGCGCATTTGACGCTGGCGCCGCTCACCGCGGATATGCTGTTGTAATAGCATCTTCAGTCGCGTTCTCAAAGCGTTTTGCAGAGGTATTTGGGGTGCGTTGGACATTTTTTCGTTCCCAACAGCGCGTCCCAAAATCCATTTCCATCCGGCGCGGCCCAATACGGTGTCTGGCGCCCCGAGCTCATTCCCGGTCCACAGGGGACGCTCCGAGCGCGTCGGACACAGCGAGAAGCGAGGCGAGGAGTGACAGACCCGACGCGTCAATAACACACGAACGACGCTCAACCGTCGTCTACCTAGCGACGATGCAGTTGCCGGGAAGGGGAACCGTCGCAGTGGCAACCACGTCGATCGACGCGCGAACCGCCGGAATGGAGCGCAAACTTCGAAGAAGAGCAACTGCAGCTCTCTTCGATATCTGCGCCACCATTCATCATCTGTCCTATCCTCTCTGACCATGAGCAACCTCTCTTTGCCATCGAACACGGACAGCGAGGGGAAGCCGCCAGGATGGCGCCATTGGTGGGACAGAGTTGCAACGCCTAGCAGCTCTAGTTCCCCACCGACGGACAGCCAGGAGGAGGATTGCACGGCCGACGACGACCATGAGGAGGAGGGGAAGGCCGTCGCCGATGACGGACATGAGAAGTTGGAGGAGGAGGAAGAGGCTGAGGAGGCGGCAAAGGCAAAGAAGGAGGCAAGGGCTCGGGCGGAGGCGAAGGCGCAGCCGGCGAGCACCGACGACAAGGAGGGGGACACAAGTTCCTCCGATGCGTCAAACGACACTGGTTCGGAAGAGGTGACGAGTAGGAAGCGCCTCCATGAGGACGAGAGGCAGGTGATGACCCACAAGTATAGGGGGTGTATCGTAGTATCTTCGATAAGTAAGAATGTCGATCCCAACGAGGAGCATAAGGTGTTGACAGCAGTTTCGATGAAGGATTCACTGTAAATGCTCACAGACAAGTATTCAAAGGGTTTTGATGTAACAGATGAATAAAGTACGAGTAAGTAAAATGCGAGAGAAATAATTGCAGCGAGTGGCCCAATCCTTTTTAGCACAAAGGATAAGCCGGTTTGTTTACTTATAATGACCAAACGTTCTTGAGGACACACGGGGATTTTAGTCTAGTGCTTTCGCTTCATGTAGCTAAATAATCTTCATTGTTTTGATAAGTGTTGTGTGGGTGAACCTATGCTAATGCACCGCCCTTCCTAGGACTAATACATACTTGTGATTATACCCCTTGCAAGCATCCGCAACTACAAGAAAGTAATTAAGATAAATCTAACCACAGCCTTAAACTCTGAGATCCTGCGATCCCTCTTGCATCGGTATACTAACGGGGGCTTAGATTTCTGTCACTCCGGCAACCCCGCAATTAGCAACCGAATACAAGATGCACTCCCCTAGGCCCATAAATGGTGAAGTATCGTGTAGTCGACGTTCACACGACACCACTAGAAGAATGACACCACAACTTAAATATCATAACATTGAATATTACTCAACCATAGTTCACTACTAACATTTAGACTTCACCCATGTCCTCAAGAACTAAACGAACTACTCACGAGACATCATATGGAATACAATCAGAGGTGATATGATGATGAATAACAATCTGAACATAAACCTTGGTTCAATGGTTTCACTCAATAGCATCAATAACAAGTAGAAAGTAACACCGGGAGAGTTTCCCCTATCAAACAATCAAGATCCAACCCAAATCGTTACAGCGGTGACGAGGTGCAGCGATGGTGATGGCGGTGTAGATGGTGGAGATGATGATGATGATGATGGAGATGATGTCCAGCTCGATGACGATGGCGATGGCGTCGATTTCCCCCTCCGGGAGGGAATTTCCCCGGCGGATTCCTGCCCGCGGAGAGCTCTTTTCTCTCTGGTGTTCTCCGCCCCGCAGAGGCGGCTGCCCTTCGTGAGGTACCCTCGTGGCTTAGGTTTTTGGGACGAAGGAGTACGCGAAGAAAAGGAGGCGAAAGGGCTGTGGGGCCCAAACAACATGGTGGCGCGGCCCATGGGCCGCGCCGCCCCTTGTCTGGGCCCACCTGGGTCCAGCTGGCTCCCCCTTCGGCTTCCTTCGTATCTGGAAAAATAGGAATTTACGTGTAATTTCCTTCCACAGTTGATCTTCCGAAATATTGCGTTCTGACGGTGCTTTTTCCAGCAGAATCCTGGCTCCGGCGCTTGATCCTCCAATAATGATGAAACATGCAAAATAGATGAAATAACATAAGTATTGTGTCCCAATATGAAATATATCAATGAATAACAGCAAATTATGATATAAAATAGTGATGCAAATTGGACGTATCAACTCCCCCAAGCTTAGACCTCGCTTGTCCCCAAGCGAAACTGAGCTCAATAAACAAGACCACATGTTTATGGAGTGAAGAGTCGATAAATAAAATACGGACAAGAAGCATCATATTGATTCACACAAGACATTCTAGTAAACATTCTCTTCATATAACTCAACTTGAAATAAGTAAAGAGAAATCACAAGTAAAGGTGCATAGGAAATCATAAATGGTTATGGCAAACTTTGTTCTTGGTCAAAGAACTACTAACGAATTGTACTCCTAAGCAAAGCTTTCATATTAGAACTTATATAGCAGGGCTTTCATATTCAATCATAACAATCTCCTCATAATCATTGATAACTTCAAAGTCATATTCATTCAGATAAAATTTGTACTAAACAAGAAAGTATAAAAGACATGATTAACTGAATCATAGCATAAATGGTTGGTTCACAACAACTCAATTGCTTGCTTGAGATAAAGGGAAATAGGTTTACTGACTCAACATAAAAGTAAAAGATAGGCCCTTCGCAGAGGGAAGCAGGGATTAAATCATGTGCTAGAGCTTTTCAAGTTTTGAAATCATATAAAGAGCATAAAAGTAAGATTTTGAGCGGTGTTTGTTGTTGTCAACGAATGGTAGCGGGCACTCTAACCCCCTTGCCAAACGAACCTTCCAAGAGCGGCTCCCATGAGGGACGGCATCTCTACCAGCAAGGTAGATCATCCCCCTTCTCTTTTGTTTACACATGTATTTTAGTTTTATTAAGGATGACACTCCCCCAACCTTGGCTTTCTCAATCCATGGCTAACCGAATCCTCGGGTGCCTTCCAACATTCACATACCATGGAGGAGTGTCTATTGCAAAATTAAGTTGCTTACTGATAAATCAGGGCAAAACATGTGAAGAGAATTATTAATAAAAGTTATTAATTGGGGCTGGGAACCCCGTTGCCAGCTCTTATTGCAAAATTATTGGATAAGCGGATGTGCCACTAGTCCATTGGTGAAAGTCCGCCCAACAAGATTGGAAGATAAAACACCACATACTTCCTCATGAGCTATAAAACATTGACACAAATAAGGAGTATTATAGTTTGAATTATTTAAAGGTAGCACATGAAGTATTTACTTAGAATGGCAGAAAATACCATGTAGTAGGTAGGTATGGTGGACACAAATGGCATAGGTTTGGTCTAAGGTTATGGATGTATGAGAAGCATTCCCTCTCAATACAGGTCTTTGGCTAGCAAGGTTTGATAGCAAGCATAAAGGTTGAGGGAAACAAACAAATATACAAATGATAGAAACAATCATGCAACTTTCTCATAAGCACAAGCAATTTTAACTTCAGAATACTAAACTCATTAGCATAGAGATAATAGAGTAATATATCTAAGTGTATTTCTCTCTTCTATTTAAACATCAGGGTGTTGTTGCTATTGACCAATGCTAAGTTTGCCAAAACCAAATAGATTTACTTGATGCTCCCAAAGTGATATCAATACTAATGTCAAGAGTAATCATATAATAGAGATTGCAAACTAAAATAAGATGTGCAAAAAGTAAATGATAAGACTTCTCATTAATATTCCATAACGATAACTCACACCAACGGATACATAGATAACCAACTAAGAGAGATACTTCCACATTGCAAACTATTCCATAAGATAACTTCCCTACTCATGATATGACACTACTTGATAGTAAAAGATAAAGGTAGTGATGATGTGATACCGCGGCACTCCCCCAAGCTTGGAACAAACCAAGGGGATGCCAATACCGATGATGAATTACTCCTTCGGTGGTGATGGTGATGGATTCTTCTCGACAAGCTTCTTAACAAGCTCCTTTAAATCTTCAATCTCATAGGTGAGGTTGCGAATCAGCTCCGAGTTGTGCTCAACGCGGCTCATAATCATGTCAGGTGGTGAATTCCAACTCCTAGAGTTGTTTCCCCATCCTTCAGCTTCAGATTTCATCTCTCCTGCAATGTTAGAACGATCTATATCCCAACCACTTGGCAACACTACCTTGGGGGTTCTTTCAGTTTGACGATCGTAGATTAGGTTGCGGAAAGGGCTGTAATTGCCCGGAGAAGATGTCCTTGGAGCCAAGTAATGACGTGGAACTGCTCCTCCGGTAGCGATTCGTGCACTCCTCTTGGTGTTGGATGGATTTGATATCACGCCAATGCTTGCAATGGTGGCACGCTGGTGTACTCGCGGAACTTCCTCCACTTCTTCCTCATCCTCACTCGCGTCTTCTTCCTTCAGTTCCGGGTCTTGAATATCTTCCTCCAAAGGTCCCTTGTCCTTGTTGTTGGAGACCATGGTGCTTCTAGATCAAAGCAAATCTGGCAGAAAGCTCGAAACAAAACACGACGAGAAAACGATATACGGACCTCCAGGGGTCCGGGGGATTATATAGCAAATATTTTTACGACAAAAGGAAGGTTCCAGGTCGAACAAGAGTCGGAGGGGGACAACGAGGCGGTGTCCTCATAGGGCGGCGCGGCCAGGCTGGGGCCCGCGCCGGCCTATGGGGGCACGCCCTCGTGCGTCTCCTCCACTCCGTTTCGATCCCGTAATTTTTCATATTTTCCAAAAACAGCAGAAATATTGTTCGGAAAGCTAAACGCGGACTTTTTATTACCTGTACTGTTACCTATTCAAAGTCGAGTTCTGGCGGACTGTCAATTTGTCCTTTGATGAAAGCCTCCGGTGTTTCCACTTGAATAATATCAACATCAACATTATAAGAATCACCCGAGATATAATGCTTGAGTCTTTGTCCATTCACCACTTGTGTGGCATTGCCTTGGAGAGAGCTAATTTTTATTGCTCCTGAACGATACACCTCCTCAATAACATATGGTCCTTCCCATTTCGAGAGTAATTTCCCTGCAAAGAATCTGAGACGAGACCGATACAATAGGACTTTATCCCCAATATTAAACTCTCTTTTGATGATCCTTCTATCATGCCATTTCTTAACTTTTTCTTTAAAGAGTTTAGCATTTTCATAAGCTTCACTTCTCCATTCATCTAGAGAACTTAATTGCAGCAACCTCTTATTACCGGCTAGTTTCGGATCTTTATTTAATTCTCTAACAGCCCAATAAGCTTTGTGCTCTAGTTCTAAAGGTAAATGACAAGCTTTTCCATAAACCATTTTATAAGGTGACATTCCCATAGGATTTTTATAAGCAGTTCTATAAGCCCATAGTGCTTCCTTCAATTTACTAGCCCAATTCTTTCTAGATTTATTAACGGTCTTTCCCAAAATAGATTTAATCTCTCTATTTGATAATTCTACTTGACCACTAGTTTGAGGGTGATAAGCGGAAGCAATTCTATGATTAATACCATACTTAGCAAGAGTTTTTCTAAAACCTCCATGAATAAAATGAGAACCTCCATCAGTCATAATATATCTAGGTACTCCAAATCTAGGAAAAATAATATCTAAAAGCATTTTTAAAGAGGTCTCACCATCAGCACTTTTTGTGGGTATAGCTTCTACCCATTTGGTAACATAATCAACAGCGACAAGTATATGAGTGTTACCTTCTGAAGAAGGGAAAGGACCCATGAAGTTGAATCCCCAACAATCGAATGGTTCAATAACAAGAGTATAATTCATAGGCATTTCATTGCGTCTAGAGATATTACCAACTCTTTGACATTCATCACAAGATAAGATAAACTTCCTTGCATCTTTGAAAAGTGTTGGCCAATAAAAACCTGATTGTAGAACCTTTTGTGCGGTTCTATCTCCAGCGTGATGTCCTCCATAAACACTACCATGACATTTACTCAATATCTCCTGTTGTTCATATTCAGGAACACATCTTCGCATAATACCATCTACTCCTTCTTTATATAAGTGTGGGTCATCCCAAAAATAATGCCTCAAGTCATAAAAGAATTTCCTCCTTTGCTGAGCTGAAAAGGTTGGAGGCAAATACTTCGAAACAATAAAGTTAGCATAATCAGCATACCAAGGGCTCTCTCGCGTGCTCACCTTTATTACAGCCAATTGTTCATTTGGAAAACTATCATTAACAGGAACAGGATCATAAGCAATATTTTCCAATCTAGACAAATTATCAGCAACAGGATTATCAGCACCTTTCCTATCTATAATATGTAAATCAAATTCTTGCAAAAGAAGTACCCACCTAATAAGCCTTGGCTTAGCATCTTTCTTTGTCATAAGGTATCTAATTGCAGCATGATCAGTATGAATCGTGACTTTTGAATCAACAATATAGGGTCTAAACTTGTCACAAGCAAAGACTACAGCTAACAATTCCTTTTCAGTTGTAGCATAATTTCTTTGAGCAGCATCAAGAGTCTTACTAGCATAATGAATAACATTTAATTTTTTATCTACTCGCTGTCCAAGAACAGCGCCTACAGCAAAATCACTAGCATCACACATAATTTCAAAAGGCAAATTCCAATCAGGAGGTTCAACTACAGGAGCAGTTGTTAAGGCTTTCTTTAGAGTTTCAAAAGCTTCCTTACAATCATCATCAAAAACAAAAGGTACATCTTTTTGAAGAAGATTAGTAAGAGGCTTTGAAATTTTAGAGAAATCTTTAATAAATCTCCTATAAAACCCAACATGACCAAGAACACTACGAATACCTTTAACATCCCTCGGATAGGGCATCTTCTCAATTGCTTCAACTTTAGCTCTATCAACTTCAATACCTCTCTCGGAAATTTTATGTCCCAATACAATTCCTTCATTAACCATAAAGTGGCATTTCTCCCAATTAAGAACAAGGTTAGTTTCTTCACATCTCTGCAAAACTTTATCGAGGTTTCGCAAGCAATTATCAAAAGAATTCCCATAGACAGAAAAATCATCCATGAACACCTCTACAATACTCTCGCAAAAGCCATGAAAAATAGCAGACATGCATCTTTGAAAAGTAGCAGGAGCATTACATAAACCAAAAGGCATACGCCTATAAGCATAAGTTCCATAAGGACAAGTAAACGTGGTTTTCTCTTGATCTTTAGCTTTAACAACAATTTGTGAAAACCCAGAATAACCATCAAGAAAGCAAAAATGAGTATTTTTAGATAACCTTTCTAGCATTTGATCAATAAAGGGTAAAGGGTAATGATCTTTCTTAGTAACTTTATTAACTTTTCGAAAATCAATGCACATTCTATACCCTACAACTATTCTTTGAGGGATGAGCTCATCATTATCATTAGGCACAACAGTCATTCCTCCTTTCTTAGGAACACAATGCACAGGACTAACCCATCTACTATCAGCAATAGGATATATAATACCAGCTTCAAGAAGTTTTAATACCTCATTCCTTACCACCTCCTTCATCTTCGGAATTAGACGACGCTGATGTTCAACAACAGGCTTTGCATCATCTTCCATATTAATAGCATGTTGGCAAATAGAAGGAGAAATTCCTTTCAAATCATCAAGAGTGTAGCCAATAGCTCCTCGGTGTTTCTTCAATATTTCCAATAACCTTTCTTCCTCAATCTCTGAAAGTTTAGAACTAATAATAACAGGATATATTTTCTTATCATCAATATGAGCATATTTAAGATTATCAGGTAAAGGCTTTAAATCAAAAACAGGATCTTCCTTTGGTGGCGGTGTTGTACCCAAATCTTCCACCGGTAAATCATGCTTGAGAATAGGTTGGCGAAGAAAAATTTCCTCAAGCTCATCTCTTTCTTTCCTAAAAACTTCACTCTCGCTATTCTCCAAATGTTGCTGCAAAGGATTATTAGGAACAAGAACAATAGATGCACACTGCTCCATTTTAAAATCATTACTAGGCAAATCAGCTTTATAAGGAGTTTTGGTAAATTTAGAGAAGTTAAACTCATAAGATTCACCAGCAAATTTAGTCAAAATTTTCTCTTTCTTGCAATCTATAATAGCTCCACAAGTATTTAGAAAAGGTCTACCAAAAATGATAGGACAATGATCACTAGCAGCAGAACCAAGTACCAAAAAGTCAGCAGGATATTTAATCTTACCACATAGAACTTCCACATCTCGAACAATACCAATTGGAGAAATAGTTTCTCTATTAGCTAGCTGAATAACCACATCAATATCTTCAAGTTCACAAGAATCAATTTCGTGCATAATCTTCGTATAAAGCTCATAAGGAATAGCACTAACACTTGCACCAATATCACATAAACCATAATAGCAATGATCACCAATTCTAACAGATAACATAGGAACACTAACTTGTTTGGGTTTATTAGGATGTGAAACAATATTAGAAGCATCTTCACAGAAAATAATTTGACCATCCTCCACATTTTCAGTCACAAGATCTTTAACTATTGCAACAGCAGGTTCAACTTTAATTTGTTCTTCAGGTTCTATAGGTTTCTTTCCACTTTTATTAACCGCACTAGATATAACAGAATACTCTTTCATTTTAGCAGGGAAAGGAGTTTTTTCAATATAAGCTTCAGGAATAACATGATCAACAGTTTCAATCACTACACATTTGTTTACAGATGAATCAACTTTATCTTTATACGGTTCATGATACTTATCAAAATTCTTCTTAGGCAATTCATAATGAGAGGCAAAAGCTTTGTAAAGATTTGCAACAACTTGGGAATCAAGACCATATGTAGCACTCATATTACGAAATTTATCAGTATCCATAAAAGCTTCAATGCATTTATAATCATAAATTATACCTGATTCTCTATCTTTGTCGTTCTCCCATCCTTCAGTATTCTCCTGGATCCGATCAAGAAGGTCCCTTTTAAACTCTTCTTTGTTGCGTGTAAATGATCCAGAACAAGAAGTATCCAGCAAGGTCTTGTCTTGAAAAGAAAGTCTTGCATAGAAATTATCAATAATAACATTACCAGGAAGCTCATGAATGGGTCATTTGAGCATTAAAGACTTCAATCTCCCCCAAGCTTGGGCAATACTCTCTCCATCATGAGGCCAGAAATTATATATGCGGTTCCGATCCTTGTGAATTTCACTTGGAGGATAGAATTTAGAATAGAATAAAAGCACAATGTCCTCCCAATTAAAAGAATCACCATTCTTCAGCAATTTATACCAGTGCGCCGCTTTACCAGACAGCGATATAGTGAATAGTTTCTTTCTAACTTCATTCATAGCAATACCTGCACATTTGAATAACCCGCATAATTCATGCAAAAACAGTAAATGATCACCAGGATGAACAGTTCCATCCCCTTCATAGCGGTTATCCATAACACGTTCAATAATTTTCATAGGTATTTTATATGGTATCACTTCCTCACCTGGCGCTTCATCCACTACCGTTGCAGTAGTAGTAGATTTCCCAAATAGAAATTGAAGAGAAGATCTCTCCATAATGACTTATAGCAGCAGGCAGAAATAAAATCAGCACAAACAGTAAAGGTTTTCCTTACCAATTCCACTTACCAATAGCGCTTCACTCCCCGGCAACGGCGCCAGAAAATAGTCTTGATGACCCACAAGTATAGGGGGTGTATCGTAGTATCTTCGATAAGTAAGAATGTCGATCCCAACGAGGAGCAGAAGGTGTTGACAGCAGTTTCGATGAAGGATTCACTGTAAATGCTCACAGACAAGTATTCAAGGGGTTTTGATGTAACAGATGAATAAAGTACGAGTAAGTAAAATGCGAGAGAAATAATTGCAGCGAGTGGCCCAATCCTTTTAGCACAAAGGATAAGCCGGTTTGTTTACTTATAATGACCAAACGTTCTTGAGGACACACGGGGATTTTAGTCTAGTGCTTTCGCTTCATGTAGCTAAATAATCTTCATTGTTTTGATAAGTGTTGTGTGGGTGAACCTATGCTAATGCACCGCCCTTCCTAGGACTAATACATACTTGTGATTATACCCCTTGCAAGCATCCGCAACTACAAGAAAGTAATTAAGATAAATCTAACCACAGCCTTAAACTCTGAGATCCTGCGATCCCTCTTGCATCGGTATACTAACGGGGGCTTAGGTTTCTGTCACTCCGGCAACCCCGCAATTAGCAACCGAATACAAGATGCACTCCCTAGGCCCATAAATGGTGAAGTATCGTGTAGTCGACGTTCACACGACACCACTAGAAGAATGACACCACAACTTAAATATCATAACATTGAATATTACTCAACCATAGTTCACTACTAACATTTAGACTTCACCCATGTCCTCAAGAACTAAACGAACTACTCACGAGACATCATATGGAATACAATCAGAGGTGATATGATGATGAATAACAATCTGAACATAAACCTTGGTTCAATGGTTTCACTCAATAGCATCAATAACAAGTAGAAAGTAACACCGGGAGAGTTTCCCCTATCAAACAATCAAGATCCAACCCAAATCGTTACAGCGGTGACGAGATGCAGCGGTGGTGATGGCGGTGTAGATGGTGGAGATGATGATGATGATGATGGAGATGATGTTCAGCTCGATGACGATGGCGATGGCATCGATTTCCCCCTCCGGGAGGGAATTTCCCGGCGGATTCCTGCCCGCCGGAGAGCTCTTTTCTCTCTGGTGTTCTCCGTCCCGCAGAGGCGGCTGTAACCCTTCGTGAGGTACCCTCTGTGGCTTAGGTTTTCGGGACGAAGGAGTACGCGAAGAAAAGGAGGCGAAAGGGCTGTGAGGCCCCCAAACAACATGGTGGCGCGGCCAGGCCATGGGCCGCGCCGCCTGTTGTCTGGGCCCACCTTGGGTCCAGTGGCTCCCCCTTCGGCTTCCTTCGTCATCTGTAATTTCCTTCCACATTGATCTTCCGAAATATTGCGTTCTGACGGTGCTTTTTCCAGCAGAATCCTGGCTCCGGCTTGATCCTCCAATAATGATGAAACATGCAAAATAGATGAAATAACATAAGTATTGTGTCCCAATATGAAATATATCAATGAATAACAGCAAATTATGATATAAAATAGTGATGCAAATTGGACGTATCAGCAGGGACATCAAAGAAGAAGTAGTTTAAAAAATTAGTTCATTTTTTTCAAAGTTTTTATATGTAATTTGTTTATGTTGCACTACTTTGAAAATTATTTCATATTTTTCGAAGTCTTGATCGTACCTACAAATTTCTTCTCTCTATTAAAATAAAAATGCAAAAAAAATAGATAATACATTATTTTAATGTTTGAGGGGGCGTTTAGGGAATGTGGCTGGGGAGCGACGTCCCCAAACGCAGCGCGACAAAAAAGCATCCCCAAACGCTCAATCCAACGCCGTTTGGGGGCGACGTTTTGGGGGACGCGGCTAAAGATGCTCTAAGTTGTCAACAGCCTCCCCTCGGGCGGAGTTGCCAGCCGTCGACGTTGAGGCTGCAAAAGCAACAGACCGTACTATAAACCCGAGAGGCCACATCCGATGTAAGCTTCAGAGTGTATTTTCAATGAAAGATTTGTCTTGTTAAAATTATTGCTCTCATTCGCTCAAAGGGTTGGAGATTTTTATTAAAAGCAACTTAGGAATTTGCTGCAAAGATATTTCCCACTGTATTATTTAGTGTTGGATTCGTTATTATATTTTTTGGAAAACACGTAAACCAAACCTCTTTGCTTTCTCCTTTTTCCTATTCAATAAGAGACAAAGGGGCCCCTATTTCCAAGCAGGGGTGGTGATTAATGTTGACAATGGTGGTGGTTAAGTTTTTTGTTGGATTAATATCTTTGAATTTGTAATATGCCATTGTTGCATTAGGTTTTGTCTTTGGCGGTGAAGTCGGGTGTTGCGCCCCAACCGATTTGAAGAGTTAACGAGGGGAATTTTCATTGCTCATGCGAATGGGGGCAGGGAAGGAGATGAATGTGGATGATGTTAAAACAACATTTTTGGACTTTCAGAGGTGGTGGCTCATAGGTGCATATGCACCTATTATAATAATTAATTTAAAACAAATTTTAAAATGTTAAAAAAATCTGAAATAAAATTTTAGGTGTATATCTTGACATTCTATGCCCGTACATAGGTTTTCGTGAGAAAACAACATTTATGTGTCGTATGGAAAAAAGTCAAAAAATTGTCTTATCTGTAGTCGTGTTTGTGCATCAAAATTTATCTTTTTTACAATGGACACAAAAAACATTCTTTTTCCCGAAAACTTGTATGAGAACATAGAATGTTTAGATACACATGTAAAAATTTATTTTACAATTTTTTATCACTTTAAAATGTTTTTTCACATAACAAGTTCATATCTATCCGTGAAACGAATTGGATTTCTCTAGACTTTCTCTCAATACCAGCAGTGCTCCTATCAAATACAAACAATCGGATTTGTTTCCCCCAAATTTGGTTGCATGTCGTCTTATGTGGGCTTTTCTAATCCACATGATCAAATAAACTAATTCGTATTAAAAAATAAGGCTACGGGTTGAAGCATGATGTCGGTCTAGGTCGCAAAGTTTGCATGTTATATATGTTGATTAACCAACTTCAAAAAGGGGGTTACGATGAAGTTAATTATACAAATTCTATTACAAGGTTTTTTTGTACTCACAGTTTATACTTTTTTTTTTGAACAAGGTCGTCGGGTGAGAACACCCGACAAAAGCTGCTATTGATAATCTGGATTACAAGAAGACCTTAAGAAATGCAGAAATTACAATTGGGCCTAGGAAAATAGCAAAGAGGACCCTAGAAGAAAAATGAAACGTGATCAAGTCCTTTGTCCTCCTCCTCCTCCAGATCGAGCTCCGACCAACAGACTGCAACCTCATCGCCGGGGAACTAGCCACTTGGAGACGAAGCACATGAAGCACCATTGGCGGAGCGACAGCCCTACTGTCTTTTGGTCCGACGCGAAGATAACACGTCGGAGAGGAGCTCCTCAACGATACTGTCGCCGGCATCAATCGACTCCCGCTGCCCAACCACCACCACGGGGCTTGTTGAAGCAAGAGAGAGAGACAGCAGCGACGAGAACTGCGTTAGCAGCAAGAGGAAGAAGCACTGCTGTACAGCACCTCCATCCCCCTCGCCTCCACGGCCGGCCAGGCCAGAAGGAGCCAAGCAGTTTGCCTCCTTGCGCACCTCCCCGGCCACCATGGCCGGGGAGACAACCTTCTCCTCTGATGTTGACTCCTAGGCGCCTTATCGGAGGGCGAGACCGTCGACGAGCTCCAGTCCAAGATCCTCCATGGATCTGGAGGGAGGCCGCCGGCGACGGGCCGCCTGGTGTCACGCCGGAGCACCAGAGAGGCACACCGCCCCTACCACCTCCAGATCAAGCCCTTGACGGCAACTTGAACCAATCCCCCTCACCACCAAGGCCGGCCAGGAGCGGGGGAAGAGGCGGCGAGGAGCTTGAGGGAGATGACGGTGGCCTTATTACGGAGATCAGTCGAGGTGGAGGCGCCCTGAGCTCCGATCGTCGGAGCAGCGAGGAGCACCACCAGCCACGGCCCGCACTGGATCTGGCCGAGAAACCAGGCTTCAACTCCAAACCTAACCGGCAAACCACCAGGAACTACTCCTAACCTAGGCAAACCTACTCCGGCGCCTCACCTCCGCCACCTCCGGCCGGCATCGCCGCCAGAGAGGCTCGGGATCGGGCCGGTCTTCTCAGAGGCTCCTCCGGGTACTGTAGCAGAGAGGGAGAGGGGAGAGGGGAAAGTTATTGCTAGTTGAAAAAGAGGTCTCACAGTTTATACATGGAGGTCTTCACGGAGATTCCCCATGATCGGCCTCTGTTGGGAGATCTGATCCGGGCTCGTCTAGTGGTAACCTTCATATCTTGCCACTGGTAACAGAGCTGGAAAAGATGAAAGGCGCCATGGTGCTTGCTGAAGTATCCGAGGCGAGTTGCCAGGAGACCTTGGTGAGTGCTCATGTCTATCTTTTTTTTAGATAACAACAGATGGAATTTATTAACGAAACTGATTACAAACGACTCTAAAAATAAAGTAAAATACAATATGATTTCAGACTTTTGCAAGAAGGACCTCACACCATACTTTCATAGTGCAATCAAGTCCATCGTCCTCGTTGTCACCAACCAAGTACAGGGACCGAATCCGGAAGCAACACATCTTCCAACCCCAACTTTTGCAACCTTGTTTAGTTGTCCTTAGTGCAAAAATGAGGGGGAACAAAAACTTTTTCTATAGGATAATTAGATGAATTGCCTTGATCTGTTTGTTATAATGAATTGCTCTGATATGTTGGTAGATGAATTGTCTTGATCAGCTTGCTGAATTTTGTCTTGAGCTACCCAAAAGAACAACACCTCTAGTGGTAAAACCAACAACTCACCTAATAAAACACATGTGAGGCTTAGGAAAAATTGTTTTCTTTCTTACTACACCAAACCCCTCTACTTATGGCAACATGAGTGTGCCTACTTGAAAATTCATAATTGTGGTATGATCTAGCTCAAACCATCCTTGATTCCAAACTTGGGAATCATCCACTCCCTTATACCTCCTTTTCTCTTACCCTAGTCAAAAACCCTAGACAATTCAAATTTGGCTAAGTCCTAAATCTGTTTTCAGGTCCCATTTTGGAGCCCCTGGATTAAGCCACCTCTTGCCATCTAAGGCAATGCACCTGGTCCTAGACCTAACTTATCATAAGCACTTCCCAACCATGTCCTTGCCTTGAACCAGATCACTCTTAGACCCGCTTTTCCTTATTAGTTTTAAAGCCAAGTCAATAACATGTTTTGGCAGGCTCAAAATATCCAAACTTTGGCTGATGATATCTTAGCAACCACAACTGTTATTGGTGACCTCAATGCATGGATCTCATCTATGCAACACCCTCTACAACTTCCACGTCTTGCATGTCCCAACCTACCCCTAGAATTCTTATTCTCACTTGATCTTGCACCCTATCCACTATTTCAGCACTGGATCACTTTCTCCTCTCTTATCTTTTGTATATCTTTATTCCATGTTTAAACTCCACAAAACCAAGAGTGAAGATGGTAGCCACATTATGTAGCCACCATCTACCCTTGAGATCTTGCCCCCAAAAATTTATTCTTACTTTCTCTACGGAACATTTCCCAAAACCTTATTTAATATGTTCTCTAGTTTCTCACTATAAACCCACTTCTAGTTTTATCAAAGCTTTCCAAATTATTTTCTCAAATAAAATGGGAAAGGTGTGTGGTATTTTATATCACCTTATTTCCACCCAAAAATAATAATTTATATATAATTATTCCCTTGTTTTCACCAAAATGCATGTTATTGGTACACATGCCTTTCTTGCACTTTTTGCTATCAAACAAATTTCAAGAAAAACTATCATGCTTAGTTGTACCTGTTCCTTTACTTTTTTTTTACCTTTAAAAATTAAAGTACTACCTTGCTACTCTTTAAATCTTCAAATTATATTCAAATGTTTTTCATTAAAACCTTGCCATAGCCGTGTAAAGTGATTCAAACAATTCTCTTTAGGCCTACACCTACATCTCCCCTTATCTCATCTCCACCTCACCAAAATCACCACCACTCACATCCCACCTTAATTTTGTTTCTCTTTTTCAAAATATGGCTACCTTGTGCAACCCTTGTCACCACTTGTTCAACTTGATTTCCACCATACTCACCATCTATCCCTCTCTCATTTCCTCCCTCTTTCCTTCCCAAACCTAGCTAAAGCTCCCTCCCTCTCTCTCTTCCATATGCGTGGCCGAGCCATGACTTGTATGTGGCCCAACCATTGCACCTCACTCTAGCCCAACCATGCACCACCCCGGGCCCGACCCCAAACCTTCTAGAAGCCCATCCTGGACCCTCTCCTTTCCCCCAAACCGAACCAAGCCACAACCCAATCCCACATGAACCCTATACCGAGCCAAAAACGGGACACACGCACGCGAACCTCTCTCCCGCTCGACCCTCCCTGTTCCCCGCCCCTCGCTGATGCCAGCCCTTACGTCACGCTCCGCGCCACCCGACGTCACCACACTCGCGCCCATTGGCCGACGGCACCGCGCGCGCCCCTCGGTTGGCCGTCACCGCCCGCCCCGCCCTGCCTCTCCCTCCTATAAAGGCCACCCCCGCTCAATCCCTTCCCTCCCACACCACCTTACTTCCCCCTCCACCCCTCTCCCCACGCCCGGGAGATCAGCAGCGCCCCTTGGCCCCTGCTCGCCGGAGATGGACGCGTCGGCCGTGGTCACCGCGAGGTGGCGGGTGAAGCTCGCCCCCGACCCCGTTTTCCCTTCCCTCTTCCTTCCTCGACGCTCGCCCTGCCCTGCTCGCCCTAACCATTCACTTCTGCGCTGCCCAGGTCCGCCGGAGTCCACCGCCGTCGCCTTTAGCTCGGACGTCGCTGCGGAGAAAAGGACGCCGGGAAGAGCTGCTGGGGACAAGAAGGACGCCGCCAAACCCACCCCTGCACCGCCCCCCGCCGCCCCGTCCAGCCGCCGCCGACGACCACCGCACCCCGCAGGTAAGCCCCCAGCCGCCGCTGCTCGCTTTCCCGTCCGCCCGCGAACGAACAGGCCACGGGAGGAAGACGCCTCCCGAGCGTGCACCTGCATGGCCACTGGGCCACGTCGGCCATGCAGGCTGGCCCGCCACGGGCCCCCTCTCCCCCTTTTCTTTTTCTCTTTATTTTTCTTCCCTCCACCTGGAATTCTCACCTGGGCCGGCCCAATGCTGCACCCCGCACGGCCCAGGGACTTCCGCCCTTTCCTCTCGTTTAAAATTTTGAATTTTTTTGTTATTTTGTGTTAAAACCAGTGTCACTAAAATGTGAATAACTCGAGATCTACAAACCCAAATCGAGTGAAACAAATTGCATTAGATCATAAATTGAAATATCTTTCCAATGCCACTGGTCCCATAGTTTTAGGATTTTTGTACGATTTTTAGTACATTAAACATGATCCCTGCATCCTGTTTAGTGTTTATAACTTTAAAAATTGTAGGATCAATATTTTTGAGTGAATCCAATTGTGTTAGTCTTGTATTAGTACAGGCCATCTAGGAAAAATAGTGTTAGTCTCTGTTCATGCATATTTGTTTCTGTTAGTAAGATGTGTGTGTCACATGAAATGTTGTACCAAAACCTTTTAGTTTATTTAAAATCCTTGGCCACCTCTTTTCATTTAAAAATGGTCAACCTATGTTTTACTCTTGCAAAACAAAATCTCTGCAACTAAACATTATTATATTGTTTGGCTTAAGTTTTTAAATGGTGTGGCATATTGTTTACTTCCTATTATTGTGTAGTGTTTTGTAAGCAAAATAAAATAGGAAAATTATTTGTGCTTTTCCAAAAATGTTTGAATATAACTGTTTTTGATGCCAAAACAATGCACTTTCTTTGTGGTGTTATCTACCATAGGATATTTAATTTATGCCTTGGTAAGAACCAAGGAGTCAATTGCTCATTTGTGAGGCTCTCATGCCTTTATTAGGTGAATAAATTGGGTTTTCTAAATTAAAACTATTAAAGTTGTTTTATCTATAAATCCTTGGCATGTTAGCCCTTAGTAGAGTGGTTAGCTTTTGATTGTTGATTGTTGCATGCTTGTTATGATTGGTGCATTGTGTTGATTGTGTTCCTTTTATATTTTCCGGCGATAGATGCGAACAATTCCGGAGAAGAAGAAGAAGCGGTTCGGACAAGGATTTTATTTATATTGACGGGATTCTTATATTGATGAAGTTGAAGAAGTCCAGGGACAAATAAGCCAAGGCAAGCCATCTTTTGATCTCTGATATGATGTCTCTTTGGATGTCATCTTGTGCTATCAATAGCATCTTGGTTCTATGTGTGATGATCTCCATAGTGTTGTCATCTATGCTTGGATGCAAGCATGGTACCTCTAGTAGTTTTATCTTGTCAAGGTCTTGGTAATTGGTTGGGTGTATGGTATCATGGCCATTGCTATCCAACTTGTTTTCTATATTTAGCTTGAATATGTTCCACCTCGGGACAAGATTCATACTACACCCCCTTCTAGTGTAGATGTATCAATACCATGTTTTTGGTGTATTCTCAAATTGTGATGAGTATGCCTGATTCCCTTAATGGTGTTGGTGTTGGTCAATTCTCATCCCTATCTATTGATTGGGTTAGATAGCACCACAAATCTGAAAGTGTATTTCCTCTTGTGTTGTCATAATACATGCTTAGCTCAAGCAAGTATGATCCACTCCAATACCTCTTTTTCATACCCTCAATGGCGTGATGACCCTCATCTCGGCCATAGTGTTGTATTAGTTCAACTCATGAAACTTTAGGTTGGGAACCCCTCAAGGTTTACCTTGTTGTAAATGTTTATGAAAACCTTGGGTGAGGCAATCTTACCCAAGCGTATGGTTTATAAAAGGAAAGGATCTTGACAAAGATGGTTGGAAAGAGGAAAGTGTGTGTGACTTGGGTTTTTGAGAAAAACGACA
Organism: Lolium multiflorum; assembly: GCA_030979885.1. Lineage (NCBI taxonomy): Eukaryota > Viridiplantae > Streptophyta > Magnoliopsida > Poales > Poaceae > Lolium > Lolium multiflorum. The sequence goes on along the minus strand of CM061747.1, from coordinate 113,283,835 downwards.
CATGGTTCTTTGTATTCGCCCGGAACAACTAAACAGCGCAACCATAGCTACTCCAATGTGGGCACGGGGCTTAACTTGACGTTTGTTCTTCTTAGCATGAGGCACCGCACAACTATACAAGGGTACGGTTACCCCCGAGTCCGGGTTGTCATGGTTGGGACAATAGTATAACGGGAGGCCTTCGGGGCTGACCCGTCCGGAAGACACTATGGGTCTCCTGGCTTGGCGGTGGAGCCACGCTCAAGAGGAGGTGAGCTGCCACGGTGCCGGGGAGGTACATACTCCATAGGGTAGGACCTCGTGTTAAGTCGAATGGGCGAAAGGTTATGTCCGGGTATCCGTCGTGGCATATGTCGTTATGCGGGGATGATGCCCACACGATAGGTATCCGGATAGTTGTGGTGAAAGTGTGCAAACTCTGCAGAGTCAAAACTATTCGAATAGCCGCGTCCGCGGTCATGGACGGTTGGGATGGCCGTTACCGAGCTGTGTCGAGTTTTGGTTTTGAAAATGTTTTCCAAAGGAAAGGTGTGTTGGAAGTACCGGAAGGGTACGGGAAAGATGTTGTGCCGACCATGTGGAGATGGTCGAGGAAAATGAAACAAAAGCGGGTGACCCTTCCTAGTGTTTCATGTAGAGGAACTCTTCTTTAACAAAGATATAGAGATGTCATAGAAATGTCTTATCACCCTCTTAGTGTCCCCTTCAACTGTGATGTGGGATGCTATATCCACAAGAGAAACTGATTCTCTTTCACATGCTATATCCACAAGAGAAACTATTCTTCCTCTCTTGTCTTCTTTAGTTAGAATTGTTATCACCTTCTTGATGGTTTGCGAGTACAATTCAAATGTACTCACGGCTTTGTCCCTGGCTATTTACTTGGCCAGACCTGGAGGACTTCGACAGATGAAGAAGGAGTTGACGACGTCTATGCGAGCTAGGAACGTCTTCCCAGTCAGTTGCCTGTAGGGTTAAGGCAGATGACTTGGGCTCTACGCTGCTGAAGTGATTCTGCTACTCTGATGATTAGATTAGGCCATTCGAGGCTATCTTGTAAAGATGGGTCATGTGACCTTATTGTAATTTTCTTATTCCGTTTTGTAAAGGATGATGTAATTTGATATCAGTTCGGTTATGTGTTCACGGCACACTGATCATGGGAACGTGAACTGTATACATAACAGGGTATTTCGGACAGCTAGTCCGGGGTCACAGAGCTGGTATCAGAGCTATCCTAACTGTAGGAGACCTTAGTTAGCATGGACGTTATTCAGGAAACAATTACTTAGACAAAACTATTTACGAAACAAATTCTTTCTTTAGTCGGAAGTATAGCTTCTACTCCTCATACTTCTTCAAAACTTCTAAATTCTTATCTCTCCGCTTTATTAAAACGTTTGAAAATTCTTACTCTATTGTCTCATCCACTTCAAACCTACATATTGGACGATGTCCCCAACTCAGACCGGAGACTCGAACTCAAAGATGGATCAATCCCTCAGGAAGACTCATGTATCTCCAACAACAGCTATTGAAGATTGGATGCCGACTTAGCCGTGCTCATGTAGGGATGATAACATCATATCTTTGGTTGTCACCAAAGTATGTCAAAGATCTGACCTTGTTCCTCCGTGGACTTGCACTTTTGCAGTCGTCTGGGATCAAGTCCTCAGTTCTTGACTAGTAATTTTTAGGCCAGCCACTAGAAGTTGCCGACTTTGGGATTACCTCAACAACTACCCCTCTGAAGACCTCACGTCCCCGGGATGTTGAGACTAGAAGTTCTACGCAGTTCCCGCCTCCAACTGAGTGTCAATAACTCAACGTCAGACCTTCTTCACCACCAACTGCTCCAAGAATCCTTGTTGAAGACGATGTCAACAAGAATGAAGACGCCAACATATGTGACCAGCCCCAAACCAATAGGATGGATAGGACAAACTCAATCGCTTTGATTGAGCTACCCCTGCGTATTAGGCATCCCTAGATGCTTAGAGTGCCTTGTCTGGTGTGATGATTGCTTGTAGTTCCCTCGTGTGCTGCCTTGAGTGTTTTTATCTGTTTGTTGTGTGTATGATTGGCTTGGTCTTTAGGCCTGAAAAACACTCTTCGTGTGATAAACCAGCGTAGGAAGCCTCCCTAATATGTTTTCACCCTCATCCACCTCATCGATAAAATGCTAACTACTAGTTAACTAGATAAGTTAACGAATGGCTCTAACTCTAACCTCGTTAGCAGTTGATTTTTCAACCGTCAGAAAAACAAACTAGACCCCTCTCTACGCTAACTGCCTTCAAGATCAGCTGGAGCATCTCTACTACGCCAAGAAAGCAGAAGCCAATACCTTCAAGAGTGACTGCATTTCTGCGAGAAGCCATACTAATTTGGTCTAACCTTGGAGTATCATCGCGTTAACCTCAAGGATATCTTCTTGGAACCACCCTCTAACACACCGTCTAACAAGCTGAGAGGACAATAGCGTCAAAGCCAAGCTACATCATGTGGTTCATCTGGTCCTCATCAAGTGAAGCTCATGAAGATACCTCAAGACTCAAGAATAGGTGTAATTTAACCGCTCACTTCTTAACTAGTAAAAGTCAGCACCGACCCTCAAGCTGAAGATTGTCTCCAACGACCTTTGATGCTGCTTCATATGGACAACAACCAGGCGCTTCATCAACTTACTAACTTACCGCGCGTTATATGGTCTAGTAAACACCGTGAGTGCCTCTTGAAGTCGTGGACTACACATCGCCTCCTGAAGATTCTTCAACTGATTACGGAAGATCGACGACTTCTTCAGAAGCCCCAGACAGGACTACAAGGCAGAAGCTCTTAGTTTTTCCAAAAATCCCGATGAAAAATCTTAAGGGTGGAAGACTTCGTCTTCCACTAAAATTTAAAGTTAACTATAAAAGGTTTTCAACCCTGCTAAAGCACCGCTGGAGTGCACTAACTCTCCCGTAATCTTGAACCCCCGCTAGGATCGTTTAGAAGCTACAGATCTAACACCTACATGGAGTAATCAACCTCTTCACGAAGCTCGCCATCGGCAGGAATCCCTCATGTCTCCCAGAAGATGAAGCAACGACCTTCTCAACAATGGCACATCTACAGAAGAATGGAATCTAACTTTAGTTAAACTTTACAACCCCTCTAGTTCTACGCTTAGTAATCTCGGGACGAGATTATTTTAAGGGTGGAAGATCTGTCACACCCCAACTTTTGCAACCTTGTTTAGTTGTCCTTAGTGCAAAAATGAGGGGGAACAAAAACTTTTTCTATAGGCTAATTAGATGAATTGCCTTGATCTGTTTGTTATAATGAATTGCTCTGATATGTTGGTAGATGAATTGTCTTGATCAGCTTGCTGAATTTTGTCTTGAGCTACCCAAAAGAACAACACCTCTAGTGGTAAAACCAACAACTCACCTAATAAAACACATGTGAGGCTTAGGAAAAATTGTTTTCTTACTACACCAAACCCCTCTACTTATGGCAACATGAGTGTGCCTACTTGAAAATTCATAATTGTGGTATGATCTAGCTCAAACCATCCTTGATTCCAAACTTGGGAATCATCCACTCCCTTATACCTCCTTTTCTCTTACCCTAGTCAAAAACCCTAGACAATTCAAATTTGGCTAAGTCCTAAATCTGTTTTCAGGTCCCATTTTGGAACCCCTGGATTAAGCCACATCTTGCCATCTAAGGCAATGCACCTGGTCCTAGACCTAACTTATCATAAGCACTTCCCAACCATGTCCTTGCCTTGAACCAGATCACTCTTAGACCCTCTTTTCCTTGTTAGTTTTAAAGCCAAGTCAATAACATGTTTTGGCAGGCTCAAAATATCCAAACTTTGGCTGATGATATCTAAGCAACCACAACTGTTATTGGTGACCTCAATGCATGGATCTCATCTATGCAACACCCTCTACAACTTCCACGTCTTGCATGTCCCAACCTACCCCTAGAATTCTTATTCTCACTTGATCTTGCACCCTATCCACTATTTCAGCACTGGATCACTTTCTCCTCTCTTATCTTTTGTATATCTTTATTCCATGTTTAAACTCCACAAAACCAAGAGTGAAGATGGTAGCCACATTATGTAGCCACCATCTACCCTTGAGATCTTGCCCCCAAAATTTATTCTTACTTTCCTCTACGGAACATTTCCCAAAACCTTATTTAATATGTTCTCTAGTTTCTCACTATAAACCCACTTCTAGTTTTATCAAAGCTTTCCAAATTATTTTCTCAAATAAAATGGGAAAGGTGTGTGGTATTTTATATCACCTTATTTCCACCCAAAAATAATTTCTATATATTATTATTTTGTTTTCACCAAAATGCATGTTATTGGTACACATGCCTTTCTTGCACTTTTGCTATCAAACAAATTTCAAGAAAAACTATCATGCTTAGTTGTACCTGTTCCTTTACTTTTTTTACCTTTAAAAATTAAAGTACTACCTTGCTACTCTTTAAATCTTCAAATTATATTCAAATGTTTTTCATTAAAACCTTGCCATAGCCGTGTAAAGTGATTCAAACAATTCTCTTTAGGCCTACACCTACATCTCCCCTTATCTCATCTCCACCTCACCAAAATCACCACCACTCACATCCCACCTTAATTTTGTTTCTCTTTTTCAAAATATGGCTACCTTGTGCAACCCTTGTCACCACTTGTTCAACTTGATTTCCACCATACTCACCATCTATCCCTCTCTCATTTCCTCCCTCTTTCCTTCCCAAACCTAGCTAACGCTCCCTCCCTCTCTCTTCCATATGCATGGCCGAGCCATGACTTGTATGTGGCCCAACCATTGCACCTCACTCTAGCCCAACCATGCACCACCCCGGGTGACAAAGGATTAACTTGTCAATGCCTACAGATTGTAGACTAGGGTTTTGCTAGAAGTAGAGGGCAAGTAGATCTCGAAGGTTTAGGCGAAAAGTACTCGACGATTATGAAAACTAGGGTTATGTTGACAGAGATTCGATCCTTTCTTTGTCCCTCGACTCCCCCATTATAGGAGGTGGAGCCGAGGGTTTCGTTCGTACAAGTTACAGAGTCCGGGACGGTTTCTAACTCATCCCGCCAGATTACAAATAACACTTCCTATTACAACTCTAGCTTTCCTTAATATATCTTGGACTCCCAAATCTTCTTATTCTTCGGATAATGGGCCTTCAGTAAACTCCGGGTACTATCTTCGGCAGGCCCATTTGGGATGCCTATGTCAGTAGCCCCGAGATTTTGCTTGAATCGTAGAGTCAAGGAAAATCTCGACTGTTTATATTTATTCGAGAGCTTTTATTTATGCTTCTTCACATAAAATTCTATATTGTACAGGGATAATGGTAGTTGGGGCTAGTTCATCTAACGGATCAGGTACTAGTTAACTGCTCTAGTGGCAATCCGCAAAAACCTACTTCAAGATCACGTCCCCGGACATGATCCCGGGATACTGGTGTAAACTTCGACAGGTGCCGCTTAAGGTCTTACCATTCTGTCGAGTCCCAGTCAAATTTATCGGGTACCTAACGCGTCCGTTAGGATTTTCTTCGTATCTGTTGATACGGATAAAAGTAGCAGAGCGCAGTCTTTGGCGATGCCACGCCCAGCAGAACGGATCTGGGGTCTTACCTTCGCAAATTTGCGGCATTCAGAAATTGATCGCAACTTTGGCGTTCTGAGAATATATTGTCGAGTGCTTTTCGCCTTTGGAATAGCACATTTTATCGAGTCATATTTGATGACTTATTTTGTCTTCCGATGGGAGTATATGTAGAGTTATCTGTGTAACTCGAACTATACTTTCTTTATTTTGATAAAATTCATCGGGCACGCGAACAGCGTTCCCGATGGGAGTAGCCCCCGAGGCTACATCCAAGAACTTGTGCTTGGGTGTAGGCTCCACAGATTAGTATCCGTTGCCGCTATATTTATAATCTTTCTCGACAGTTTTATATTTATCGGGTGCGCGACCAGCGCTCCCGATGGGAGTAGCCCCCGAGGCTATGAACAAATGCTTGCATTGGTCATAGGCTCTCGCCTTTTCTATCTTGTCACACTCGAAATTTTCTATTTTTCCAAAGTAGCCCCCGAGCATTTGGGCAAAAACTTGTATTTGATCAAAGGCTCCCGAGATAACCTTGCGTTGTCGATAAACTTTTGAAAACTCGCAGTCGAATTTTCCTTTTATCTTGACGACGTCATTGGTGATGATAGCCACGATCTCATATTTGGAAACTGACCATTACCACTTGTTTCGCTGCCTTGTGGGTCCCAATTCCTGATCTGTCGGACACGTCGTGCAAGTGGGGGACACATGTTCTCCCCTTTTTCTGGCACGTTCTGTAACCTCGTCGATGTAAAAATACTTTTTTACCCTCGTCTCCACGTGGCTATCATCTGCTGCACTCTTTTCTCATCCAATGGTTCCGTCGGTTCACCGCACCTGTATATAAGGTCTTCTTCTTCTTCCTCGAACACTTCCGCTCGCGCCGTCCCCCTGCTTTCCTCTGCAAAATTTCCTTCCGCGCTCCTCATCTCTCAAAGCTCTTCCCTTTGTAGCTGCATCCCTCCGCCATTGTTGATGCCACCGCGTCGATTAACCAGGCACAGCACACCTGACTCATCAATGGCTGCCGCGGATCTAGGAGCGGCGGAGTGGGAGAGGTCCAAGATCACGAACCAGGACCTCAATCTCCTGAAGAAGCTGGGGATCACCAAGAAACCCAAAGCGGTTTGCTTCCCCAGTGAAGAAAGCTACCCAACCCCTCCAATGGGGTATCGGGTAAGTTTTGTTGATCATCTCATTCGCGGTCTTGCCGCCCCCATTCACCCTTTTCTTCGCGGTTTACTCTATGTTTATGGTCTCCAACTTCACCACCTCACACCCAACTCTATCCTTCACATTTCTATCTTTATCACCCTCTGCGAAGCCTTCCTTGGTGTCCAGCCTAACTGGGCATTATGGAAGCGCATTTTCTTTTGTCGCCGTAATGGCTCTGCCAATGTCGCCTATAATATAGGCGGCGTTGTTATTTCCGTTCGCTCCTCTGTCAACTACTTCGACGTCAAACTCCCTGACTCCGTTCAAGGATGGCGCAAGAAGTGGTTGTACATCCGTGAAGAAAACGATGGCTGCGCCGAAGACAACATTCCTCCTTTTGACGGTGCCGAGAAAATCCTTCGCCGCCGTTCCTGGGACGCAGAAGCTACCGAGGAAGAAAGAACTTCGACAGAGGCCCTGATGACTCGCATCCATGAGTTGCAAAATACTCGTGGAAAAGAATTATCGGGCATCCAAATTACAGCGTACTTCCTTAAGACTAGGGTGCAGCCTCTTCAGGCTCGCAAAAACCCTTTCTGGAATTATGCTGGCGATGAAGATACGGATCGCCTGTCGACGAATCTGGAAGCCAAGGATTTGGATAAGCTTATTCGAAGGATTTCATCCCTCAAGAAGAAAGACTCCATCCCTTCCACTTATCGGGTAAAACCCTACAGCGCCGCCCATGCACTTCCCAAGGTAAACATTGTCGCGTAATTTATCTATTGCCTTGCTTTTTGTATTGTTATTCATTTCTGACAGCCTTTTCTCTTTTTATACAGGACCATCCAAATCTTGTTTCACTTCCTCCTCTTCCTGAAGGTGGGGATGTCGAAGAAAGGGCTGTTATCTCTGATGATAACCCAGATGCCCCCTCCTTTGCAAATGAACCCGCAGAATCTCGAAGATCTGCGGGATCCGACGAAAAGGAGGATGTCTCTGAAGCCACTGCGTCGGCACAATCTCTTCCTCCTGCTGTTTCTCCAAGGAACAAGAGGAAAAGGGATGATGTCGAAGATTCCGGCACCTCCAAAGTCGACGAAGCTGTTCCTTCGCACCAGAAGGCAGGCTATGATCCATACCTCGAGTCTATCATCAGTTCGTAAGTACCCTTTTTCTTGTTTACTTGTACTCAAAAATTCTTGTCTATCTTGCTTTTTTACATTGTCGACGCTTTCTTTTAGTGATGATGAAGAAGAAATACCCACTGCTGATGTGGCTGCTCGAACGAGCACGTCACATACTTTAGTCGCTTCGGAAACGCCAGTCGAAGGAGAAGAAACGTCGCCTCCTCGACAAAATGTCGGCGCTGCTACTCCTCCGGCAAGCCCCCTTGTCCCTTCACCAAAAAGGGCAAGGGTTGAAATAAATCCAGAGCTCACTCTTCAATCGAGTAGCTCTTCTAACCCTCTCTTGGATGATGTAAGTTGCTAACACTCTTGTCGTTGTTTATTTTTTCTCTGGTTGCTCTATAAGTCGCCATTTTTCTCATGCCAACATTTTCTTTCTTTGTCTCTCTTTAACAGCCTATGATCAAAGAGCTTCTTCGCATCGGTGCCCAATTCGTTGGGTACCGTGATTACGCCAGCAAGACTGAAGGTAATGCTCGACTATTTTTTGCTTCCTTTCTGCATGACTTGTCGACGTTTATAGCTAATCTTGTCTTTCTTTTTTCAGAAAAATTGATAGAAGCCAACGAACGTGCTGACACGCTTGCTCTAAAGTTAGAGCAATGTGAAGAGGCTCGTAAGAAGGCCGAATCAGATGCAGTTGAAGCTAGGCAAGAAGCCGACAAGGCGAAGGCTGATGCTGCTGGTGTCGAAGATCTTCGGAAACGTCTGCATGACGCCGAGACTTCACTAAGCGATCACATAACTGCGCAATCTGCTCGCGAAGCGGCGATCACCAAACGCATTAAAACACAAAGTCGTCGCTTTGTTGGTAAGCATTTGCACCATTGCATACCCTTTGGATTTTCCTTTTTTGCACTTGTTTGTTGACACAAATTTCTATTTTTGTTTTGTCAGATAGGACCTCTCAAGAATTTGAGCTTGAGGATCCTGACAACGATGCTCTTCTGGACGCCGTTTCATTCCTTGAGTTTCATGGGTCGGAAGCGCGTGAAGGCATGGATGAAGCCAGGGCGGGGTTGTCGAAGCTTTTCCCCTACTTCTTCCCGAAGAAAGAGGAGCCTGCAACTTTCCTTGGCCTTGCCAAGTGCTTCAATCCTCCCGAAGATCTTGGTCTGAAGTTGCGCCATGAGAACATGAAGATTGCCGTGGAAAGCACTGTTGCCCTAGTTGCTGACAGTCAACAAACTATTGACTGGGCAAAAGTTGGCGACACGGAGCAGATAGAGCAAGCAAAATGGCGATCCTTGATTAAGGCGGCAAAGCTTAACACGAAGAAGATCCTGGCCTATCTCGGGATCAAGCCATCTTCGACTCCTAGCTCTTCAAGGCCGGAGGTCTAGTTTTTGCTTTCTTTCTTTCCTTTGCTTTTGTCGCCATTCTGGTCTTGGCGACAAGTTCCCTGCCAGTCCCTTAGGAGAACTTCTTTTGTAATGGCCATGTAAATTTTCTACAATCAATGAAATTCCTTTTGGCGCTATCATTGATTTGGGGTTTTCTTTTCCAGTTGATATTTGATAATTATTCAACGAATCCTTCTTCTCCCGATGCTGCTCCCGCTTCTTCCTTGTCGAAGAAAATAAGAACCGATGACAATTTCCTTGAAGGTTCCTCCAGCACACCTTTGTCGGAAGATTTACAAGAACTTCGACAACAACTTCAGTCCACGAAGAAACAAACTCTAGCAATGATGGAGCAGTCCCGGAGAGCATCTGAACAAGAACAACTTGCTCGTCGACAAGCCGAAGAAGCTCTGGCTGCTAAGGATGCTGCTATATTGGAAGCGAAAGGAGCTAGTGCCCGAGAAAATAATATGCTCGAGCTGATGTTGGAAGCTAGCACGGACATGCTAGGTATGTATCCCAAGCTTTCTAATGCCTTTTCTTTATTTTGCTGTGCCTTCTTCCAAATTTCTTCCCTTGTTTTCCAATAGGCTCAGTTCTTGATGCTGCTGCCGAAGATCTAAGAGTAAATGAAAGAACAAATCTTCTTGTCAACCTTTCTCTGAACCATGGCTCTTTATTTTGGGCCACTCCTGACCGAACCCAGCAGATTGTCAGGTTCCAAGATCGTGCTTGCCAAGTGCGCGAATTTCTATCTTTTTGCACGACGACGTTGACCCTTGTTTTCAAGACTTTGTTTCCTCGGAATGAGGTTCCTGCGACTCTTCCTGAATTGCTAGAGACCTTCAGAGATGCTCCTCGTATTCATAATTTCGTACGAGCCCAACTGACTGCTGGAGCAAGATTTTCCATGATTATGATAAATATTTGCCATCCAAAGTTGGACTTGTCGACGATTGTAGTTAATTGCATGGCGAAGAAGACTCGTCGCAAGAATAATATTGATGCAATCAACGAGATGGTGACTCCTGTGGCCGAATCGATGATAGATGAGCTTCTTCGGATGGATGCAGAATTCTTCGTCAAAGGGTCTTATGCCGAGCATAAAACGACCAGAGGCTTGTCAATAGATACTATTTTGGGTTCTGATTGATTTGTAAAACTTTGTCGAAAATATTTGTTGTATTCCGCAGAATGCTCTATATTGTCGGAGCCCCCGAGCCTTTTTTGTTCGGAGTTTGTACTATTTTTCTCTTCCCAAGGTTCTCTTCTGAGCCGTAATAAAACACTTTGATAGGCTGCATGATCTTGGCGTCGAAGTTCTATATTTTGTTTGTCGGATTTTTTGGACCAGAGTAATGAGATATTCTGACGTGTGCACTATATTTGATCATGACCAACTCCTGATTTATGTATTTGGCGAGGTATTATTGTACCAAGGCGAAATATTTTCAATAAATCGAGTTTGTCTGTTTTGATATTTGAGGGTGGAGAGCCCCCGAGTATGTCGACGAATAAGAAGTATATCTTTACTATCTTTATTATATTGCAGCACCGCGAGCCCGCCTCATTAAAAACCTTCTCCGGCCCCACTCGGTGCCCCGAAAAAGGAAAAGAGTGCGTCTGAAAACTCGCGGGCGTTTCAGTACATTGTATGTTTACAAAGGAGACTATATTTCGGCATCTAGGCGTAAAACGCCTGAGCTGTGCCACATTCCAGGGATTTGGCTCGGCAATCCCTGTCTTCTTGTCTTTGATTCTGTATGCTCCTCCTTCGATTACCTCTGTGACGATGTAGGGTCCAAGCCATGGTGACTCGAGTTTTTCGTGACTTTTCTGGTTGAGCCGCAGAACTAGATCACCAACTTGAAAAGATCGTGGCCGCTCTCCGACTGTGATAATTCTTCAGGTCCTGTTGATATTTTGAGACTCGTGACAGAACTTCGTCTCGAGCTTCGTCAAGTGCATCAACGTCGTCCTCCAGGGCTTCCCTCGAGGTTTCTTCATTATATTCCGTGACTCTTGGAGAATCATGCTCTATTTCTATCGGCAGGACTGCTTCGGCTCCATGGACCAAAAAAACGGTGTTTCTTGTGTCGCCGTATTTGGTGTTGTTCGGATACTCCACAACACACTTGGTAACTCCTCCGGCCAAGTATGCCGAGCTTTTTCCAATGGGCCTAGCAGGCGCTTCTTGATGCCATTGCAGATGATGCCGTTAGCCTTCTCGACTTGTCCATTAGTCTGAGGATGCGCAACAGACGCAAAACTCAATTTAATGCCCACTTCTGCGCAGTATGCTTTGAACTCTTTTGACGTAAAATTACTGCCGTTGTCTGTGACGATGCTGTGAGGGACTCCAAATCTAAAGACGATACTTTTCACGAACTTAATCGCCGACGCGCCGTCCGGTGAATTTATCGGCTTTGCTTCTATCCACTTGGTGAATTTGTCGACAGCTACCAACAAGTACTCATATCCTCCTGGCGAAGCTTTGTGCAATTTACCCACCATGTCGAGACCCCATTGAGCAAAGGGCCAAGACAGTGGGATTGGCATAAGTTCTGCTGCTGGCGAGTGAGGTCTTGCCGCAAACCTTTGGCACGCGTCACAGTTCGCACTATTTCCTTCGCATCCTCGATTGCTGTTAGCCAATAAAATCCTGCTCTGAAGACTTTGGCCGCAATGGCTCGGCTACTCGCGTGATGCCCGCATATTCCTTCATGTACGTCCTTTAGGATGATCCTTCCTTCTTCGGGTGTAACACACCGTTGTAGCACACCCGAGATACTGCGTTTGTACAGCTCCCCTTTTACCACAGTGAAGGCTTTTGATCTCCTGATTATTCGCCTTGCTTCGACTGGATCGTCAGGTATCGTTTTCCTTAGGATATATGATATGTAAGCCTGCATCCATGGAACTTGCACCATCATGACTAGCTCTTGCCCTTCTTCTTCTTCTGCTGTGTCTTTGGTGGTACTCGAGGTTTTCTCTTTCTTCTCCTTATTTGTTTTTGCTGGTTTTGTTGATCTCTCGCTTATCTCTTCCCAAAACACGCCTGGAGGAATCGCGAGGCACTGCGACCCGATGTTTGCAAGAACGTCGGCTTCATCGTTGCTCATCCTACTGATGTGATTTACCTCACATCCATCGAATAGCTTCTCCAGCTCATTGTACACCTCTTTATATGCTATCATACTTTCGTTGACTGCCTCGCATTGGTTCATGACTTGCTGTGCCACCAATTGTGAGTCGCCGAAAATTTTCAGTCGGGTTGCACCACAAGCTTTCGCCATCTTCATCCCGTGTATGAGAGCTTCATATTCTGCTTCATTGTTAGACGCGTTTGGGAACGTCATCCGCAGAACATACTTCAACTTGTCGCCTTCAGGTGATACTAATATCACGCCTGCTCCAGCACCTTCTAATCTTTTGGATCCATCAAAATTCATGGTCCAAGTTCTCGATAAATCTGGGGGTCCCGTGTTTTGTAGCTCCATCCACTCTGCAATGAAATCTGGTAAAACCTGCGATTTTATTGCTTTTCTTCATACGTGATGTCCCGAGGAAAGTTCTATTCCCCAAAGGGAGACACGACCCGTAGCTTCTGGGTTGTTCAGTATATTTGACAAGGAGCCTCGTTGACCACTATTATCGGGTGCGCCGAAAAATAGTGTCGCAATTTTCTTGCTGTCGTGAATACTCCATATGCTAGTTTCTGATATTGCGGGTACCGCTGTTTTGAGGGCGACAGTACTTCGCTGATGAAATATACTAGCCTCTGAACTCCATGGAGCTTGCCTTCTTCTTCTCTCTCTACTACTAGGGCCGTGCTGACCACCTGAGGTGTGGCTGCAATGTACAAGAGGAGAGGTTCTTTTTCTTTTGGCGCCACCAATATCGGTGGTGTCGAAATTGCTCGCTTGAGGTTCTCGAAGGCTCTGTCTGCTTCCTCGTTCCATTGAAATTTTCCCCTTGCTTGATCAATGCATAGAACGGCAACGCCCTTTCTCCTAGCCTGGCGACGAATCTGCTTAAAGCTGCGACTCGCCCCGTTAACTGTTGTATTTCTTTCAGCTTTGTTGGCTTTCTCATAGTGACGATGGCCTGTATTTTTTCGGGATTAGCTTCAATCCCCCTTGCTGATACTAGGAACCCGAGAAGTTCTCCCGGGAACTCCAAAAGAGCACTTTGTCGGGTTCAGCTTGAGGCAGAACTTGTCGAGGTTGTCGAAGGTTTCCTTTAAATCTTCGATCAAAGTCGACCCTTTCTTTGATGTTATTACGACATCGTCGATGTAGACTTGTACATTTTTTCCAATCTGTGTTGCTAGGCACTTTTGCATCATCCGCGATATGTTGCTCCCGCGTTTTTCAGACCAAAGGGCATTGTTTTGTAGCAAAACACGCCATAAGGTGTGATGAATGCTGTCTTGGCTTCATCTTCTTCTTTTAATCTTATCTGGTTATAACCAGAATATGCGTCCAGGAAGGAAAGACGTTCGCATCCTGCCGTGGAGTCGATGATTTGATCGATCCTTGGGAGGGGAAAGTGATCCTAGGGACAATGTTTGTTGAGACACGTGAAGTCGACGCACATGCGAAGGACTATTGTGTGTTTTTTCGGCACCATCACTGGGTTAGCTACCCATGTGGCTTCTGTAGATATTTCTCTGATGAAACCAGCATCTTTGAGTCGATCTATTTCGATAACATGGCTTTGCGGCTAGGTTCCGAAAAACGCCGCAAAGCTTTACTGGTCGTGCGAGAGGATCCAAATTGAGGTGGTGCTCGGCAAGTTCCCTGGTACTCTGGCATGTCAGCTGGACACCATGCGAAGATTCTCCAGTGCTCACGGAGGAACTCGATGATCGCGCTTTCCTATGCGACATCCATGTTTGCGGCAATGGACGTTGTTTTCTTTGGATCTGTCGGGTGGATCTGTACCTCTTTTGAATCCTTGTTTGTGTTGAAAGTCGGCTCCTTAGAAGATCTCCCTACCTCTGGCAGTACATCATAATCGGTGAACCGTGGTGCCGCATATTCTGCTTGCATCCCGAAGGTTTCGACAGTCGATGAAAATCCTGTCGCATTTATCGATAACGCGAAACTTCCTTTGATTGTGATAGGTCCCTTAGGCCCAGGCAACCTCCACAACAGATATGTATAATGCGGCACTGCCATGAACCTGGCATACGCTGGTCGTCCCAACAAGGCGTGATATTGCGACGGAAATCCACCACTTCAACTCCATTCTCTATCCTGTAGTTTTCTCGGGTTCCAAACGAACGTCGAGGTTGATCTTGCCCAATGGGTAACTTGGCTTTTCTGGTGTAATCCCGTGGAAACGTGTGTCGGTTGGTTTCAGATTTGCTAGGGATATGTTCATCTTCCTCAATGTATCGCATACATGAGGTTTAAGCTGCTGCCGCCATCTATGAAAACTCTCGATACGTCGAAACCAGCAATTACTGCGGGTAAGATGAGTGCTGATTGTCCTGGTCGAGGAACTTGCTGCGGATGGTCTGCGATTGTGAAGCCGATATCTTGTCCCGACCAATTTAAGTACTCGACTGTTGGTGGAGGCATCTTCTCTGCCATGAACACTTGTCGCGAGATTACCTTCTGCGCCCTGTTTGATGGCCTCGCCTTCTGTATCATCGAGACCACACCGTTAGAGTTGGGGTCAACGTATGGAGGTGGATGTGGTGCTGCCGCAATTCTAAGCTGATGTCGATTTTCGTCGGTGATTGCGGGAGGAGGTGGAAGGTGTATCTCGCTCCTTGGCTCCCGAGGATTTCTGTTATTTGCTTGGGCATTTGCAATTCCTGCGGCTCGCAACATTGCCTGAAAATTACGGCAGTCTTTCTGGAGATGTCCTGACTGCCTCTTTCCATTGTTGTCGAGGTAAAAGTGCATTTGACACGGACCGTTCATCATCTCCTCGGGAGACACATAAGGTCTTTGAATCCTTGGTCCACTATTTTGCCTGTTGCCGCGAAAATCACCTCTATTGTCACCTTGTTGCTCGTTGCTCCTTTGATAATCATCTCGACTATTTCCTCCAGGATTTCGAAAACCAGCTGATATATGGCCGGGAGCATCGTTGTTGTAGAACTGGCGAGAAAATCGCCTTCTATTTTGATAATTTCGACCACGATCTTCCTCTGGCGACCTGTGTCGCTTGTTGTATATTGCGTCTTCTCCATCTGCCCACTTGTTAGCGATTTCCATCAATGCTGAAATTGTCTTGGGATTAGTTCTCCCCAAGTCCTCGACGAAATCTGCTCGTCGGATTCCTGCCACGAACGCGTCTATGGCTCTTTCGTCAGATATGTCCTCTGCCGAGTTTTTAATAATGTTCCATCGCTGTATATATTCCTCATCGACTCGTCGTGTTTTTGTCGACACGCCCTCAACTCTTCCAACGACGCAGGTTTCTTGCAGGTGGATCGGAAGTTTTTCACGAAGATGTCCTCAAAGTTATCCCAGCTGTCGATGGAATTTAGGGGGAGTTTCTTTATCCAAGATCTCGCGGCACCACTTAGGTGGACTTGGATACTTTGCATAGCTGTTGCTCTGGTTCCTCCTACCAGTTTTACCATCTCGAGATAATCCACGAGCCAATCCTCGGGATCTTGCAGGCCGTCGAACTTCTTGAAATTCTCGGGTAACTTGAACCCTTTAGGTACTCGAGTTTTTCGAACTCTTCTCGTAAAGCATGGGAGTCCACACATATCTTCATCGGCAAGCTCTGGCGAGTGCTGACGCTCCCTTCTTTCTTGTCGCGCTCTGTCCACCCTTACTTGGACTGTTGTGTCTCTTGCTCCACTTGTTCTTGGGGGTCTTGAACTGCTGCGGTGGGTCGTGGACTATTTTGCCTAGGATTTTCTTCGGGAGGCGTTGTTACAAACGCTGTTCCCATGACTCCTACTCCAGCCATCGCCATATTGAACAATGGTTCTCTCGGGTCCCCAGGAGGTGGTCTGGACGCCAAGATGTATGCTTGTGTTGCCATGTAACCTGCCTCTGGCGTTTTTGGGATGATATTTCCCCTTTCATCGATCGACATAAAGGACATGTCGAGATTTTGGATTATGTTTCCTCTCTCTGCTTCGGGTATGTTTTGCAACCGAGACATTGCTCTCCTCCGAGCTTCTCTGTGATTATCTCCCGAATTTCCTGATTGTCGACTTAAGTCTGCTCGGCGTCTGCTTGATACGGAAGCTGCCTCCCTTCTTCTATTTAATGATGCTGTCTGTTTTTCCAACTCTCTGCTTACTCGAGCAAGTCTATATTGGTATGCTTGTAGCTCTTGTGCAGTAGCAGTGGTGGTCATAGGTTCTGAACCATCCATGGCTTTCGCGGCCCTATCCCACGCTTCTTGCGGGAGCTGTACTCTTGCGCGAGTTGAGGATCCAGGATATTTAGTGCCTAAGCCATGTCTGAGATCAGCGGGATCGACGTATGGATTTCCCAACTCGTCGAAAGCCTCTGATGTTTGCGGGTCTGATGTGCCTGCCCCTTCTACCACATAGATCTGATGATATTTTGTGCATTGATTTTTATCGGGATTGGTGACACCATCATATAGAGTGGTGAAGACCTTTCCGATGGCAGCAGACTTGTCGATGAAGTTGAAGCTGTCGACGCTGTCGGAGTCGCTGCTTATAAAGGAGTCCACAGACGACTCGAAGGATGTGTTGCTGAAGATCTTGGCGAGCTTTCCGCTTGCCTTGTTGTCGACGAAGTATGGCGACGAAAACTCCTCGTCACTCGACGAAAGGTTAGAATCGATCGCTGAAAATTCCGACGAGATCGGAACTTCGAGACGGTAGGATCCTTCCTTGTTGACGCCAAATCGGAATTCTCCGAACGTCATGATGATGGGCTCCTCCAGATAGGCACATGCATCCATACGGGAGGGCGGGTGAGGAATAAAATTGAATAGATCAGTTTTTTCCTTGTTACCTCGATCCATCGCGTTGCTTGCTGTTGATGATGTCGAAGATCTTGAACGTGCCATCGAGATCAGCTCCTTGCAACCTCTAATTCCCACAGACGGCGCCACTTGACAAAGGATTAACTTGTCAATGCCTACAGATTGTAGACTAGGGTTTTGCTAGAAGTAGAGGGAAAGTAGATCTCGAAGGTTTAGGCGGAAAGTACTCGACGATTATGAAAACTAGGGTTATGTTGACAGTAGATTTGATCCTTTCTTTGTCCCTCGACTCCCCCTTATATAGGAGGTGGAGCCGAGGGTTTCGTTTCGTACAAGTTACAGAGTCCGGGACGGTTTCTAACTCATCCCGCCAGATTACAAATAACACTTCCTATTACAACTCTAGCTTTCCTTAATATATCTAGGACTCCCAAATCTTCTTATTCTTCGGATAATGGGCCTTCAGTAAACTCCGGGTACTATCTTCGGCAGGCCCATTTGGGATGCCTATGTCACCGGCCCGACCCCAAACCTTCTAGAAGCCCATCCTGGACCCTCTCCTTTCCCCCAAACCGAACCAAGCCACAACCCAATCCCACATGAACCCTATACCGAGCCAAAAACGGGACACACGCACGCAGAACCTCTCTCCCGCTCGACCCTCCCCTGTTCCCGCGCTGCCTGCTGATGCCAGCCCTTACGTCACGCTCCAGCGCCACCCAGACGTCACCACACTCGCGCCCATTGGCCGACGGCACCGCGCGCGCGCCCTCCGGTTGGCCACGGTCACCGCCCGCCCCGCCTGCTGCCTCTCCCTCGCCTATAAAGGCCACCCCCGCTCACTCCCTTCCCTCCCACACCACCTTACTTCCCCCTCCACCCCCTCTCCCCACGCCCAGGAGATCAGCAGCGCCCCTGGCCCCTGCTCGCCGGAGATGGACGCGTCGGCCGTGGTCACCGCGAGGTGGCGGGTGAAGCTCGCGCTCACCCGACCCCGTTTTCCCTTCCCTCTTCCTTCCTCGACGCTCGCCCTGCCCTGCTCGCCCTAACCATTCACTTCTGCGCTGCCCAGGTCCGCCGGAGTCCACCGCCGTCGCCTTTAGCTCGGACGTCGCTGCGGAGAAAAGGACGCCGGGAAGAGCTGCTGGGGACAAGAAGGACGCCGCCAAACCCACCCCTGCACCGCCCCGCCCAGACGCCGCCCCGTCCAGCCGCCGCCGCGACCACCGCACCCGCAGGTAAGCCCCCAGCCGCCGCTGCTCGCTTTCCCGTCCGCCCGCGAACGAACAGGCCACGGGAGGAAGACGCCTCCCGAGCGTGCACCTGCATGGCCACTGGGCCACGTCGGCCATGCAGGCTGGCCCGCCACGGGCCCCCTCTCCCCCTTTTCTTTTTCTCTTTATTTTCCTTCCCTCCACCTGGAATTCTCACCTGGGCCGGCCCAATGCTGCACCCCGCACGGCCCAGGGACTTCCGCCCTTTCCTCTCGTTTAAAATTTTGAATTTTTTTGTTATTTTGTGTTAAAACCAGTGTCACTAAAATGTGAATAACTCGAGATCTACAAACCCAAATCGAGTGAAACAAATTGCATTAGATCATAAATTGAAATATCTTTCCAATGCCACTGGTCCCATAGTTTTAGGATTTTTGTACGATTTTTAGTACATTAAACATGATCCCTGCATCCTGTTTAGTGTTTATAACTTTAAAAATTGTAGGATCAATATTTTTGAGTGAATCCAATTGTGGTAGTCTTGTATTAGTACTGGCCATCTAGGAAAAATAGTGTTAGTATCTGTTAATGCATATTTGTTTCTGTTAGTAAGATGTGTGTGTCACATGAAATGTTGTACCAAAACCTTTTAGTTTATTTAAAATCCTTGGCCACCTCTTTTCATTTAAAAATGGTCAACCTATGTTTTACTCTTGCAAAACAAAATCTCTGCAACTAAACATTATTATATTGTTTGGCTTAAGTTTTTAAATGGTGTGGCATATTGTTTACTTCCTATTATTGTGTAGTGTTTTGTAAGCAAAATAAAATAGGAAAATTATTTGTGCTTTTCCAAAAATGTTTGAATATAACTGTTTTTGATGCCAAAACAATGCACTTTCTTTGTGGTGTTATCTACCATAGGATATTTAATTTATGCCTTGGTAAGAACCAAGGAGTCAATTGCTCATTTGTGAGGCTCTCATGCCTTTATTAGGTGAATAAATTGGGTTTTCTAAATTAAAACTATTAAAGTTGTTTTATCTATAAATCCTTGGCATGTTAGCCCTTAGTAGAGTGGTTAGCTTTTGATTGTTGATTGTTGCATGCTTGTTATGATTGGTGCATTGTGTTGATTGTGTTCCTTTTATATTTTCCGGCGATAGATGCGAACAATTCCGGAGAAGAAGAAGAAGTGGTTCGGACAAGGATTTTATTTATATTGACGGGATTCTTATATTGATGAAGTTGAAGAAGTCCAGGGACAAATAAGCCAAGGCAAGCCATCTTTTGATCTCTGATATGATGTCTCTTTGGATGTCATCTTGTGCTATCAATAGCATCTTGGTTCTATGTGTGATGATCTCCATAGTGTTGTCATCTATGCTTGGATGCAAGCATGGTACCTCTAGTAGTTTTATCTTGTCAAGGTCTTGGTAATTGGTTGGGTGTATGGTATCATGGCCATTGCTATCCAACTTGTTTTCTATATTTAGCTTGAATATGTTCCACCTCGGGACAAGATTCATACTACACCCCCTTCTAGTGTAGATGTATCAATACCATGTTTTTGGTGTATTCTCGAATTGTGATGAGTATGCCTGATTCCCTTAATGGTGTTGGTGTTGGTCAATTCTCATCCCTATCTATTGATTGGGTTAGATAGCACCACAAATCTGAAAGTGTATTTCCTCTTGTGTTGTCATAATACATGCTTAGCTCAAGCAAGTATGATCCACTCCAATACCTCTTTTTCATACCCTCAATGGCGTGATGACCCTCATCTCGGCCATAGTGTTGTATTAGTTCAACTCATGAAACTTTAGGTTGGGAACCCCTCAAGGTTTACCTTGTTGTAAATGTTTATGAAAACCTTGGGTGAGGCAATCTTACCCAAGCGTATGGTTTATGAAAGGAAAGGATCTTGACAAAGATGGTTGGAAAGAGGAAAGTGTGTGTGACATGGGTTTTTGAGAAAAACGACACATGGTTCTTTGTATTCGCCCGGAACAACTAAACAGCGCAACCATAGCTACTCCAATGTGGGCACGGGGCTTAACTTGACGTTTGTTCTTCTTAGCATGAGGCACCGCACAACTATACAAGGGTACGGTTACCCCCGAGTCTGGGTTGTCATGGTTGGGACAATAGTATAACGGGAGGCCTTCGGGGCTGACCCGTCCGGAAGACACTATGGGTCTCCTGGCTTGGCGGTGGAGCCACGCTCAAGAGGAGGTGAGCTGCCACGGTGCCGGGGAGGTACATACTCCATAGGGTAGGACCTCGTGTTAAGTCGAATGGGCGAAAGGTTATGTCCGGGTATCCGTCGTGGCATATGTCGTATGCGGGGATGATGCCCACACGATAGGTATCCGGATAGTTGTGGTGAAAGTGTGCAAACTCTGCAGAGTCAAAACTATTCGAATAGCCGCGTCCGCGGTCATGGACGGTTGGGATGGCCGTTACCGAGCTGTGTCGAGTTTTGGTTTTGAAAATGTTTTCCAAAGGAAATGTGTGTTGGAAGTACCGGAAGGGTACGGGAAAGATGTTGTGCCGACCATGTGGAGATGGTCGAGGAAAATGAAACAAAAGCGGGTGACCCTTCCTAGTGTTTCATGTAGAGGAACTCTTCTTTAACAAAGATATAGAGATGTCATAGAAATATCTTATCACCCTCTTAGTGTCCCCTTCAACTGTGATGTGGGATGCTATATCCACAAGAGAAACTGATTCTCTTTCACATGCTATATCCACCAGAGAAACTATTCTTCCTCTCTTGACTTCTTTAGTTAGAATTGTTATCACCCTCTTGATGGTTTGCGAGTACAATTCAAATGTACTCACGGCTTTGTCCCTGGCTATTTACTTGGCCAGACCTGGAGGACTTCGACAGATGAAGAAGGAGTTGACGACGTCTATGCGAGCTAGGAACGTCTTCCCAGTCAGTTGCCTGTAGGGTTAAGGCAGATGACTTGGGCTCTACGCTGCTGGAGTGATTCTGCTGATTAGATTAGGCCATTCGAGGCTATCTTGTAAAGATGGGTCATGTGACATTATTGTAACTAGCATGGTGGCCCTCGCGAATGCGAGGGCATCTTCTTTGGTTGGTTTTGTACAGAGTAGTATTGTCCTTAATTAGAGCGTTGAAAAGGAACAGAAAATAAATTTATACAATGGTTTTAGTGTGCTCTTGACTTATGGGTTGTCGTTTTGTGGTTTCTATTTTTCTCAGCAGTTCGGTGATAGACATCATTATCTGTCCAGCACATTAGGGTCATATAGTCTTTAAAGTCAGCATCTTATATGATTATTCAAAAACTGTGAAGTTAATTTATCATAAAATATGTTTCATGATATTCAAATTTACGTGAAAATCATTATTTTTAGAGCCTGTAATTCTTTTGCATGTCAAACTACGACCATGTCCTAGTTTAGTGTACTCCTATGTCCTAACACATGCATATGTAATTACTAAGATGAAATAGACTGTATTTACTACTTTGGAGTTCTCATTTTAGATGACCGATGTGTTATGGAGATAGCATCCTGTACGACATGTGGATCAGCTTTGTTTTTTCCCTTAATCACCGATTAGCTTTGAAGTCAGCTTCCTGTAACGTTTGGTGCATATTCCATCAAACATAAATCTCGTCTCAAAAAGAACTGTAAAAAAGATGTCAAAAAAATATTGTCAAACTGATTCATGCGGTTTGGACTTTAGGTGACTATAGTTTGGATACTGACCTAAACATAGACTGTGAACTACATGGCCGATTTTCCACGCTCCCATGTGTTACATAAACTTGGATCTTCTATTAAATCCTTACTATGCATTATACATCTAAGTGTCTAAATAATTTAGATGATATGGATTAATGTGGTGTCTTGAAAATAATCCATATATTGCATTTAGTATATAATAGATAGATTAGTCCCGATACATTTTAGAAAGAACGAACAGAGGTGCGTGTACTATATGCCAAACCTCAATAGAGTAGCCTTTGATACCTTTATATATTCTCTCGTTGTGATATATGATTTTTCCTTTTGTGTAGATTTTTGTATGTATGCTTAAATTAGTTTTCTTATAGGTTATAGCATATCATGTCCTGCTACTTTCCTTCTGGTGCATTGTGGAGGCATAGGAACGACGTGGTCTTCAACGGAGCGGTGGCTTCGCATGGCGCCATCAGGGACAAAGTACGGGAGGAATTCGAGCGTTGGCGCCTAGCCAAGCTTTTCCGTGGCACTTTCTTTGTTTTTCTTGATCCGACCGTTGTACCGTGGCAGGACGGAGAGTAGGCGTGTGTTTGGGGAGCTGCCCCCCTTGTGGTAGCGTAATCTTTGCCTTCTTGGCACTCTTCTATATGATTGATACACCTTCCAGGGTGTATTCTCGAAAAAAAAAATGTCCTGCTACTTTCCTAGTGTAATTAGCAGGGGTATATATTTATTTCCTGACACAGTACATCCAGCTGTCGAGTTTGTCTTGTCTTTGCTTTATGTTTTGTGGAGCCAATCCTTTCTCAAACCTCGTTAACAATATTTTTCAGCAAATAATATATTATAAAGAGAGTGTTCTTATGGTTTAAAGAGTCCTCGAGTTTATCTAATGAAATTCAATTCAGTAAGGGAGATAAGTGCAATGTAAATGCTTCAAATAAGAGGCGGTATATTCGTTCGTTATTTTTGAATATGTTATTACATAAAGTATGAGATATATGAATTTTGAGTCTGTTTATCACAGTAAATATGAACTATGCATAATTTTATATATGTTTGCATCACAAAATAGACCAGTGAATAGTAGATGTGAGATATGCTTCAAAACCATGAAAACCCCCAAAAAGAAAGTCAATGGCAATATTGACGTGTATTTAACATGATTAGATAGTGTAACAACTCTTTATTCTCTAGAAATGTATAGAACATCTTAGCTCTCGTTGTGGACAGTCATACAATTAATCGTAAGAAACATGAATGCAGGAAGTGACCATATTTCACTTGGTTGGAGTGTGGATGTATAATTTCTCCCTTTTTTTATGGATACAAATTTAGGTCTATAAATAGTATCAGTATTTACTCTACAATTCAGTTTTAAAAGAAGATGAAGCACCTATATGACTTCAGTCATGCTAAATCGGTTGCTTCAAGAAATAGTATTACATCATTGATGCTATTTACTAACGATAAAACCTTGGACGTACAGAGTGTGAAGAAAGCCTGGCCTGGTTCATCCCAAGATCGTCCATGGTGACATGGTGTCCGATCACATTGAATGACTATATTGCCCCACGTGCTGCTGTGCCGCTCTCATACGAACAGATGAAAGCTGAGCGGGAGGACTTCATGTCTGTGTACGTCAACTGCGGCCTGTATGTATCGGCCTTGTTCTAGCTAGCCCGTCTTGCATCTTCAAAAGAAGGAAGCTAGGTAGTGGTGAAATAGGTACAACGTACTAAAATTCTGAGTACTTCTTATATATAAATGTTTATGTGCCCTTCGTTTATAAGAAAATAAAAATTAGATCACAAAGATATCTTATTTACCTCAAACTGAAAGTAGGGGCTTAGAAAAATATATGCCGACTTGGAGCTTGAGTATTTAGATCATCTTCATTCACTTCTAGCAATATTCGGCATGAGCATTCTTGGTGCTTACTTACGTCACTCTGCGAATACAGGCTAAGAGCATATGCCATCTTGCAGATTCAGATAAACATCATTGTCTTCTAGAAATATTTAGCATCTTGCACGCCCATAATCGTGATGCCAACGCGAGACCCTATTTTGCTCTGGCTGCTGCACCTGCTAGTTCGGGGTCAAAGCCTCTAAAAGGAGTGCACCTGGTTAAATGGCGAGAAGAGATTGAAGAGTAGCCAATTACTCACCACCAAGTCGAACACCACATCCTGGCAGGTAATTTTCATCTCAGGATGGATAGGCCACCGCCCTGCTCACTTGTGCACATAAAATATCTCCTATCCACCTTGTACGACTTTACCATATATTTTACACCATGAACTGGCCGGCGCTCTTCATCTACGTTGCCGCTGTCGCACGTGCGGAGGGTTGCTTTCCTTGTTCATCTCTGCATCAGTGCCGAAGGATTGAGCCGCTGGTGGCTCGGTGGTGACTGAGATCCGACCCGTCCGCCATCAACCTCCACGACCTTGAACGTGAGTAGAACGATTTACATCTCCCAGATTTCTCCGCGACCTTGACCGTGAGTAGATCGATTTACATCTCCCAGATTTCTCTCTCTTTGTGCCCTGATTTTCATGAACAAAATTGCAGATCCGGGTGCAAAACCAAGATTGGACATGATCAGATCGACCAGAAGGATTGACATGGGAAGGACACCAGCAGATGGCAATTGTGGCTGCGCGAGAGTGGAGACCTCGCAGCCTTTTACTTTGATCGTTGATTGATCCTAATTAATGGATATATGTACGTACAATTGGAAGAGACCTAAATTTATGGCACAATGTAAATATGAAACGTTATTCAATTATAATGGCAGTGGTGGGTAATTTTACTCCAGTTTAATCTAATGGCTGTAAACTTTCGTTCTACAAAATAAACGGCCAGATGTTTCTGATTATTGTGGGATTTTCTATGTATTTCTCTTTTTTCTGGTGAGCCCGTAATTTACTTTTAATATATAATAGATTTTCTTATTCCGTTTTGTAAAGGATGATGTAATTTGATATCAGTTCGGTTATGTGTTCACGGCACACTGATCATGGGAACGTGAACTGTATACATAACAGGGTATTTCGGACAGCTAGTCCGGGGTCACCACAGAAATAGCATGTTGGGTGAACAAATTACAGCTGGGCAATTGACAGAATATCGACCATAAATGACAAGATGATTACTAAGAGATTTGATATGGGCATTACAACATAATACGTAGACTGTAATCCAAATGCGTCTATGAGTAATAATCCACCTTCAGGTTAGCGTCCGCACCCCTTTCAGTATAATGTTGCAAGCAACAGACTATCGTATTAAGCAATGTGTGTAAAGTAAACAATAGAATTACCCTCGGATAAAATATTGTTGTTTTCTCCCTAGTAGCAACAGCACATCTACAATCTTAGAAGTTATAAAGTCACTCCCAGAAAACTAGAGGCATGAACCTACTATCGAGCATAAATACTCCCTCTTGGACTCACAAGTATCCACCTGGCCAGAGTTTCTACTAGCAACGGAGAGCATGAAAGATCACAAATAATATATGACATGAATATATAATCAATCTCAATATAATATACAATATTCATCGGATCCCAGCAAACCAAACATATAGGATTACAGAAAGATGATCTTGATCATGTAGGGCACATCACAAGATCGATACATGAAGCACAAGGTGGAGAAGACAACCATCTAGCTACTACTATGGACCCATAGTCCAGGGATGAACTACTCATGCATCACTTCAGAGGCGGGAATGGTGGTGTAGATGCCTCCGGTGATGATTTCCCCCTCCGGCAGGGTGCCGGGAAGAGCTTCAGAACCCCCCGAGATGGGTTCTACGATGGCCGCCGCGACGGAACTTTTCGTGGATGGAGGCTCGGGTATCTGGGGTTTTCCCGAGAAGATATATAAATAGGCGGAGGAATTAGGTCGGTGGGGCACCTGGTGGGCCTAGACCACCCCTAGGCACGAGCTAGGTCCAGGCCGCGCCTAGGGTAGGTCTGGCCGACCTACTGCGCCTCTTCGACCCCCCTCTGGACTTCGTCTTTGTTTCGGTAAAATATTGACTTCGACTTTTATTTCGTCCAACTCCGAGAATATTTCCTTACAACTTTTCTGAAATACAAAAACAACAGAAAACAGGGAACTGGCACTCTGGCATCTTGTTAATAGATTAGTTCCAGAAATCATGCAAAAGTGCAACAAAGTGTAAACAAAACACATATGAATTGGTGTAAAACAAGAATGGAGCATCAAAAACTATAGATACGTTTGAGACGTATCACGGCCCGGGGAATCCAACCTCCCAGATCTGAAGATCTGAGAGGATACCAGGCCAGCAACTCGCCGGCGCCGCCACAAGTGGCCTTGCCGAGATGGGGATCGAGATCCATCACCCTTATTCTAACGCGACGCCGCCTCCACCATCCCGACGCCGTCCCCAGAACACCGAACGAAGACCAAGCCGGCCGCTACCCGGTGCTGCAGAAGAAGATCCCCCGCCGCCACGCCACCTAGAGTTTCCCATGCGTCGCCACCGGCGGCGGCGGGAGGAGGAGGGTGTGGGGGGTGATACGTCTCAAACGTATCTATAATTTCTTATGTTCCATGCTACTTTTATGACAATACTTGAATGTTTTATACATACTTTACATCATTATTATACATTTTCCGGCACTAACCTATTAACAAGATGCCGAAGCGCCGGTTCTTGTTTTTTTCAGAAATCCTAGTAATGAAATATTCTCGGAATTGGACGAAATCAACGCCCAGGATCTATTTTTCCACGAAGCTTCCGGAAGACCGAAGGGATAACGAAGTGGGCGACGAGGCGCCCACACCACAGGGCCGCGCGGCCAGGGTGGGCCCCGCGCCGCCCTATGGTGTGGGGCCCTCGTGGCGCCCCCTGACCTACCCTTCCGCCTACTTCAAGCCTTCGTCGCGAATACCCCTGTACCGAGAGACACGATACGGAAAACCTTCCAGAGACGCCGCCGCCAAGCTCATCTCGGGGATTCAGGAGATCGCCTCCGGCACCCTGCCGGAGAGGGCAATCATCACGGAGGGGCTCTACATCATCATGCCCGCCTCCGGATTGATGTGTGAGTAGTTCATCCTTGGACTATGGGTCCATAGCAGTAGCTAGATGGTTGTCTTCTCCGCTTGTGCTATCATTGTTTAGATCTTGTGAGCTGCCTAACATGATCAAGATCATCTATTTGTAATGCTACATGTTGTGTTTGATGGGATCCGATGAATCTAGAATACTATGTTAAGTTGATTATCAATCTATCATATATGTGTTGTTTATGTTCTTGCATGCTCTCCGTTGCTAGTAGAGGCTCTGGCCAAGTTGATACTTGTAACTCCAAGAGGGAGTATTTATGCTCGATAGGGGTTCATGCCTCCATTTAATCTGGGATCGTGACAGAAGGTTCTAAGGTTGTGGATGTGCTGTTGCTACTAGGGATAAAACATCAATGCTTTGTCTAAGGATATTTGTGTTGATTACATTACGCACCATACTTAATGCAATTATATGTTGTTTACAACTTAATACTGGAGGGGGTGCGGATGCTGAAGGTGGATTATTTAGGCATAGATGCATGCTGGATAGCGGTCTATGTACTTTGTCGTAATGCCCTGATTAAATCACATAGTAATCATCATTGATATGTATTGAATCTTGATTTGTCAATTGCCCATCTGTAATTTGTTCACCCAGCATGTTAGTTATCTTATTGGAGAGACACCACTAGTGAACTGTGGACCCCGGTCCATTCTTTTACATCTGAATACATTCTAATGCAATTATTGTTCTTTAATGTTCTTTGCAAACAAACACCATCTTCCACTCGATACGCTTAATCCTTTGTTTTCAGCAAGCCGGTGAGATTGACAACCTCACTGTTACGTTGGGGCAAAGTATCTTGATTGTGTTGTGCAGGTTCCACGTTGGCGCCTTAGGTGTTGCGCCGCACTACACTCCTCCACCAACAAACTTCACGTGCTTCTTGGCTCCTACTGGTTCGATAACCTTGGTTTCATACTGAGGGAAACTTGCTTCTATACGCATCATACCTTCCACTTGGGGTTCCCAACGGACGTGTGCTTCGCGCGTATCAAGCTAAATTTCTGGCGCCGTTGCCGGGGAGATCAAGACAAGCTGCAAGGGGAGTCTCCACATCCAATCTCTTTACTTTGTTTTTGTCTTGCTTTACTTTATTTTATTTACAGTCTTGTTTGCTTCATATCTAAAAACACAAAAAATTAGTTACTTTACTTTCTGTCTTGTTTACTAGCTCTATATCAAAAACAAACAAAAAATTAGTTACTTGCATTTATTTCATCAAGTTTACTTTTGTTTATTTCATCATGCTTCATCCTAAGTTTACTTTGAAAAAAGTACCGGTAGGACAAGGGTCTATCATTGGAAGAGATAATATAGAAGAATTTTTCACCCATGTTAGTATGGATGAAGATTTTGAAGATATACCATTATTAAAAACTGCTCCTACTTATGAAAGTGCTTCTGCCTGTTTAGTACACATGTTGGAAACTAGATTTGTTAATCTCAATCCCATAATACAACATATGTTTCTTACACTTTCGGATATAGAGATGGGAGAAAAGAGAGATTTTGTTTTAAAAGTCCTTGTTAGAGAATTTGAAGATATAGCTAAAGAAGCTAGAAAAGTTTTTATAAAGCATAAGAGGCTTGGTTTCTTTCCTGATTTTAAACAAATACTTGAAAAGATGGATATGGATAGAATTAAGTACACTAATAATGTTAATGATGGTTGGAAATTAAAGGTGCTTCTATTCTTGTAAGCTCCTAGGGATGCAGAAGCTTTAGAAAACCAAGTATCCTTAAGTGGATTACCCAAGGTTTATCGAGCTCAGGAGGAAGAGGTCAAAGATATCCCTCTCATGCAACCCTGCAACCACAAAGCAAGAAGTCTCTTGTGTCCCCAACACACCTAATAGGTGTACTAGTTCAGCGAAGAGATAGTGAAATACAAGTGGTATGAATGAATATGAGCAGTAGTACGGCGCCAGAAAATAGCTTGCTGGCGTGTAGTTGATGGTAGTAATATTGCGGGAAGTAAACAAGCAGTAGTAACGCAGCAGTAGTAACGCAGTAAAACAGTAAACAAGCAGCGATAGCAGTATTTAGGAACAAGCCCTAGGGATTAGACTTTCACTAGTGGACACTCTCAACATTGATCACATAACAGAATAGATAAATGCATACTCTACACTCTCTCGTTGGATGATGAACACATTGCGTAGGATTACACGAACCCTCAATGCCGGAGTTAACAAGCTCCACAATTCAATGTTCATATTTAAGTAACCTTAGAGTGTAAGATAGATCAATACGACTAAACCAAGTACTAACGTAGCATGCACACTGTCACCTTCATGCTTATGTAGGAGGAATAATACACATCAATACTATCATAGCAATAGTTAACTTCGCAATCTACAAGAGATCATGATCATAGCATAAACCAAGTACTAACACGGATACACACACTGTCACCATTACATCGTGCAGGAGGAATAAAACTACTTTAATAACATTGCTAGAGTAGCACATAGATAAATTGTGATACAAAACACATTGCAATCATAAAGAGATATAAATAAGCACTTCACTACGCCATTCATAACAGTGAATAAGTATTCTGTGAAATATAGCCTAAGAGACCCACACGGTGCACACACTGTCACCTTTACACACGTGGGACAAGGAGTCTCCGGAGATCACATAAGTAAAACTCACTTGACTAGCACAATGACATCTAGATTACAAGCATCATCATATGAATCTCAATCATGTAAGGCAGCTCATGAGATTATTGTATTGAAGTACATAGGAGAGATGAACCACATAGCTACCGGTACAGCCCCGAGCCTCGATGGAGAACTACTCCTCCTCATGGGAGCAGCGGCGGTGATGAAGATGGCGGTGGAGATGGCAGCGGTGTCGATGGAGAAGCCTTCAGGGGCACTTCCCCGTCCGGCAGGGTGCCGAACGAGACTCCTGTCCCCCAGATCTTGGCTTCGCGATGGCGGCGGCTCTGGAAGGTTTCGCGTGCCGTGGCTTCCTCCGTAAGGGTTTTCGATGCAGGGGCTTTATGGCGAAGGGCGGCGTCGGAGGGTCGAGAGAGGCGGCGACACCATAGGGTGGCGCGGGCGGCCGCGCCGGCCTATGGTCAGTGAGGCTGTGGCCCCACGGTCCGGGTGTTGGAAGCTTCGTGGAAAATAGGAACCTGGGCGTTGATTTCGTCCAATTCCGAGAATGTTTTGTTACTAAGTTTGAAACCAAAAACAGCGAGAAAACAGGCACTTCGGCATCTTGTTAATAGGTTAGTTCCAGAAAATGCACGAATATGACATAAAGTGTGCATAAAACATGTAGGTATCATCAATAAAGTAGCATGGAACATAAGAAATTATCGATACGTTGGAGACGTATCAGCATCCCCAAGCTTAGTTCTGCTCGTCCCGAGCAGGTAAAACGATAACAAAGATAATTTCTGAAGTGACATGCCATCATAACCTTGATCATAATATTGTAAGCATATGTAATGAATGCAGCGATCAAAACAATGGTAATGACATGAGTAAACAAGTGAATCATAAAGCAAAGACTTTTCATGGATAGTACTTTCAAAACAAGCATCAATAAGTCTTGCATAAGAGTTAACTCATAAAGCAATAATTCAAAGTAAAGGTGTTGAAGCAACACAAAGGAAGATTAAGTTTCAGCGGTTGCTTTCAACTTATAACATGTATATCTCATGGATATTGTCAACATAAAGTAATATAACAAGTGCAATATGCAAGTATGTAGGAATCAATGCACAGTTCACACAAGTGTTTGCTTCTTAAGGTGGAGGAGATAGGTAAACTGACTCAACAATAAAAAGTAAAAGAATGGTCCTTCAAGAGGAAAGCATCGATTGCTGTATTTGTGCTAGAGCTTTATTTTGAAAACATGAAACAATTTTGTCAACGGTAGTAATAAAGCATATGAGTTATATAAATTATATCTTACAAGTTGCAAGCCTCATGCATAGTGTACTAATAGTGCCCGCACCTCGTCCTACTTAGCTTGGACTACCGGATCTTTGCATGCCATGTTTCAACCAAGTGTCACAAAGGGGTACCTCCATGCCGTACAAAGTCTAAGGAGAATGCTCGCATTTTGGATTTCTCGCTTTTGATTATTCTCAACTTAGACATCCATACCGGGACAACATGGACAACGAGATAATGGACTCCTCTAAAATGCATAAGCATGTAGCAACAATTATTATTCTCATATGAGATTGAGGATATATGTCCAAAGCTGAAACTTCAACCATGATTCATGGCTTTAGTTAGCGGCCCAATGTTCTTCTCTAACAATTTTGCATGCTCCAACCATTAAGGTGATAGATCCTTCAGACAAGACGGACATGCATAGCAACTCACATGATATTCAACAAAGAATAGTTGATGGCGTTCCCCGAAGCATGGTTATCGCACAACAAGCAACTTAATAAGAGATAAAGTGCATAAGTACATATTCAATACTACGATAGTTTTTAAGGCTATTTTGTCCCATGAGCTATATATTGCAAAGGTGAATGATGGAATTTTAAAGGTAGCACTCAAGCAATTTACTTTGGGATGGCGGAGAAATACCATGTAGTAGGTAGGTATGGTGGACACAAATGGCATAGTGGTTGGCTCAAGGATTTTGGATGCATGAGAAGTCCCTCTCGATACAAGGTTTAGGCTAGCAAGGTTATTTGAAGCAAACTCAAGGATGAACCGGTGCAGCAAAACTCACATAAAAGACATATTGTAAACATTATAAAACTCTACACCGTCTTCCTTGTTGTTCAAAACTCAATACTAGAAATTATCTAGACCTTAGAGAGACCAAATATGCAAATCAAATTTTAGCAAGCTCTATGTATTTCTTCATTAATGGGTGCAAAGTATATGATGCAAGAGCTTAATCATGAGCACAACAATTGCCAAGTATCACATTATCCAAGACATTTTAGAATTACTACATGTAGCATTTTCCAATTCCAACCATATAACAATTTAACGAAGAGGAAACTTCGCCATGAATATTATGAGCTAAGAACACATGTGTTCATACGAACCAGCGGAGCGTGTCTCTCTCCCACACAAGGATGAACTTATTCAGAGAACTAAGATAACAAAACAAAAATAAAAGCACACAGACGCTCCAAGTAAAATACATAAGATGTGACCGAATAAAAATATAGTTTCAAGAGAAGGAACATGATACTTTGTCGATGAAGAAGGGGATGCCTTGGGCATCCCCAAGCTTAGATGCTTGAGTCTTCTTGAAATATGCAGGGGTGAACCACGGGGGCATCCCCAAGCTTAGAGCTTTCACTCCTCTTGATCATAGTATATCATACTCCTCTCTTGACCCTTGAAAACTTCCTTCACACCAAACTTCAAGCAAACTCATTAGAGGGTTAGTGCATAATCAAAAATTCACATGTTCAGAGGTGACACAATCATTCTTTACACTTCTGGACATTGCATAAAGCTACTGGACATTAATGGATCAAAGAAATGAATCCAACATAGTAAAAGAGGCAATGCGAAATAAAAGGCAGAATCTGTCAAAAACAGAACAGTCCGTAAAGACGAATTTAAAGCTGGCACCAGACTTGCTCAAATGGAAAAACTCAAAACTAATGAAAGTTGCGTAAATATCTGAGGATCACGCTCGTAAATTGGCAGATTTTCGAATTTTCTACAGAGGCCTGTGCCCAGATTCGTGACAGACAGCAATGCTGTTTCTGCGCAGCGATCCCAAATATAACATCAACTTTGACATAGAAACTTTACTTGGCACAAAAACATGATAAGGAGAGGTTGCTACAGTAGTAAACAACTTCCAAAACACAAATATAAAACAAAGTACTGTAGTAAAAAACACATGGGTTATCTCCCAAGAAGTTCTTTCTTTATAGCCATTAAGATGGGCTCAATAGTTTTAATGATGCACTCACAAGAAATAGTATTTGAAGCAAAAGAGAGCATCAAGAGGCAAATTCAAAACACACATTTAAGTCTAACATGCTTCCTATGCATAAGAATCTTGTAAATAAACAAGTTCATGAAGAGCAAAGTAACAAGCATAGGAAGATAAAACAAGTGTAGCTTCAAAAATTTCAGCACATAGAGAGGTGTTTTAGTAACATGAAAATTTTTACAACCATATTTTCCTCTCTCATAATAACTTTCAGTAGCATCATGAACAAACTCAACAATATAACTATCATATGAAACATTCTTGTCATGAGCCATATGCATAAAATTATTACTCTCCACATAAGCATAATCAATTTTATTAGTTGTAGTGGGAGCAAATTCAACAAAGTAGCTATCATATATAGGAGGTATATTGTAATCATAATCAAATTTATCCTCCATAACAGGCGGCAACAAAAGACTACTATCATTATAATCATCATAAATGGGAGGCAAAGTATCATCAAAGTAAATTTTCTCCTCAATACTTGGGGGACTAAAAATATCATGCTCATCAAAGCCAGCTTCCCCAAGCTTAGAATTTTCCATAGCATTAGCAACAATAGTGTTCAAAGTATTCATATTAATATGTTCCATGGGTTTTTTAATTTTCGCATCAAACCATCCATGTCTTAAATCAGAAATAGAATAAAAAGGTCATTGTTGTCCATTATGCCTAACTAGTGTAAACAAGAAACAAAATGAATTGCAAGTCTAAAGGAAATAGCTTGAGCACACACACAATGGCGCCGGAAAAGTACTATTAGGCCGGAGTGTGAGTACCTTTTACCTTTCCTCCCCGGCAACGGCGCCAGGAAAGTGCTTGATGTCTACGGGTGCTTCTATTCTTGTAGACAGTGTTGGGCCTCCAAGAGCAGAGGTTTGTAGAACAGCAACAAGTTTCCCTTAAGTGGATTACCCAAGGTTTATCGAACTCAGGGAGGAAGAGGTCAAAGATATCCCTCTCATGCAACCTGCAACCACAAAGCAGAAGTCTCTTGTGTCCCCAACACCTAATAGGTGCACTAGTTCGGCGAAGAGATAGTGAAATACAAGTGGTATGAATGAATATGAGCAGTAGTACGGCGCCAGAAAATAGCTTGCTGGCGTGCAGTTGATGGTAGTAATATTGCGGGAAGTAAACAAGCAGTAGTAACGCAGGTAGTAATCGATAAAACGATAAACAAACGTAGATATTTAGGAACAAGGCCTAGGGATTAGACTTTCACTAGTGGACACTCTCAACATTGATCACATAACAGAATAGATAAATGCATACTCTACACTCTCTCGTTGGATGATGAACACATTGCGTAGGATTACACGAACCCTCAATGCCGGAGTTAACAAGCTCCACAATTCAATGTTCATATTTAAGTAACCTTAGAGTGTAAGATAGATCAATACGACTAAAACAAGTACTAACGTAGCATGCACACTGTCACCTTCATGCTTATGTAGGAGGAATAATACACATCAATACTATCATAGCAATAGTTAACTTCGCAATCTACAAGAGATCATGATCATAGCATAAACCAAGTACTAACACGGATGCACACACTGTCACCATTACATCGTGCAGGAAGAATAAAACTACTTTAATAACATTGCTAGAGTAGCACATAGATAAATTGTGATACAAAACACATTGCAATCATAAAGAGATATAAATAAGCACTTCACTACGCCATTCATAACAGTGAATAAGTATTCTGTGAAATATAGCCTAAGAGACCCACACGGTGCACACAGTGTCACCTTTACACACGTGGGACAAGGAGTCTCCGGAGATCACATAAGTAAAACTCACTTGACTAGCACAATGACATCTAGATTACAAGCATCATCATATGAATCTCAATCATGAGCAGCTCATGAGATTATTGTATTGAAGTACATAGGAGAGAGATGAACCACATAGCTACCGGTACAGCCCGAGCCTCGATGGAGAACTACTCCTCTTCATGGGAACAGCAGCGGTGATGAAGATGGCGGTGGAGATGGCGGCGTGTCGATGGAGAAACCAAGGGCACTTCCCCCGTCCGAGCGAGGTGCCGGGAGCAGAGACTCCTGTCCCCAGATCTTGGCTTAGCGATGGCGGCGGCTCCTGGAAGGTTTAGCGTACCGTGGCTTCCTCAGTAAGAGTTTCGATCTGAGGGCTTTATGAAAGCGAAAGAGCGTCAGGAGGGTCGAAGAGGCGGCGACACCATAGGGTGAACGGGCCACACCCGAACCGCCGGCCTATGATCACAGTGAGCATGTGGCCCCCTGCAGTCCTTCTAGGGTGTTGGAAGCTTAAGTGGAAAATAGGAGCACAGGCGGTGATTTCGTCCAATTCAAGATATTTTGTTACTAGGATTTGAAACCAAAAACGAAAAAACAGAGCGGCACTTCAAGCATCTGTTAGTAGAGTTAGTTCCCAGGAAAATGCACGAATATGACATAAAGTGTGCATAAAACTTGTAGATGGGTATCATCAATAAGTAGCATGGAACATAAGAAATTATCGATACGTTGGAGACGTATCAAGCTAAGGAAATTAAAGCACCAATACCTAGTAAGCTCCTAGGGATGCATGAAGCTTTAGAAAATAACTATGCTTGGCTTGTTCTTGAAAATTTGTTTTGATGAGAATAGTAAGCCTAGGAGCAATGAAAGGAGTTACTTATATAGACCAGATACAATGCATTGTTGAAAAAACTCCCATACCCCTGGTAATGATGTTGATGTTTCATCTCTTGAAAATACTTGATTTTGCACTTCTGCGCCTATTGAAGCACTTTACAGCCTAGTGAAGAGCGTTGGCACTTCATCGGAGATAACCAGGTTTCATTTTATTTCTTGTGTTATTTGAGTCTTTGAAGTTGTTTACCACTGTAGCAACCTCCTTATCATGTTTTTGTGCCAAAGTAAAGTCTCTATGGTAAAGTTGATGCTAGATTTGGATTCTTTTTGCAGAAGCTTAAGCAATTCTTTGTCACATCCCACGAATTGACGCGAATCTCTCTGTAGAAGAGTCAAAAAAATCTGCAATTTTCG
Organism: Lolium multiflorum; assembly: GCA_030979885.1. Lineage (NCBI taxonomy): Eukaryota > Viridiplantae > Streptophyta > Magnoliopsida > Poales > Poaceae > Lolium > Lolium multiflorum. Next base: position 113,247,525 of record CM061747.1, on the reverse strand, counting down.
TGCGTGATCCTCAGATATGTGCACCCAACTTTCATTAGTTTTGAGGAGATTTTCCGTTTGAGCAAGTTAAGTGCCCCTGCAAAATTCGTCTTTACGGACTGTTATGTTTTGACAGATTCTGCCTTTTATTTCGCATTGCCGCTTTTGCTATGTTGAATGAGTTTGTTTGTTCCATTAACTTTCAGAAGCTTTGTGCAATGTCCAGAAGTGTTAATAATGATTGTGTCACCTCTGAATATGTGAATTTTGATTATGCACTAACCCTCTCTAATGAGTTTGCTTGAAGTTTGATGTGGAGGAAGTTTTCAAGGGTCAAGATGATATATTATGATCAAGAAGAGTGAAAGGTCTAAGCATGGGGAGCCCAGGTGGTTCATCCCTGCATATTAAGAAGACTCAAGCATCTAAGCTTGGGGATGCCCCAATGTCTCCTTCTTCATCGACAACTTATCGGGGTCACTTCTAGTGAAACTATATTTTTATTCCATCACATCTTATGTTCTTTACTTGGAGCGTCGGTTTGCTTTTATTTTTGTTTTGGTTTGAATAAGTTTGGATCCCACCATTCTTATATTGGAGATATTACGCTCCGCTTTTTCATATGGAACACTTGTGTTCTTAATTGTGCTTTAATGTTCATGGCGAAGGCTGAAATTGCTTCGTTAGATTGCTATTTGGTGGGAATCAGAAAATGTTGCATATGGTTTGAAATAACTTGGCAATTGTTTGAGCTCTTATAGATCATGTTTATGCTCTTGCATCATGTAGTTTAATCTATTAATGAAGAACTACCGTAGAGCTTGTTTAATTTGGTTTGCATGATTGGTTCTCTAAGTCTAGATATTTTCGGGTAAAGTGTTTGAACAACAAGGAAGACAGTGTAGAGGTCTTATAATGCTTGCAATATGTTCTTGTGTAGCAGGTTGCTGTACTGTTCATACTTGTGTTTAGCCCAAATAACCTTGCTAGCCCAAACCTTGTGCGAGAGGAAATGCTTCTCGTGCGTCCAAACACCTTGAGCCAAAACCCATGCCATTGTGTCCACCATATCTACCTACTATGGGGTATTTTTCTGCCATAAAGTAAATTACTTGGGTGCTACCTTTAAAATTTCATTCCTTTATCTTTACAATATATAGCTCATGGGACAAATGGCTTAAAAACTATTGTGGTGATGAATATGTAGTTATGTGTCTTGGTTCTTATAAGTTGCTTGTTGAGCGGTAACCATGTTTCTGGGGACGCCATCAACTTTTTTGGATATCATGTGGGATGCTATGCATGTTCGTCTTGTCTGAAGTAAGTGCGATTTCATGATCAAATGGTTTGAGTATGCATATGTTAGAGAGGAACATTGGGCCGCTGCTTGATGCGCGTAGATGTCCACGTCCGTTGGGAACCCCAAGAGGAAGGTATGATGCGCACAGCTTATGGATTTATCTCGGTGTAGAACCAGGTTATCGAACCCGGTAGGAGCCAGAAGCACGTTGATACGTCTCCAGCGTGTCGATAACCCTACTTATGTTCCATGCTACATTATTGATGAAATATCTACATGTTTTATACACATTATATGTCGTGTTACGCATTTTCTGGAACTAAACTGTTAACAAGATGCCGAAAGAGCCAGTTCTTTGTTTTCTGCTTTGTTTTTAGTTTCAGAAATCCTAGTAAGAAATATTCTCGGAATTGGACGAAATCAACGCCCGGGGTCCTATTTTGCCACGACAGAAGCGTGAAGAGGGAAGGAAGTGGGGCCACGGCGCCGCCACACTAGGGCGGCGCGGCCGAGAGCAACGCGCCCGACCTGGTGTGTGGGGCCCTCGTGTGGCCCCCAGCGTTGCCCTTCCGCCTGCCAAAGCCTCCCAGTCGCGAAACCCCCAGTGCAAGGGAGCCACGATCCCCGGAAAACCTTCTGACCATATGCTTGTGAAATCCCCATCTCGGGGGATTCGGAGATCGCCTCAGAGCACCTGCCGGAGAGGAGATCATCTCCCGAGGAGGACTCTTCATCGCCATGATCGCCTCGGAGTGATGAGTGAGTAGTTCACCCCTGGACCATGGGTCCATAGCAGTTAGATGGTTGTCTTCTCCTCATTATGCTTCATTGTTGGATCTTGTGAGCTGCCTAACATGATCAAGATCATCTATCTGTAATACTATATGTTGTGTTTGTCGGGATCAGATAGAGGATACTATGTTATGGTGATTATCCAATCTATTATTTATGTGTTGTTTATGATCTTGCATGCTCTCCGTTACTAGTAGAGCTCTGGCAAGTTTTTGTACTTGTAACTCCAAGAGGGGTATTTATGCTCGATAGTGGGTTCCTGCCTCCATTGAATCTCTGGGATCGTGATAGAAGGTTCTAAGGTTGTGGATGTCTTTGACTAAGGATAAAACATTGATGCTATGTCTAAGGATGTAGTTGTTGATTACATTACGCACCATACTTAATGCAGTTGTCTGTTGCTTGCAACTTAATACTGGAAGGGGTTCGGATGATAACCTGAAGGTGGACTTTTTAGGCATAGATGCAGTTGGATGGCGGTCTATGTACTTTGTCGTGATGCCCTGATTAAATCTCACTATATTTATCATATCATGTATATGCATTGTTATGCCCTTTTCTATTTGTCAATTTGCCGACTGTAATTTGTTCACCTAACGCTTTTTATCTTATGGGAGAGACACCTCTAGTGAGCTTGTGGACCCCGATCTATTCTTTATTCATATACAATCTCGCAATTGTGTTTTACTGTTTTCTTGCAGACAATCATCTTCCACACCAATACGGTTAATCCTTTGTTACGGCAAGCCGGTGAGATTGACAACAACCTCGCTGTTTCGTTGGAGCAAAGTACTTTGGTTGTGTTGTGCAGATTCCACGTTGGCCCCGGAATCCCTGGTGTTGCGCCGCATCACCTTTCGCCACCATCAACCTTCAGCGTGCTTCTTGGCTCCTCCTTGTTCGATTAAACCTTGGTTTCTTCACGAGGAAAACACTGCCTTTGTCGCATCATACCTTCCTCTTGGGGTTTTAGCAGATGATAGCGTTCGCGCATCTGCGTGAAGGTTGTGGTGGAGGCATGTAATGCGGCGCAACAATAAACAGTGTGCACAACACAATCAAAAATGCTTGCCCCAGCGTATTTGATGGGATCCGATCTCACGGCTAAAGGATTAAGCGTCTCAATGGAAAATGAATTGTTTGTTGCAAACAACAGTAAAAGCTTGTTAGAGTATATTCGAGATGTAAAAAGTGGACGAGGTCCACCGATTCCACTAAATGTCTCTCAGATAACAACATCTTTGAGTGAACCGTTGGCGAGCATTGACAAATAAATACATTATCAATGATGATTACTGTGATTTAATCGGGGCATTGTTCAAATATATGACACTTATAAACATATCATATACTAAATAATCCCTGCCGGGTTCAGACCCTTCAATATTAAGTTGTAAATATGAATATAATTACATTAAGTATGGCGCGTATGTAGTCAACACAAATATCCTTAGACCAAGCATGATGTTTTATACAAGCAACAGCATCTGGCAGCCATTCAATCTAATCCTTTATCCCAATTAAATAAAGACATGAACCCATGCTCGGCTGATTACAAGTATCAATTGTTGGCCGGAGCACTCTACCACTAGCGGAGAGCATGCAAAGACATAAAACACATATATGATAGATTGATAATCAACAACATAATATTCTATATTCGCCGGATCGCCAAGCACAGCATGGCATTACAAATGGGTAGTCTTGATCATGTTGGTAACTCTAAGATCTAAACAATATTAGCACAAAGCGGGAAGACAACCATCCCAACTCTTGCTATGGGACCATAGTCCAAGGATGAGAGCCTACTCCACGCGTAATCCGGAGGGCGGGCATGGAATGATGCCACAACCCTCGAGTGATGGTTCTCTCCCGGCTTACAGGGTGTGCGGGACGCTGGGCCATCTCCTGATCCCAAGGTCTGGGATTACACCGGCCCCGCTCCCGAGGTTTCATGTCGTGCTCACCGATGCGAGTTTCGCGGCAGCTTCCAGCAGGCGGGCGGGTGGGTCGGGCGATGGGGGGCCCACACTAGGCAGCGCGGCCAGGCACTAGGCAGCGCCCCGCCCTAGTGTCTGGCCACCTCGTGGCCCACTTCGTCTCCTCTTCGGTCTTCTGGAAGCTTCGTGCAAAATAGGACCTCAGGCGTTGATTTCGTCCAATTCCGAGGATATTTCCTTGCTAGGATTTCTGAAACCAAAAACAGCAGAAAACAGCAAGCACTTCGGCATCTTGTTAATAAGTTAGTGCCGGAAAATGTATAATATTGTAAAGTATGTATAAAACATACAAGTATTGTCATAAAAGTAGCATGGAACATAGAAATTATCGATACGTCGGGAGACGTATCAGCACCCCCAAGCTTAGTTCCTGCTGCCTCGGTGGGTAAACGATAACAGAAATAATTTCTGAAGTGACATCCTGCCAACATAATCTTGATCAACATTATTGTAAAGCATATGAGATGAATGGAGTGGTCTGACAAAACATTGCTAACAAAGATAATGACTAAACAAATGAATCATATAGCAAAACTTTTCATGAATAGTACTGAAAGTATCAATAAGAGTTGCATAAGAGCTAACTCATAACCAATAAATTCAAGTAGAATGCATTGGAGCAACACAAAGGATGATTAAGTTTCAGCAATTGCTTTGCATGTAACATGTATATCTCATGGATATTTGTCAACATAGAGTAATATGAGGTGCAATAAGTAAGCATGTAAGAATCAATGCACACAGGTAAACCAGTGTTTGCTTCTAAGATAGAGAGAAGTGGGTAAGACCGACTCAACATAAAGTAAAAGATTGGCCCTTCGCGCAGAGGAAGCATGGATTACTATTTTGTGCTAGGAGCTTTTTGTTTTGAAAACATAAAAACAATTTTGTCAACACGGTATTAATAATTCATATGTGCTATGCATAATACTTTAAGTTGCATGTCTCATGCATAGGTACTAATAGTGCTAGCACCTTGTCCTATAGCTCGGAAAACACGGATTATCATGCATAATATATGTTTCAACCAAGTGTCACAAAGGGGTACCTCTATGCCCCCTGTACAAAGGTCTAAAGCACGCATTGGATTTTTCGCTTTTGATTATTCTCAACTTAGACATCCACACCGGGACAACATAGACCATGATGTGGACTCCTCTTTTTAATGCTTAAGCATTCAACAACGATTAATATTCTCATAAGAGATTGAGGTTGCTATGTCCAAACTGAAACTTCCACCATGATACATGGCTTTAGTTAGCCGGGCCCAATGTTCTCCTCTAACATATGCATACTCAAACCATTTGATCATGAAATCGCACTTACTCAGACAAGACGAACATGCATAGCATCTCACATGATATCCAGCAAAGGTAAAGTTGATGGCGCCCAGAAACATGGTTACCGATCAACAAGCAACTTATAAGAATTAAGACACATAACTACATATTCATCATCACAATAGTTTTTAAGATATTTGTCCCATGAGCTATATATTGCAAAGATAAAGGAATGAATTAAAGGTAGCACTCAAGTAATTTACTTTGGAATGGCGGAAAAATACCACATAGTAGGTAGATATGGTGGACACAAATGGCATGGGTTTTGGCTCAAAAGGTGTTTGGATGCAGAAGCATTTTCCTCTCGGTGCAAAGGTTTGGGCTATGAGTTGTTTGAAAGAAAGGCACAAGTATGAACAGATGCAATAAAACTCACACAAGAACATATTGCAAGCATTATAAGACTCTACTCTGTCTTCCTTGTTGTTCAAAACTTTTTACCCGAAAAATATCTAAGACTTAAAGAGACCAATCATGCAAACCAAATTAAACAGCTCTGGTGGTTCTTCATTAATAGATTAAACTACATGATGCAAGGGCTTAAATATGATCTATGAGAGCTCAAATATTGCCAAATTTCCAAACCATATGCAGCATTTTTGATTCCAACCAAATAGCAATTTAACGAAGCAATTTCAGCCACCATCGCCATGAACATTAAAGCACAATTAAGAACACAAGTGTTCCATATGAAAAAGAGGAGCGTAATATCTCCAATATAAGAATGGTGGGATCCAAATTTATTCAAAACAAAAACAAAAATAAAAACAAACCGACGCTCCAAGTAAAGAACATAAGATGTGATGGAATAAAAATATAGTTTCACTAGAAGTGACCTGATAATGTTGTCGATGAAGAAGAGGATGCCTTGGGCATCCCCAAGCTTAGATATTGGGTCTTCTTAAAATATGCAGGGATGAACCACCGGGGCATCCCCAAGCTTAGACCTTTCACTCTTCTTGATCCTAGTATATCATCCTCTTTTCTTGACCCTTGAAAACTTCCTTCACACAAACTTCAAGCAAACTCATTAGAGGGTTAGTGTATAACCAAAATTCACACATTCAGGGTGACACAATCATTCTTAACACTTCTGGACATTGCACCAAAGCTTCTGAAAGTTAATGGAACCAAGAAACTCATTCAACATAGCAAAAAGCGGCAATGCGAAATAAAAAGAATCTGTCAAAACAGAGCAGTCCGTAAAGATGAATCTGGCAGGGGCACTTATTACTCAAATGGAAAAACTCAAAACTAGTAAGTTGCGTAAATATATGAGGATCACGCTACGTAAATTTGCAGATTTTGTTGATTTCAGAGAGCTCTGCGAGAATTCATGACAGACAGCAATGCTGTTCTGTTTCTGCGCAGCAATCCCAAATATAGCATCAACCTTCAGCATAGAAACTTTACTTGGCACAAAAACATGATAAGGAGAGGTTGCTACAGTAGTATACAACTTCAAGACTCAACAATACAATAAATAAAATGAAACTTGGGTTATCTCCCAAGAAGTGCTTTTCTTTAGCGCCTTTCAGCTAGGCGCAGAAAGTGCAAATCAAGTAACATCAAAAGAAGAAGCATCAACATCATAACTTGTTCTAATAATAGAATCAAAAGGCAACTTCATTATCTTTCTAGGGAAGTGTTCCATACCTTTCTTGAGGGGAAATTGATATTTAATATTACCTTCCCTCATATCAATAACAGCACCAACGGTTTGAAGAAAAGGTCTTCCCAACACAATAGGACAAGATGCATTGCATTCGATATCAAAGACAACAAAATCAACGGGGACAAGGTTATTGTTAACCGTAATTCGCACATTATCAATCCTCCCAAAGGTTTCTTTTTAACATATCAATAGATTAACATCAAATAACAATTCTTCAATAGTGGCAAGTCAAGCATATCATAAATCTTTTTAGGCACAACAGAAATACTTGATCATTACAATCAAAATCATTGAATTTCATCTTAATGATGGGCTCCCAACCATCTTCTAACTTCCTAGAGAATAAAAGCTTCAAGTTTTAATTTCTCTTCCCTAGCTTTAATGAGAGCATTTGTAATATGTTTTGTAAAGGCTAAATTTATAACACTAGCATTGGGACTTCTAGCAAGTTTTTGTAAGAACTTTATAACTTCAGTAATATGACAATCATCAAAATATAAACCATTATGTTCTACAACAATGGAATCATTGTCATATGTTGCGAAAAATTTCCAGCGAGTTTTATCACAAGCAATGAGTTTCAATAGTTGGAGCAATTTTGTGCTTTGCACTGGTGCAGAAACATTGCCAACACAATTATTTTTACCATTAATAGTAGGAGGTGCAGCAATATGTGAAGAATCAACATTACTAGTGGTGGTAATGGTCATACTTTAGCTACATTATTTTCTTTAGCAAGTTTTTCTTTCTTCTCTATCCCACCTAGCATGCAATTCGGCCATAATAATCTAATATTATCATTAATTGAACTTGGATGGCATTTGTTTTAACAAACTAGCATCTTTAACTTCCTCAGGCATAACTTTCAATTTTAAAAGATCAACATCAGAGGTAAGACTATCAACCTTAGAAGCAAGAACATCAATTTTATCAAGCTTTTCTTCAACGGTTTTATTGAAAAAGCAGTTTTTGTACTAATAAATTCTTTAAAGCATCACTTCAAGACCAGAGGGTACCTCTTATTGTTGTAAGAGTACCATAAAATTATCACAACCATTACCATTATTAGAAGGATATGGCCTATAGTTGTTGTTACCATAATTATTCCTATAAGCATTGTTGTTGAAATTATTGTTCTTAATGAAATTCACATCAACATTTTCTTCTTGAGCAACCAATGAAGCTAAAGGAACATTATTACAGGATCAATATGAGATCTACCATTTGCAAGCATAGACATAATAGCATCAATCTTATCACCCAAGGAAGAGGTTTCTTCAACAGAATTTACCTTCTTACAGGAGTTCTTTCAGTGTGCCATTCAGAGTAATTGATCATCATATCATCAAGTAATTTAGTCGCGGTGCCTAAGGTGGTGGACATAAAAGTACCTCCAGCAGCTGAATCCAATAGGTTCCTCGAGGAAAAATTCAATCCTGCATAAAAGGTTTGGATGATCATCCAAGTAGTCGTCCATGGGTTGGGTAATTCTTTACCAAAGATTTCATTCTCTCCACGTGAGCAACATGTTCATTATCAAATTGTTTAAAATTTATTATGCTACTTCTCAAGATATAATCATAGCAGGAGGATAATATTTACTAATAAAGTTTCATTTAGTCCATGAATCAATACTATTTTTAGGCAAAGCAGCTTAATCTTGACTCCTCAAGGAGAAAGGAAACAATTTTAGTTTTATAATATCACCATCTATATCCTTATACTTTTGCATTTCACAAAGTTCAACAAAATTATTAAGATGGGCAGCAGCATCATAAGTACTAACACCAGAAAATTGCTCTCTCATAACAAGATTTAGTAAAGCAGGTTTAATTTCATAGAATTCTGCTGTAGTAGCAGGGGGGACAATAGGAGTACATATAAAATCATTATTATTTGTGCTAGTGAAATCACACAACTTAGTATTTTCAGGAGTACCCATTATAGCAATAATAAAGTAAACTAGGCAAATAAAGTAAAGACAAGTAACTAATTTTTGTGTTTTGATATAGAAGCTAGTAAATAAGACAATAAGTAAAGTAAAACTAAAATTTTTTTGTGTTTTTAATATGTAGCAAACCAAGACAGTAAATAAAGTAAAGCAAGACAAAAACAAAGTAAAGAGGGTGGAAGTGGAGACTCCCAGCACGGTGTATGCCCAGTCTCTCCCCGGCAACGAGCATGGGAAAGAGATGCTTGTTGCGCGTAGATGTACACGTCAGCGTTGGGACCCCCAAGAGGAAGGTATGATCACACCACAATGAAAGTTTCCTCAGTATGAAACCAAGGTTATCGGACCAGTGGGAGCCAAGAAGCACGTGAAAGTTGTTGGTGGAGGAGTGTAGTGCTGACAACACCCCGATTAGAAACCCGAGCGTAACGTGGAACCTGCACAACACAATCAAGTTACTTTGCCCCAACGTAACATTGATTGTCAATCTCACCGGCTTGCTTAAAACAAAGGATTAAGCGTATCGAATGGAAAATGGTGTTTGTTTGCAAAAAACGCAGTAAAAGCAGTAGAATGTATTCAGATGTAAAAGAATGGACCGGGGTCCACAGTTCCCTAGAGGTGTCTCTCCAATAAGATAACTAACATGCCATGCTGGGTGAACAAATCACAGGCGGGCAATTGACAAATAAAGATTCAATACATATCAATGATGATTACTATGCATTTAATCAGGGCATTACGACCAAGTACATAGACCTATCCAGCATGCATCTATACCTAAATAATCCACCTTAGGGTTAGCATCCCCCTCTAGTATTAAGTTGTAAACAACGGACAATTGCATTAAGTATGGCGCGTAATGTGTCAACACAAATATCCTTAGACAAAGCATCGATGTTTTGTCTAGTATGTGACGTCCACAACCCTTAGAACTTTATGTGTCCCAGTTAAATGGGCATGAACCACTATCGAACATAATTACTCCCTCTTGGAGTTACAGGTATCAACTTGGCCAGCCTCTACTAGCAACGCAGAGCATGCAAGAACATAAACAACACATATATGATACATTGATAATCAACTTAACATATTCTATATTCATCGGATCACCTACCAAACACAACATGTAGCATTACAAATAGATGATCTTGATCGTGTTGGGCAGCTCACAAGATCTAAACAATGATAGCACAATGGAGAGACAACCATCTAGCTACTGCTGTGGACCCGTCCAAGGATGAACTACTCACGAATCAATCCGGAGCGGGCATGATGATGTGGGAGCCCTCCAGTGGTTCCCTCTCCCGGCAGTGCCGGAGCGATCTCTGAATCCCCGAGATGGGATTCGCGACGGCGCGTCTCTGGAAGGTTTCCGTATCGTGGCTCTCGGTACCCAGGGGTTTGCGACAGGCTGTTGTAGGCGGAAGAAGGTGGGTCCAGGGAGGCGACGCGAGGGCCCACACTAGGCCCAGCCAGGGGCAGGCCGCGCCGCCTGGTGTCTGGCCACTCGTATTTGCTCCTCCTTCAGGGTCTTCTGGAAAGCTTCGTGCAAAAATAGGACCCTGGGCGTTGATTTTGTCCGATTCCGAGAATATTTCTTACTAGGATTTCTGAAACCAAAAACAATAGAAAACAGGGAACTTCGGCATCTTGTTAACAGGTTAGTGCCGGAAAATGTATAATAATGTTGTAAAGTATGTGTAAAACATTCAAGTATTGTCATAAAAGTAGCATGGAACATAGAAATTATAGATATGTTTGAGACGTATCAAACGGTAACTAAAGCCATGTATCATGGTGGAAGTTTGATTTGGACATACAACCTCAATCTCTTATAAGAATATTATTTGTTGAATGCTTAGCATTAAAGAGGTGCTATCTTTATTGTCTATGTTGTCCCGGTATGGATCTCTAAGTTGAGAATAATCAAAAGCGAAAAATCAATGCGTGCTTTCTCCTTAGACCTTTGTACAGGCGGCATGGAGGTACCCCTTTGTGACACTTGGTTGAAACATATTCTAACATCCCAAAAATTTCAAAACAAAGGAAATGAATTCCCCTTTTTCCAAATTTTGGAACCAACAAAAACTTTTTATTAAATTTAGTTGGATACATAGTGAGCATGCTTAAGTCTTGTGCTATTGCCATGATTCTTTGTTTATTGCTTGAACATGTTTCCAAAAACCCTAAACCCTAACCTTCTCAAAACCAAATAGGAAGAAACTAAAATAAAATAAAAAGACATATTGGGCATATAACCCTAGTATGCAAATCTTGACCAATACCCTTCTTACTTTTCTAAATGGTGGTGAACCCTTGTTAAACCTCACTAAACCCTAAAACTCACCCCTCCTTTCACCATCCAAGTTAAAACAAATTAAAAAGAAATTAAATAAGAAAAGGGCCTATGTGCCTATGACTATTTTTTTGAAACTTCTACCTAGACCTTTCTACCTTGATTAGATGCTTTGAAAACATCAACAAACCTAATCAAGTACTTCTCCAATCAAAACCAAGGTGAAACAAAAAGAAATAAAAAGAAATTAAACCTATGCATGGAGACATATGTGGCACATAGCCATATTACCAAAACTTGACCTAAGCACCTCTACCTTGCCCAAATGGTTTGAAAACTTTACCAAACCCAATCTAACACTAAATCAACCCTAAACCATGACCTTTGATCATAGATAAAGAAAAGGAAATAAAAATATGAAATGCACATATGTGCATATGGCCATTTTTACAAATCTTGAACCTAGACCCTTTTGGCTTGCACCATTAGTTGGAGATGGTTACTAAACACTTATAAACACTTTTGGAATCAAAGAAACTCAAATCAAATCAAATTTGAATTCAAAATGAGCTCACATGCACTAATGGTCATTTTGACAAAAGTTAACCTGATGCACTCTTTGAGCCCCTGTTTTGGAAGATTTCTAAACCAAACTTTGCCAACTCTTTGCACCCCATCCAAGACAACATCAAGGTGAACAACTTTGCCCAAAACCACCCCTGCAAATTCTTGCTCAAATTCAAATGGTGATCAAGCAAAGTGGAGACTTTGAAATAGAATCAAGATTATGTGCATTTTGGGTTTTTACAAAACACTTCAAATTTGACCCCCACCACCACCATTATACTGCAAATATTATATGATTACACTCCCCCAAAATTCAATCAAAAATTCCAAACTTTTGTTCTTTCGGCCATATCATCAAACACCTTACATGCATCACTTCTACCAACTACACACACTCAAAAATCCAGCAGATTATGGCCCAAACCATCAAGCTTTGCTCAGCATTGGTCCTCTCCTACACCCCTTGCATCACTCCAGTGCCAGAAACATCATATTTTGGACAAAACCTTGCTCAACAATGTCATGTCGTGGCATGATGACACACCACCATGCCATCTCTCATCCTCTCCTCCTACGCCAAACCATGTCAACAAGGTAGCCCGCACTCCCCCTCGTCCTTTTCCATTACCCTCCACAGCCCCGGGGAACGTACACGAAAATGGCCAAGCAGCCCCAGCCCGGGGCTCTGCGCCCATGCCGGCCGCGTCGCGCCCAGAGCGCTGCCGGCATGGTTAGACCTTGATACCCAGCTATTTGTGCCACGTCGACTCAACCCACCCAGGGTCTCTCCTTGCACCGGCCCGATCCCCTCGCGTGACTACCTCGGACATCCCCATTGGACAGCACACGCCACAGCAGGCATGAACTCGCCGGCGACGTCCGCCTCTGCCTGCCCGGCGGAGACGATGACAACGCCCGAGCAGTCGGTGCCTTGGTTTCGCGCGGCGCGCTCGCCCGACCACCCGCCTCGTGTCGCCTACGGTGCGGTGGCCCGTCGCCAGCGCCTCTCCCGCCACCATAGCCATGTCGACAGTCGGCTTGCACCCGCTCGCCATGGCCACCCTCGCCCCTATAAAGGCCGCCCACAGACGATCCCGACACACCAGCCGCCCTCCCCTCTCCTCTCACGAGCATCTCGACACCTCTCCTCCCGCATTACCCACTCCCCTGCTTAGAATTTCCACCGGGAGCCCGCCGCTCGTTGGCTCGACAAAGCCGCCCGACTCGGAGCCTCCCAGACAGGCCAAGGCCACCACTGACTCCCCGTTCCACCGGGCTTGAGTCTGCCCCCGTCGCCTTGACTCGGAGCACCCTGCTGATCAAGCAATCCCTTGGACCTCCTGTGACCTAGGGTTCAGCGACTTCGCCGGAGGAGGTGAGCCGCTCGATCACTTGAACGTTCCAGATAGCGCCACGTCGCCCCGCCTGCTGTCCGTAATTCAAATCCAGCCCGTAGCGATACTGGGCCGGCCCATCTCCCTCTCCCGCTGTGCAGCCCACCTAGTTTCCCGCCTAAGCCCACAATTCAAATAAAAGAATTTCGAATTTAATTATTTCTTCTCAGATGCTGTTTTGAAAATTAAATAGAATAAAATCTACCAAACCAAATTGAACAAATTTTATATATTTGGAAACCTTGATAAATTATCTACAATACTACACTGGCCTCAACCTTAGATTTATTGAAGAATAAATGTGATAAAATAAACAAGGCAGGGCCTTTTTCCACTTCAATTAATTATTAAAAATTAAATAAAAATGCTTTTAAGTTGAAACCAACTCTCCAAAATCATAGTTCACCATATCTATCTAAATCTGTAAAAATATTGCATAGTTGTTTGTATGATCATGGCTTTGTTTAAAAATTGGCCCTATGGCTATTTCTAGTTCATTTTAAATAAACCCATCATTTAATTAAAAAGTATGAGAGCCTCTCTCTCATTTAAATCTTGTCTCAACTAAGTTAATATGAGGTAGAGACCATGGTCAATTAAAACTCATATTAAAATTAGTTGATGATATTAAACCATTGCAATGTGTTATTAAAATGGTATGAGGTGCTCCTCACCTCACTTAAATCATTTTCTTAAATGATAAGTGTGAAGAGGGTGACTTTGGTCAACCTAGGTCACATATTATTCATGAGAGAAATTAACTCTTAATAAGATAATGAGGGGAAATTATGGTCTCAAAATAAATAAATAGAATCACTAATAAATATTACAATGAGAGAAAATTATTTCTCAAAGAATTAAATAGAAACCCTAAATTAATATTTGTAATGAAAGGAAATTATTATTTTTCTTTAAAAGAAAACAAAGTCAACCAACATAATAATGATATGGTGATGCTAGAATAGTTTGTGTGAGTCATTTGTGTGATTAGTCTAGCACTTAAGTATTGTTTGGTGATTGTGTCCTCGTATTCGTTTATAGACGCTAGTACAGGAGACTATCAAGAGGAGGAGTTTTCTACCAAGAGGAAGAAGAAGAGAACTTTGATCAATACAATCAAGGCAAGCTAATATTCTTGCAAAAGTGCAAAGCTCTACTAGAGCAAGGCACACTCACCAATTACTTTATGCTTCATGATCCCATCCCAAGTTTTATTCTTACAAGCTTTTACTTTAATTATTATAACTTGATTTTATAGTTAACTTTGGTCTAGAGATAGAGTACTACAAAGAGTATCAAAGTTAGCCTAGAACAATCAAAGCTAGTTAGCACCCCTCATGACTAGTTGCTAGTGCTAAATAAATAAAATTGACTACTTTAGATGGGAACTTGTGAAATGAAATGACTTTGGAAAACCTTGGAATGAGAAGTCATTCTATTGAAAGATTTTGAAGGTGAATGTGAATTGTGAATGACATTGTGAACTTTACAAAAACTGATGGTTGGGTTCGGATACGATACCATTCCAATTTCAAGTACCCCCACAATACATGATTATGGGTAGGGCTTAAGTGGAAGTTTATGTATCTTAGTATAGGTTCCCTCTAAACAAGCGTCATCGGGGTTATGCCAAGGCTGCCTCCAAAATATGAAATGATGAGAAATGACGTGAATGAGGTGAATGTCCCATTAAACCATCGTTCCCCGAGGCAGTATGCATCTTCATTGGGAGGTAAGCTCATAAGGAGAGGTGCTTATACTATAGTGTGGCGAGGTTATGGTTGGTAGTCACAGTGTGATAAGTGGGAACCGATTAACCCTGACGGATTATTGCAAATATTGTGGCACAAGTGTGCGACCTCTGCCCAGTGTAGAACTATTAAAATAGCCGTGTCCACGATTAGGACAGTGGAAAAGCCATCTTGCTCGTCATCAGACCATTTTCAAAAATGTGACCTATGACTTGTGACTTGAATTGAAAAGGGTGAATGGTGACTTTGACTCGCATCACAACAAAGTTGTGGGAATGACACTAATGTTCCCACTTGAGTTAATTAGCAAATGAAGAGGCTTTTACTAAATGCTTATGAAATAAAATTGGTTTTATGCAAATAAACTTAGAGCTTAGCACCCCCTTACTATAGTTGATAGTGCTTACATTAGTATTTGCGGGTACTTTAAAGTACTCATGGCTTTATCCCTGGCTATCCAAATGGCCAGACTATGAAGAGGAACAACAGTCTGAGGAAGATGGACGGCAGGACGTCTACGACAACTAGGATCACTCCTGACGTCACAGTTGCCTGTGGAATAGATGGACCACGCCGTTACTTCGCTTCCGCTATGTGTTTTGTAATAGGATCTCTAGATCCACTATGATGTATTAAGACTGGATCATGTGATCCCTCTATGTAAGACAATTATGTGATGTAATGAATGATGTGTTGTGATATCAATCTATTATGTCTCGCAAAACAATATTCATGGGATTGCGATGAATGGCATAATAGGCATCCGGACTTAAAAATCCGGGTGTTGACAGTAGCATCCTCCTGTTCTCCGAGCTGATTAGGACAAGGTGCGGGCATTATTAGTACTCTATGCATGAGACTTGCAGCTTGTAGGAAGTATTATGCATAGCATATAATTATTACTACCGTTGACAAAATTGTTTCTATGTTTTTAAAACAAAAGCTCTAGCACAAAAATAGTAATCCATGCTTCCCTATGCGAAAGGCCATTCTTTTACTTTATGTTGAGTCGTTTACCCACTTCTTTCCACCTTAGAAGCAAACACTTGTGTTAGCGTGTGCATTGATTCTTACATGCTTACTTATTGCACTGTTATATTACTCTATGTTGACAAATATCCATGAGATATACATGCAAGTTGAAAGCAATTGTTGAAACTTAATCATCCTTTGTGTTGCTTCAATGCATTCTACTTTGAATTTATTGCTTATGAGT
The DNA here is from genome assembly GCA_030979885.1 of Lolium multiflorum. Lineage (NCBI taxonomy): Eukaryota > Viridiplantae > Streptophyta > Magnoliopsida > Poales > Poaceae > Lolium > Lolium multiflorum. The sequence continues at coordinate 113,231,261 of CM061747.1, read as the reverse complement.
TAGCTCTTATGCAAGTCTTATTGATAATGCTTGTCTTGAAAAGTACTATTCATGAAAAGTTTTGCTATATGATTCATTTGTTTAGTCATTATCTTTATTGGCAATCTTTTGCTTCATATCCTCATCCATCTCATACTTTTAATAATCATTGATATAATCAGATTTTTGTGTTCATGGGGCACACTTTCAACATTGCACTTATTATTTAGTTGATGTCATGTTCTTTTGCTTATGGATGCTAATACGTCTCAAACGTATCTATAATTTCTTATGTTCCATGCTACTTTTATGACAATACTTAAATATTTTATACATACTTTACATCATTGTTACGCATTTTTCGGCACTAACCTATTAACAAGATGCGAAGCGCGATTGCTGTTTTACGGTTTTTGGTTTCAGAAATCCTAGTAAGAAATATTCTCGGAATTAGATGAAATCAACGCTGGGATCCTATTTTCCAGAAGCTTCGGAGAGACGGGATAACGGGGGAGTGAGGCGACGGGCGCCCACACCCGGGCAGCGACGGCAGTGGAGCCCACGCGCCTATGGTGTGGGGCCTAAATGGCCTCACAGCCAGAGCCCTTCGCAGCCTACTTCAAGCCTTCGTCGCGCCCCCTGTACCGAGAGACACGATACGGAAAACCTTCCCGAGACGCCGCCGCCAAGCCCATCTCGGGGGATTCGGAGATCGCCTCAGCACCTATGGGAGGGAATCATCATGGAGGGCTCTACATCATGTGCCCGTATAGGATTGATGTGTGAAGTAGTTCATCCTTGGACTATGGGTCCATAACAGAGTCGCTAGATGGTTGTCTTCTCCGCTTGTGCTATCATTGTTTAGATCTTGTGAGCTGCCTAACATGATCAGATCATCTATTTGTAATGCTACATGTTGTGTTTGATGGGATCCGATGAATCTAGAATGCCTATGTTAAGTTGATTATCAATCTATCATATATGTGTTGTTTATGTTCTTGCATGCTCTCCGTTGCTAGTAGAGGCTCGGCCAAGTTGATACTTGTAACTCCAGAGGGAGTATTTATGCTCGATAGTGGGTTCATGCCTCCATTTAATCTGGGATCGTGGCAGAAGGTTCTAAGGTTGTGGATGTCTTGTGCTACTAGGGATAAAACATCAATGCTTTGTCTAAGGATATTTGTGTTGATTACATTATGCACCATACTTAATGCAATTATCTGTTGTTTACAACTTAATACTGGAGGGGGTGCGGATGTTAACCCGAATGTGGATTATTTAGGCATAGATGCATGCTGGATAGCGGTCTATGTACTTTGTCGTAATGCCCTGATTAAATCACCTAGTAATCATCATTGATATGTATTGAATCTTGATTTGTCAATTGCCCATCTGTAATTTGTTCACCCAGCATGTTAGTTATCTTATTGGAGAGACACCACTACTGTGGACACCGGTCCATTCTTTTACATCGAATACATTCTCCTGCAATTATTGTTCTTTACTGTTCTTTGCAAACAAACACCATCTTCCACTCGATACGGTCAATCCTTTGTTTTCAGCAAACCGGTGAGCAACCTCATTACGTTGGGGCAAAGTATCTTGATTGTGTTGTGCAGGTTCCACGTTGGCGCCGTTTCACGTGTTGCGCCGCACTACCCTCCTCCACCAACAACCTTCACGTGTTCCGGGCTCCTCGGTTCGATAACCTTGGTTTCATACTGAGAGAAACTTGCTTCTATACGCATCATACCTTCCACTTGGGGTTCCCAACGGACCTGTGCTTCGCGCGTAACAGGGGGTTAGGGTTGGGAGGGTTGGGTTGTGTGTTATTATTTTTGCGATTTGATTCCCAGTTAGATTCCCATGTCTATCTTGGTCTTCATACACGCTGTTGTATATCTCCTTTAATTGCTTTCGGGGGTATAGAGAGGTAGCTCGGGAGCTCGTCCGATAAAGGGAGGACAAGCGACAATGAAAAAGAAAGTGTGGTGGGGACTTTACAGAAATTGTGGACTGATTCACCAGCTGGAGGTTCTTCCTTAGATTAACATGTTAGGTATAGCAGCCTAGACAGGGTCACCAAGGGTGTTTGATAGCTCGAGTGGGCTATCTCACCTCATATAAGTTGAGTCCAGCTATGTCCACCACATATGAGTGTGTATTATGGGAAATCCTAGCTAGCGGTATTATGGGCAATGCTAGCTAGCGGTCGACCGTTCACTTTCGACAAAAACGACATTTTCGAACATATGGTAAATTTGGTCGTTTCCCTACTTTCTATTTCAAGCTATGTGCAACGGCCGCGGAGATGAACCAACTGTGTTACGATCACTTTGTTTGTTAGATGGAGACATCACCTCTTTTGTCCAATACAGACAAACGCATTACAAGGAAAAGTGTTAACTTGTTCTAAGCTAAAATAAACCAAACGAACCCACCGAATTAGAACCGCGATGTCCGCCGTTTTTGCCACTTCTCTAATTTTCTAGACTATTTTCTGGCCGATAAATTTAGTGGCGCGAAAATTTGATTTATTTTTACAATTTCTGGTGAAATGCATGTACCATTGTAAGAAACTGTTAAGGTGAGGGAGAATCTCTCCTAATTAGAAAATTCAGACCGTTATATTTATAACAAAATAAATTTTTATTTTACGATTCATTTTCACCAATAAAACGAGATCTTCGAAACTAACACTCATCTTATGTATTTTAACAAAATTTTCGGCCAAACAATTATCAAACCCCGCACGTTATTATAAATGGTAAAAATGTTAAAAAGTTATAGAGTGTAAAAGTTAATTTCATTTAGAAAAAAATTCGGCCTTTTAGCTCACAAATTAACAACCCTCTTCACTCTATTTATCAATATTAAATGTGAAAATTCAACGTACCTAAAATCTAATCTCATTTAGAATATTCTTGGTGACTTCAGTTTAGCTTAGAATTTATCAATCCTCTTCCAACTATTTATCAACGATAAATATAAAAAAATTACAGACCCTAAAAAATTAATTTTATTTAGAATATTTAAGCGATTTTTTAGCTCACAATTTATCAACCATCTACCCACTATTTATCAACGGTAAATATGTACAATTACCTACCTTAAAAGCTAATTTTATTTTGTATATTTTGGCAATTTTTAGCTCACAATTTATCAACCCTCTACCCCGTTATTTATCAATGGTAAATGTGAACAATTACCTACCTGAAAAGCTAATTTTATTTTGAATATTTTCGCGATGTTTAGCTCACAATTTATCAATCCTCTACCCCGTTATTTATCAACGGTAAATGTGAAAAAGTTACCGACCCGATAAGCCAAATTAATTTATAACATTTTTGTGAATTTTTAGCTCGCAATTTATCGGCACTCTACCCCGTTATTTATCAACGGTAAATGTGAAGAAATTAACGACCAGGTAAGCCAAATTAATTTATAATATTTTAAAAACTTTTTTAGCTCACAATTTATGAACGAACTTCCTGTTATTTATAGACGGTAAATGTGGAAAGTTATCGATGCAAAACGCTATTTTATTTATAATATTTTGGCAACTTTTTTTAGCCCACAAGTTATCAACCCACATGCCCGCTATTTATCAATGGTAAAATGTGAAAGTTATCGCTTCCAAAAGTTAATAGAATATATTTTTTTGTGACTTTTGTTGCCAACAAATTATCAACCCTCTAAGCTTTTTTTATCAGCCCTAAAAGTTGAAAAAAAATTGAAATATTTTAGCAAGTTTTTTTAGCTCACAAGTTATCAATCATCTTGCAGTTATTTATCAATGGTAAATGCGAAAAATCACCGATACCAAAAGTTAATTTTATTTTGAATATTTTGTTGATTATTTTAGTTGATAAGTTATCAACCCTTTGCCCGTTATTTATCAATTATAAATGTGAAAATTTTATCGACCCGAAGTGCTTATTTCATTTATAATATTTGGTGATTTTTTACCTCGTAAGTTATGAACCATCTGCCCGTTATTTATCAACGGGTAAATATGAAAAGTAACCAACCCCAAAATATAATTGAGATGAAAAGTGATCTTTATTTGAGTTGCAAGTGCAAGTTTATTTGAATTGCAAGTGGTTTTCCCACCCGTTATTTTTTCCTCCAAATAACCACTAGCCCAAAAAAATAAACTATAAAATAACCTAGTCCAACAAACATGAATCTTGATACTAAAAACACCTTCTAATATAACATAAAAGTAGAGTTTACAAAAGGAAATTTTAAAAAAGAGAATTGTCAAAAAAAACTTGAACCACTGGTTCATGACAAAGGGAAGTAGAAAAATGTTAGTGAGATAACATGAATTTTAATACAAAAATAACTAAAAAATAGTAGTTGAAATAACATGAATTTTGATACAAAGTAACAAAAATAGAAAATTAGAATTGAGGAAACCGAATTGCGGGCGGGCAAGTGTTGTACGCAAGGAAAAAAATCACGTAATGGCCAGCCCAAACGCGTGAAAACTGAAAAGGAATTGAGAATAACGAAGCAGGGGTGCTCACCTCGCGCTGCAGTGCATGTCGCATGAAAAAGGAAAGAAAGGCAGCATGCAGCAGCTTCTCACCGTCGCGATAAAAAAGAAGAAGATTAGGGCATGCACAATGATGTACAATTAGCCGTCTGTAGCAATTGCTATATAGAAAGTTATATGATGTGGAAGCAAGAGAACATGCAAAACGGGTGAGTCCGTCTACAGTAATACCGACGATCTATTAGCATCAAAATCGCTGGCTACAGACATCTGTTTTCTTGTTGTACTAGACCATGATAGCGCGCGTTGCTGCGCCCGTCACTTAAAAGATGTAATAGTAGGACTTCAAAAAAAAATACACAGAAATTTAGAAAGTACATGGATATTATTAAGTTTGTTAGTTTCGAAGGAAATAACGTTATGGACCATAGACCTGAAAAGAAACCAAAATAGACGGGAAGAGGAAAGCACAAACTGCATTCAAATATTGGTGAATAATTCTGTAAATAATGCAAAATCAAAGGACAATAGTGGTCAACCTTCAAGGGCAACTTACAAATTACCAAGTAGGAAAAAAGTTTCCGAAAATTGTGCATTGAGAAAGAAAGACATCTCATTTAGAAAATAGGACAATTGCATATACGTGCATTAGAAACATGATCTGCAAACGTACTGTCTTATACATAGCAACTACAAATGTGCAATATCATTGAAAAGTATAATCCCTTACATGATGTAGAAGGATACATTCCTTGTTAAAATACATAAGGTGGACAAATCTTCATACAGAGTACAATGTGCTAAAGCTTGTTAAATAGGAAAAGAAACAATTATCTTGATCGTGCAAATGAACGAGAAAATATACGGAGACCACCATGAATAATACTTCACCTGATAAAATTGAACCGGTACTTTTTATCTATTTTCTGTGATACAATATGCTAAATTTTCCTCAATAAGAAAAGAAACAAGAACTGAAAAAGAAAATATATGCAGAAATATTAATAGGGATTAAGTTGCTAAGGATGGTATTCCTTATGTAACTAAACCCATGAAATGCATACAAGACAAGAAGATTTCTACAATGTAGAATTATAGTGTAAATTCTATGGCCACTGATGGAAGGCTAATTGCCTTAACTTAAATAAGAAAAATCATCTCCAAGTGGTGTTGACAAAATCTGAAGGAGATGATTGAGAAGATCGGACTAAACATCACGGTTTCTTAAACTTCCAAAAATTGCATACACCTCGTCGAGGCTTGCTCCCTGTAAATCTACCTGCCTCTTAGTCTCATTGGTACCTCACCTGCAAAAAAACATTAACAGTCCAACCTCCCAACATGGAATCTGAAAATAATAATATTAGTATGCAAAGGTGATTTTAGCACAATCAGAACATATGATATAAGAAATTGCACAAAAAGTACAGTAAACAATGATCCAAAGTGGAGCAAAACTACACAAGTCCGAACCTGAAATGTAATATAAAGGGAGGGGTTAACAAAGACCTAACAAGGAATTGGCCAGAGGAATTTTGGGAAATCATCTTGCACCAATTTGTTGATACACGCCATGCACTATAAGGAAGTCTCGCGTTGAAGCATGGTCATGCGTCAAACATATCAAGAAAAAAACCAACGTTAATGATAGACAAATATGCAGGAGTGGAAGATAAGGAATCAGTATGGTACACATGTACAACAAAGGCTGTGAGAAAACATGGGACTATATTAAGTCCAACAGCAAAGAGGTGGTAAATCTCTGCACATATCAAATTGTGCTGAATGCCTGCAAAAAAATCATAGAGAAGATAGAGAGGCGACTTAAAGTTACAGAGGGAGATGCTAAACACGAGAGAGACATCTTTTTTGACTTCTGATTACGTGCGTAAACGAGAGAGACATCTGATGTGGATAGAAGGTGAATGCCTGACTTCAGTGCAGGGGTCGTCCGGCCGGAGTTCACAACATGGATGCCAAGTTGCCAACCCACAAGTGAGTCTAAATCAACGAAGAATAAGGAAATCCAGGCATGGGAGAAGCGGTGAAAAGGGCTGCAAGCCGCAGAGCATGTTGGCCATTGCAATTGTTCAGGGCGTTCCCAAAAAATGTTCAGGCGCACCATACCAATACATATAATTAGAACCATCCTCCAATAATTCCCCAAGAAATTGACCGGATTAGGATGAACACTTAGAGTGATAGCACCTGAAAGTTGAGAACGGAAATTAGAAAAATCACAAATAAAATAATAAATGGGGAGAAGGGGACTATCGGCCCTCAAAATGTAGACAAAAGATGAACATAGCAACCAAGCCAACCATCCGTCCCAGGCGAGTGGCGCGAGGGGCCAATCTTATATAGGCACACGAAGTTCAATACTGTAGGATTAATTAGGTAACGCGACGTAACGTACCTCCACCATCCCTAACCGAAGAGTGGCGAGCCTCAACATCCAGTAAATGCAATCAGAAACTGATGCTTTATTGCTCGCTGGCGGACCAGCTTCGCTCGCGATGCTTCAATGAATCGCCATGAGGAGCTCCGCATGGCGCGCTTATTGATCCGAGAACCCTTCTCCAGCAGGGAACGTCAACTGTGTATGATTGCTTAGTGGCAATGGGCTTAATGTGGAAAGAATAGAAAAGCGGCCAGGCCAGCATCAGCCCGTTTGAAGGTGTTAACGGCCCGATTAACCAGAGAAAGTTCTGGTCGATCTATACAGTAGCGGCCCTTATAACATTTAGCGGGCCTCTTAACGCGAATTACGTGAGAATCGATTCCAGTGACGCTTCGGCTCAACGTGAATATCTTACCGTTTAGGTACACGATCGGACGGTTCAAGACGCAAATTCGCTGAGGAGGGGTCCTAGTAGTTCCATTTTAGTGTTACTTAATGGCATCTGTTGAGTGTCAGTGGGATCGTGCACCCTGCTGCATCCAACCAGGCGTTCCTAATTTAAAGGCAGTTAGGCTATTACAGATAGCCAAAAAAGATAGCCGGTTGTGGAAAATATTCTTAGCGTTGTGACGTTGTCTATAGATGATGTGGATTGATACTACAGACATCATCCATCGAAACTGTTTGTACATACCCTGAGCTAGTTGGAGGGATTAGCTGAACGAGCCGCACGTGCGCGGGCTCTGCGTGGAAAACCAACCGCTTGGGTGGTCAGCCGCTAGAAAGGGAATTCTGTGTATTATTGTGTTATGTTTGGTAGGTTGTATGAGTTGAGCCGAGCTCAGTTGAGATCCTATTTGATTGTCCTGTATGACTTGAACTATGCCATAAAAAGATTTAAAAAAGCAATCAGGTCCCTCAGGAATAATATTGAAAAGCAATCGGGCCCCTAAATGAGAAGCCCAATCGGATCTAGGAGGCCGCGTATCATCCCGCCAGAAAGGCGGTCGAGGGCTCGCCTCCCTCATAGGTGGGGCCGCTCCTCCTGCCGCTCGATTGCCGAACAAGGCCAAGAGAAGCGCGGTCAGAGAGGGATAGATAAGGTGATAACTGCAAGAACACAGATCAGTTGTAGCTAGTTTCGAAATAAGAGTATCGAACCACGAGGAGCTACTGGTTATGGTCTAATGCTCCTTTCTACTTTCTACTAAAGATTACTTAATATTTTTTCTCTAATCTCAAAATGCTTAATGGGGTGTTGTAAATGGTGGCAAATAAAGTAAATAAAGCAGTAAAAACGTTATAAGAAATCGGTTGAAACTTAATGAGACAAACTTTATAAGAAATCGGTTGAAACTTAATGAGACAAAATGTTCTCAGGGATTATTGGATCCACCTCGAGCACTAGGATTCATGTTAATTAAGATAAAATATGCTTTTAAGCATGTTGTGTGTGGGAAAGCTCCGTAATAAAATGCGCCTAGAAAGCCATCGGTCATCGCATCTCTAAATAACCACAGCAACTAGCCTTCTGCAAGCCACATATTGACTATTGCTATTAAGGGGTTCACCCCGCGGTTGTCGATATGAGATTTGTGAATCCTTCTTATCCCCCTAATTCATGTGTCAAAGCATCGATATGGTAATGTCACTTCCCGTCGTTCACTTTACCACAGTTCAAAGAGTAGTTCCCTCTCAAGACCATCAGAATATATTACATGGTGCACAACACGTAATATCAAGAGAGAAAACTAACACACATTAATACTTAAAATCATAGATCATCTTAGATTTATCTCATATTCATGCTAGGGTTTCTCCATCTCCCCAAGAACTAATGGGACTACTCACACATGGAGACAATCAAGAACATCATCATAATCTTGTGGATGAAATTAAAGGAACGGAATGAATTCGAATACAAATCCACAATAGCAATCAAGATTAAAACTATGGTTGGAGGATGATGATGTTGGAGGTGAAACGGTTGATGATGATCAAGGGGATGATGCCTTGTCCTCCGAGGATCCACATAGCAGCCCGGATCTTGTCTTCTCCAAAGTTCCTTCTTGAGATCTGGTCTGGGACGGTATTTCTCGGTTTCGCAGAGTTGTGTGTGTCTCATCTTTGATCCGTCCGCGGCAGGTGAAAATATTTGACGAGGCGGTGCTTCTGGAGGGTGGTACGGGTGGGCCTTGCCCGTAGCGATGTCCGTTAAAGCTCCTGAAAGTTGTCCTCGCATTGTCCTTTTGCCCAGGTGCATGATTAAGTGCAAAAATGATTTCTACCACGTCAAAATGCCAGAAAATGACAGTTTTCATTGATATTTCATCATTGTTTATTATTTTGAGATCCTGTGTAGACAAGCATAAAAGGGCGCGGCAGCACGGTGAAATAAAAAAATCCTACCACTACTCGATGATATCTTGATAAAATAACAATGTAAAACATGCTAAAAATGCACTCATCAACTTCCCCAAGCTAGACTCTTGCTCGTCCCCGAGCAAGATAGAAGCTTAATGGACAGAGTCATCTTTGTTCATGAAGCGAGAGTCGATAAAACAAATGAGACATTTTCAAGAACGAAGATTATAATATCGGATGTAAAACTAGAGCATGAATGACACCATACTATTCTCAAACTCAAATGACTTAAAGGCCTCCACACCTTTCAAGGTTTAATAAAAGACAAGAAGATTACTTTATCTAAATATCATAAAATCATGAAGTTAGCTTTTCTTCATGGATCTTGCTAGTAACTTTTTCTTTTTGCACTTCTTCTTTCTTCCCTTCCTTTTATTTTTTATTTTTTCTTTCTTTCTTTGTTTTCCTTTTTCACATGAAGGAACCAATGATCATAAAATACCTTGTAAATAATTTTCTTATATCCTATCAAAGCTTTCTGGTGTGGAGGACCATAAAATCATTATGATGATGCAAGTACAATTATATTCATCATAATTCATACATCTAATGCAATAATCATAATTCAATCACACTTCAGAGAAGATAATAGTTCAAGATTCATTGGATAAAAATCATTCACTTTCCGAGGGAAACTAAACAAGTGCTAATGCAATCCTTATCGAAATTCGAACTAAATGCATGATGGGAAGTAAATATTCAAACTAAAAGGGATAGATTACGAGGTGTTATAGATCTCCCCAAGATTGGAATCAACCAGGTGGGATCAAATAATCCTTGCGATTATTTGATCTGTATTCTGCTTCAAGATGGAGGGATGGCGTTGGAGAAGGCTGCACGGAACTTCATGTTGGACTCCTCTAGAGAAGATATGCGACGGGTAGCTCTCTGCAATTCAGAGCGTGTGGAGTTCACTGCTTCACTCATTGCCTTCACAACTTTATCGAGTTCCTTCTTTTCAGCCAAGTCCAAGAGACGCCAACGCACCACCTCCCGATGGATAAGATCATGATTTTGATGCTTTTCCAGCAGGCTAATGCGTAGCTTAGTCCTCATAGGCGGCTTGATTGGTGAAGCAGTTTCATCCTTGAGTACGAAGCCCCACCCATCCATGGGCTTCACACGGATGCCAGCGTTCAGCGTCATCTTCTTTGTTGTGGAAGTATGGGTGGTAGTCTCTTCATAAGCTCCTGCATCAACACCACTATACATATGTTTTCGCGACGCATAGTGAGTGGCGATGAGCTTCAGGGATTCCACGCGCCATTTCCCGTGCGGCTTCTTGGCTTCTTCCTCGTCTTCTGGAGTCACCATAGCCATGCATGGTTGCGCACAACCACATGGAGCTGGGGTCATGAATGGCTGGTAGTCTTCATCATACGAGTCATAGGATATCTCGCGCTTCCTCGGGCTAAGACTCTGAGCTTCATGCTTGTCATCCTCTTGAGACGAGGTCTGGAAGCTATCCCATGATGGAGGCATGAGGCCGAAAGGCTTCCCTTTTCCTGGAGCTATGTAACGCATCTGGTGGTGAATATCTGAAAGGATGAAGAAGGAGAGGCTTTGGGAGGCTTTATTAGGGGTGAAGCAGAAAGAAATCTCGTGGGTTTGGAGTTTATGGTGGCACAGAAAAAGAATCCCAACCTATTAGAAAGATATAAACTTCGAAAATGAAATTCTGGGCGGCACGGCGGTTTGCAGTACGAGCGCAGACCGTATCGTCCGCCCGTAACCGACGTCCTGCCAAAATTCAGAACAGACAAAGTCGGTTTGAGGCTTTGGTACGGGCGGATTTGCACCGTACCGTATGCCCGTACCGATTTACCGACATAAGAAAAGCGACGAATTTTTTTTTTACTCAAGATCAAAAACGAAGAAAAAGCTTCTGCAACTTTACCCACCGGCCGTACGGGCATAAATGACCGTACCGCCCGCCCGTACGCCAGTCAAGATTATAAAACATATTTTGAAGAGAGTTTCTTGTAAATTTAGATCTTGATGGAACGCAAATGTCCTTACCCCACCTCCCGTACATGGGACAAGTTTAGAAAACAAGTTTCGATGAAAACTAGTATGAGGGCATCCAGTCGTACCGTCCGCCCGTACCGAGGTCGCAATAATTCCAATCATCTCAGAAAACTATAAGGACCTCGAAAATGCATACAAAAAAACAAAAAACTAGAAACTTCAAACCAATAAAATCAAAGAAAACTCTCTTGCAACAATTAGGAGTAAAACATACCGTACTTTCTTAACCATCATATTTTTCCTCTCCTTCTTCCATAGATGGTGGGTAGCAAATTCTTGCATGCACCATCACAAAGAATAGAAGAAACTCCTTCACAAAGATGAAGTGTACCTGGTGGAACAAAGACTATAGATATGCTACATGGTAGTGTTTCTTTGTCCACGGATTCTCGATCTTTGAGTCATTCTTCACTTCTTTGTATAATCTACAAATCAAATTCTTGCGAAAGAAAATTCCACTGGATCATTCTAGGCTTAACATCAGACCTTTCAAGGATTTCTTTCAAACCCATACAATCAGTGTATACTCTAACTTTTGAGTCAGTGATATACGATCTAAACTTTTCACAGGCGAAGACAACTGCAAAAAACTCTTTTTCTACTAAGGGATAATTTATTTGTGCATCATTTAGAGTCCGGCTAGCATGATGGATGATATTAGCTTCATCACCAACAAAGTGATTCCAACAGATTCATGGTTTGCCTCACAAAGTAGATCGAAAGGTTTCTTCCAATTAGGTGGTTGTATCATAGGAGCTTTAAGTAGAGCTTGCTTAAGAATGTTGAAAGCATTGAGACAATTTTCATCAAACTTAAACCGAACATCTTTTTGTAAACGATTGGTAAGGGGTCTTGATATGTTGCAAACATATCTATAATTTTTGATGCTCCATGATTGTTTTACACCAATTTCTATATGTTTTGTTTATACTTCGTGGAACTTTTATGCATTTTCTGGAACTAACCTATTGACAAGATGCCATTGTCGGTTCTGTTTTACTGCTGTTTTTGTATTTCAAAAGTTGTACGGAAATATTCTCGAGTGGATGAAACAAAGTCGAAGTTCCCATTTGTTAACGAAGACAAAGTCCCGGAAGGAGAGAGGGAGACGAGCCGGGGAGCGGCCACACACGCCAGGCGCGGGCCACCCCTGGCGCGCCTAGGGGTGGTGTGGGCCCTCGGCGCCACCGACCTCGCCCGCCCTATACATTCATTGGGAGAAACCTAAATACCGAGCCTCCATCCCATTAAAAGTTCCGTCGCGCGCCATCGTCGACCCTAGCTCGGGAGGGTTACGAAGCTCTTCTCGGCACCCTGTCAAGAGGAAGAATCACCGAAGGCTTCTACATCACCATGCCCGCCTCCGAAGTGATGTGTGAGTAGTTCATCTCTAGACTACGGGTCCATAGCAGTAGCTAGATGGTTGTCTTCTCCACTTTATGCTTCATGTTTAGATCTTGTGAGCTTCCTATCGTGATCAAGATCATATTTATGTAATGCTACATGTTGTGTTGCTGGGATCCGATGAATATTGAATACTATAGTTGAGATTGATTACATACTTTTCATATGTTATTTGTGATCCTGCATGCTCTCCGTTGCTAGTAGATGCTCTGGCCAACTATGTGCTTGTGACTCCAAGAGGGAGTATTTATGCTCGATAGTGCGTTCATGCCTTTAGTAATCTGGGAGAGTGACAATAACTTCTAAGGTTGTAGATGTGTTGCTTCTACTAGGGAGAAAACAACAATGCTTTGTCCAAGGATAATTCTATTGTTTCCTTTACACACTTTACTTAATACAATCATCTGTTGCTTGCAACTTAATACTGAAAGGGGTGCGGACGCTAACCGGAAGGTGGATTATTATTCATAGACGCAATTGGATTACGGTCTATGAATCTTGTTGTAATGCCCAAATGAATCTCATAGTAATCATCTTGTCATGTATGGTCTTTATTCTGTCAATTTGTAATTTGTTCACCCATCATGTTATTTATCTTTATGGAGAGACACCTCTAGTGAACTATGGACCCCGGTCCTTTATTTTACACTGATAAATTCATCTAATGCTAACACCTGTTCTGTTTACTTACTGCAAGCAATGTTCTCTTTATTTCACTGCAAACAAACATCTCTTTCCACACTATACGTCTAATCCTTTGTTTTCAGGAAAACCGGTGAGATTGACAACCTACCTATAAGTTGGGGCAAAGTATTTTGGTTGTGTTGTGTGCAGGTTCCATGTTGTTGCTGACACCGGTAGTGCAATCTGCCAAAGTCATCTAACAACACCTTCAGAAGTGATTTCTTTCTCCTACTAGTCAATTAAACCCTGGTTTCTTACTGAGGGAAAAATGTTGTTGTGCTCATCATACCTTTCTCTTGGGGTTTCCCAACTGCGTGCTTGATACGTCTCCAACGTATCGATAATTTCTTATGTTCCATGCTACTTTATTGATGATACCTACATGTTTTATGCACATTATATGTCGTATTTGCATTTACGGAACTAACCTATTAACAAGATGCCGAAGTACCAGTTGTTGTTTTCTGCTTTTTTTGGTTTCAGAAATCCTAGTAACGAAATATTCTCGGAATTGGACGAAATCACGGGGGTCCTATTTTTGCACGAAGCTTCGAGAAGACCGAGGGGAGTCGAAGTGGGGCCACGAAGGGCCGACACCATAGGGCGGCGCGACCCAGGCCTTGGCCGCGCCGACCTGTGGTGTGGGGCCCTCGTGTGGCCCCACGTTGCCCTTTCGCCTGCTTAAAGCCTCTGTCGCGGAAACCCCGGTAGCGAGAGCCACGATACGGAAAACCTTCCGAGACGCGCCGCCGCGGTCCCATCTCGGGGGATTCAGGAGATCGCCTCCGGCACCCTGCCGGAGGATTCATCTCCCGGAGGACTCTTCATCGCCATGATCGCCTCCGGAGTGATGAGTGAGTAGTTCACCTCTGGACCATGGGTCCATAGCGGTAGCTAGATGGTCGTCTTCTCCTAATTGTGCTTCATTGTTGGATCTTGTGAGCTGCCTAACATGATCAAGATCATCTATCGTAATTCTATATGTTGTGTTTGTCGGGATCCGATGGATAGAGAATACTATGTTATGGTGATTATCAATCTATTGTTTATGTGTTGTTTATGATCTTGCATGCTCTCCGTTATTAGTAGAGGCTCTGGCGTTTGTACTCTTAACTCCAAGAGGGAGTATTTATGCTCGATAGTGGGTTCATGCCTTCATTGACACTTGGGACAGTGACGAGAAAGTTCTAAGGTTGTGATGTCTGTTGCCACTAGGGATAAAACATTGATTCTATGTCTAAGGATGTAGTTATCGATTACATTCGCACCATACTTAATGCAAATGTAAACCTTAGCAACTTAATACGGAATGGGGTTCGGATGATAACCTGAAGGTGGACTTTTAGGCATAGATGCAGTTGGATGGCGGTCTATGTACTTTGTCGTAATGCCGGATTAAATCTCACTATATTTATCATATCATGTATATGCATTGTTATGCCCTTCTCTATTTGTCAATTGCCCGACTGTAATTTGTTCACCCAACATGCTTTTATCTTATGGGAGAGACACCTCTAGTGAACTGTGGACCCGGTCCTATTCTTTACATAGCATATAATCTGTGTTTTTACTATTTTCTTGCAAACAATCATCTTCCACTCGATACGCTTAATCCTTTATTCTGACAAGCCGGTGAGATTGACAACCTCAACATTTCGTTGGGGCAAAGTACTTTAGTTTTGTTGTGCAGATTCCACGTTGGTACGGGAATCCCTATTGTTGCGCCGCATCACATTTCGCCACCATCAACCTTCAACGTGCTTCTTGGCTCCTCCTGGTTCGATTAAACCTTGGTTTCATACTGAGAAACTTTTCTATATGCATCATACCTTCCACTTGGGGTTCCCAACGGACGTGTGCATCTACGCGTATCAAGCTAAATTTCTAGCGCCGTTGGGGATCAAGACACGCTGCAAGGGAGTCTCCACTTCTCAATCTCTTTACTTTGTTTTTGTCTTGCTTTATTTTATTTACTACTTTGTTTGCTGCACCTAAACAAACACACAAAAAATTAGTTGCTAGTTTTACTTTATTCTTGTCTTGCTCTCTATATCGAAAACACAAAAAATTAGTTACTTGTCTTTACTTTATTTGCCTAGTTTACTTTATTGCTATTAAAATGAGTAATCCTGAAGTTGAAGTTCGTTCTTTTAAGCAACAAGGTGGAGAAAGTTTTAAAGATGCTTGGTATAGAATTAGTAATGCTCATCAAAGGTGCATTAAGAAACACTCCACCACTATCCTTCTTAGGAACTTTTATGTTGGTTTATCTAGTTGGAATAGGTATGTTCTTGATACTCTTTCGGGAGGCAATTTCCTAGGTACTCCGCTTTAGAAGCTAGTTGCATCATTGAGAGTCTAGTTGGAATACCACCTGTTAATGAAGTTAAAATTGAAATCTCTCTTGAAGATGTTATGAGAAAATTGGAAACTATAGAGAAAAAAATTTCAAGTGTTGAAACTAAATTGGAAATGTTATTTGATAAAACTTATGAACTTGATAAATCCTTAGGAGGAATTGATGAAAGAATTAGTGTCCTAGGAACTTGTGTTATCCATGATAATCAAACCAATAGGATTGATGAACTTGAAAAAGCTATGGGAACCTTGGGTTCAACATTTTCTTCTCTCAAGTATAATGAGAAAGCTTATGTGGGTAAAGAGCAAAAATTCATGTACGCCTCTAAAGTGCCTAAACAAAAAATTTTCTAAAACCCCTACACCTACACCATAGAAATTTAGATAATGGAGCACCTAAAGTACCCTCTGCAACAAGTTGTGTTTGCATGAAAAATAATAATGTTGATGCTTCTACTCTCGATGTTACTTGATTTGCACTTTCTGCGCCTAGCTGAAAGGCGTTAAAGAAAACGCTTATGGAAGACAACCCATGTTTTTACTACAGTACTTTGTTTTATATTTGAGTCTTGGAAGTTGTTTACTACTGTAGCAACCTCTCCTTATCATGTTTTTGTGCCAAGTAAAGTTTCTATGTCAAAGTTGATGTTATATTTGGGATCGCTGCGCAGAAACAGCATTGATGTCTGTCACGAATCTGGGCACAGGCCTCTGTAGAAAATTCGAAAAAATCTGCCAATTTACGAGCGTGATCCTCAGATATGTACGCAACTTTCATTAGTTTTGAGTTTTCCATTTGAGCAAGTCTGGTGCCATCTTTAAATTCGTCTTTACGTTTTTGACAGATTCTGCCTTTTATTTCGCATTGCCTCTTTTGCTATGTTGGATTTATTTCTTTGATCCATTAATGTCCAGTAGCTTTATGCAATGTCCAGAAGTGTAAAGAATGTTTGTGTCACCTCTGAATGTGTGAATTATTAATTGTGCACTAACCCTCTAATGAGTTTGCTTGAAGTTTGGTGTGAAGGAAGTTTTCAAGGGTCAAGAGAGGAGTATGATATACTATGATCAAGAGGAGTGAAAGCTCTAAGCTTGGGATGCCCCGTGGTTCTGCATATTTTAAGAAGACTCAAGCATCTAAGCTTTGGGATGCCCAAGGCATCTCCTTCTTCATCGACAACATCATCAGGTTCCTCCCTGAAACTATATTTTTATTCGGTCACATCTTGTGTTCTTTACTTGGAGCGTCGGTTTGTTTTGTTTTTGTTTTGTTTGAATAAAATGGATCCTAGCATTCACTTTGTGGGAGAGAGACACGCTCCGCTGTCGCATATGGACAAATATGTCCTTAGGCTTTACTCATAATGTTCAAGCGAAGTTTCTTCTTCGTTAAATTGTTATATGATTGGAATTGGAAAATGCTACATGTAGTAATTCTAAAATGTCTTGGATAATGTGATACTTGGCAATTTTTGTGCTCATGTTTAAGCTCTTGCATCATACTTTGCACCCATTAATGAAGAAATACATAGAGCTTGCTAAAATTTGATTTGCATATTTGGTCTCTCTAAGGTCTAGATAATATCTAGTATTGAGTTTTGAACAACAAGGAAGACGGTGTAGAGTCTTATAATGTTTACAATATGTCTTTTATGTGAGTCTTGCTGCACTGTTCATCCTTGAGTTTGCTTCAAATAACCTTGCTAGCCTAAACCTTGTATCGAGAGGGAATACTTCTCATGCATCCAAAATCCTTGAGCCAACTACTATGCCATTTGTGTCCACCATACCTACCTACTACATGGTATTTCTCCGCCATTCCAAAGTAAATTGCTTGAGTGCTACCTTTAAAATTCCATCATTCACCTTTGCAATATATAGCTCATGGGACAAAATAGCCTTAAAAACTATAGTAGTATTGAATATGTACTTATGCACTTTATCTTTTATTAAGTTGCTTGTTGTGCGATAACCATGCTTAGGGGAACGCCATCAACCATTGTTGAATATCATGTGAGTTGCTATGCATGTCCGTCTTGTCTGAAGGATCTATCACCTTAGTGGTTGGAGCATGCAAAATTGTTAGAGAAGAACATTGGGCCGCTAAAGCCATGAATCATGGTTGAAGTTTCAGTTTTGGACATATATCCTCAATCTCATATGAGAATAATAATTGTTGCTACATGCTTATGCATTTAAGAGGAGTCCATTATCTGTTGTCCATGTTGTCCCGGTATGGATGTCTAAGTTGAGAATAATCAAAGCGAGAAATCCAAAATGCGAGCTTTCTCCTTAGACCTTTGTACAGGCGGCATGGAGGTACACCTTTGTGACACTTGGTTGAAACATGGCATGCAAAGATCCGGTAGTCCAAACTAAGTAGGACAAGGTGCGGGCACTATTAGTATACTATGCATGAGGCTTGCAACTTGTAAGATATAATTTACATAACTCATATGCTTTATTACTACCGTTGACAAAATTGTTTCATGTTTTTTTTTTTTTTGCTCTAGCACAAATACAGCAATCGATGCTTTCCTCTTTGAAGGACCTTTCTTTTACTTTTATTGTTGAGTCAGTTTACCTATCTCCCTCCACCTAAGAAGCAAACACTTGTGTGCTGTGCATTGATTCCTACATACTTACATATTGCACTTGTTATATTACTTTATGTTGACAATATCCATGAGATATACATGTTATAAGTTGAAAGCAACCGCTGAAACTTAATCTTCCTTTGTGTTGCTTCAACACCTTTACTTTGATTTATTGCTTTATGAGTTAACTCTTATGCAAGACTTATTGATGCTTGTCTTGAAGTACTATTCATGAAAAGTCTTTGCTTTATGATTCACTTGTTTACTCATGTCATTACCTTTGTTTTGATCGCTGCATTCATTACATATGTTTACAAATAGTATGATCAAGATTATGATGGCATGTCACTTGAGAAATTATCTTTGTTATCGTTTTACCTGCTCGGGACAAGCAGCTAAGGGGGATCTGATACGTCTCCAACGTATCGATAATTTCTTATGTTCCATGCTACTTTATTGATGATACCTACATGTTTTATGCACATTATATGTCGTATTTTGCATTGGAACTAACCTATTAACAAGATGTGAAGAGAGTTGCTGTTTATCTTTGTTTTTGGTTTCAGAAATCCTAGGAAATATTCTCGAAATTGGACGAAATCACCACCCGGGGTCCTATTTTTGCACGAAGCTTCCGAGGACCGGAGGAGTCGAAGTGGGGCCACGAGGCCGACACCATAGGGCGGCGCGGCCCAGGCCTTGGCCGCGGGACCTGTGGTGTGGGGCCCTCGTGTGGCCGTTCTTTGCGCCGCCTTAAAGCCTCCGTCGCGGAGCCCCAGCCGAGAGCCCGATACGGAAAACCTTCCGGAGACGCCGGCCGCGCATCCCATCTCGGGGGATTCGGGAGATCGCCTCCGGCACCCTGCGGAGAGGGGATTCATCTCCGGAGGACTCTTCATCGCCATGATCGCCTCCGGAGTGATGAGTGAGTAGTTCACCCCTGGACCATGGGTCCATAGCGGTAGCTAGATGGTCGTCTTCTCCTAATTGTGCTTCATTGTTGGATCTTGTGAGCTGCCTAACATGATCAAGATCATCTATCTGTAATTCTATATGTTGTGTTTGTCGGGATCCGATGGATAGAGAATACTATGTTATGGTGATTATCAATCTATTGTTTATGTGTTGTTTATGATCTTCCATGCTCTCCGTTATTAGTAGAGGCTCTGGCCAAGTTTGTACTCTTAACTCCAAGAGGGAGTATTTATGCTCGATAGTGGGTTCATGCCTTCATTGACACCTGGGACAGTGACAGAAAGTTCTAAGGTTGTGATGTGATGTTGCCACTAGGGATAAAACATTGATTCTATGTCTAAGGATGTAGTTGTTGATTACATTACGCACCATACTTAATGCAATTGTCGGTGCTTAGCAACTTAATACGGAATGGGGTTCGGATGATAACCTGAAGGTGGACTTTTTAGGCATAGATGCGGTTGGATGGCGGTCTATGTACTTTGTCGTAATGCCGGATTAAATCTCACTATATTTATCATATCATGTATATGCATTGTTATGCCTTCTCTATTTGTCAATTGCCCGACTGTAATTTGTTCACCCAACATGCTTTTATCTTATGGGAGAGACACCTCTAGTGAACTGTGGACCCCGGTCCTATTCTTTACATAGCATATAATCTACTGTGTTTTACTATTTTCTTGCAAACAATCATCTTCCACTCGATAATCCTTTGTTACAGCAAGCCGGTGAGATTGACAACCTCACTGTATTTCGTTGGGGCAAAGTACTGGACCTTTGTTGTGCAGATTCACGTTGGTCGGAATCCCTGTTGTTGCGCCGCATCATTTCGCCACCATCAACCTTCAACGTCTTCGCTCCTACTGGTTCGATTAAACCTTGGTTTCATACTAAGGGAAACTTGCTGCTCATACCTTCCACTTGGGGTTCCCAACGGACGTGTGCATCTACGCGTATCAGTGCTCTGCACAACATCAGGTCTTGCTATCTTAGAAAAATTCCTAATGAATCTTCTGTAAAATCTAACATGACCAAGGAAACTTCTTATACCTTTGATATCTCGTGGAGGTAGTATTTTCTCTATGGCCTCCACTTTTGACTTGTCAACTTCTATGCCTTTTTCCCGAGATCTTGTGTCCAAGTACTATCCCTTCTTGAACCATAAAGTGGCACTTTTCCCAGTTCAAGACTAGATAGGTATCTTGACATCTCTGCAACACTTAATGCAAATTACACAAGCAACGGTTAAACGAAGTTCCATCGATGGAAAAGTAATCCATGAACACTTCCATTATATGCTCAATATAATCGGAAAATATAGCGGTCATGCATCTTTGAAAAGTAGCTGGAGCATTGCATAATTCGAAAGGAATTCTATGGTAAGCATATAATCCAAAAGGACAAGTAAAAGTTGTTTTCACTTGGTCTTCCGGATGAACAAATATTTGGGAGAACCCAGAATATCCATCAAGATAACAAAAATGTGAATGTTTAGCAAGTCTTTCCAAAGTTTGATCTATAAAAGGCAATGTGTAATGATCTTTCCTAGTTTCCTTATTCAATTTTCTAAAATCAATGCACATCCTATGTCCTACAACAGTTCTGGTTGGGATCATTTCATTGTGTTTATTTGGTACAGCAATAAATCTTCTTTCTTAGGGACACAACGAACATGACTCACTCAGCCACTCTCTTTGACATGATAGATGATACCTGCATCGAGGAGGCGGACGATTTCTTTTCTAACCACTTCCTTCATTTCAGGCTTAAGTTTCCTCTGAAAATCTGCAACTGGTTGGGCTCCATCTTCCATGAATATTCGATGAGTGGCTATTGAGGGACTGATCCCCTTCAAGTCATCCAAAGAATACCCAAAGGCCTTACGATGCATTTTAAGTACCATCATTAACTGTTCTTCCTCCTTTTCTGAAAGGTTAGTACTTACAATAACTGGATATCTATTTGTCTCATCTAAAAACTTATATTTTAAATCTGTAGGAAGATGTTTCAGTTCTGGAGGTGGTAAATCTTCATCTCCCTTTCTTTCAGGTATTTCATACTTCTCATTAGTTGAGTTATCAGCTATAGGGAGAGATTCCAAATATTTCTCAATATCATTTTGGTTTTGTAATATCCCAGGTTTAGAGACGATCGAGGGGTAGATTTTAGAAAGGGATGTGCATTGCATCGTAAAATCTAGGGAAATTTCGCGCTTTTATAGAAAAACTGCATCAAAGGGGACAAGTTTCTCTCTCGACACCTTACAGGGTTAGGGTTTCGAGAGTGCGATAAACTTGGACCTAACTAAACTCAATTAGGGTTTTCGAGAAGAGAGGGGGAACAATTCCTTTCTCAACTTAAGTTGCATGATTGAATTCAAATAAGATACGGTTGAATTTCAAATTCAAACATCAATTATGAATATTATAATTCAAACTTGGATAATTCAATAAACAATTGAATAAATAAGAATACAAAACAATGAATTATATAATTCAAGCTCATTAGAGAAAACCTTGAGCTTTATTGATTAACACACAGAATACAAAGTCATTTACAATAGCCAAAATTGAATTATAATATTACAACACATTACAGAATTGAATAAATGAAAAAGTAAAATAAAAGAAATACAAGTAATAACAGAATTCTAAACTAGACTAGTAAATCTTCATGATTTGCTTGATTAATACTTGAATGATCTTCACTTGGATCATCCAAATCATCCCTGCAATCAAAGACAAGAAACAAAAAGAAAGGTTAGGCCAAGTGGCAAAGCCACTTTGCAAGTTAATCAAATAAAATGGAATTTGGTGGATAATACCTAGTCTGCCAGAACAAGGCCAGGGCCCAAGTTCCAACCTGAGACACACATGCAGCTCACCGGAGCTACACATGCTCTCCACACACACATAGCAGGTGAAGTACCCGGGAAATGTAGTGATGTCGACCATAGGAAGCGGTGGGGAGGCAGTATATAAACTTTTAAACCCTAGAAATCCATCGACAGGATCTCCAAGGTAAGAACAGCCAAGCCTTAGAACAGGAAGAACAGGAAGAACACCAGCCCTTCAACCCATCCAGGCCATCAGACCATCCAGAGACAGTTCCTGTTGTTGAGCAAGTCACAGGGAAAAGCATCACAAACCAGCAGGAGGAGCAGGGCAAGCTTCACACACTAACCAGAAGCAAATCCTCTACATCAGCAACTAATCTAGAAGCTGGAGTGAGGTATACACAAATGATCATGAGCAAACACATGTTTTGCTCATCAATAAGCATACACATGCATCACAGAAGCAAAGAAGGGTAGAAACCCTGTTTGTATCATCATTTGGCTGCCAAGCCATTTGGTGCTAGCAAACAAGTGACCTAGCTAGAAGGAAATCACCAAGGGAACAATGGTTCTGTCAATACAGTGACATAACCAAAGGAATCCATCATGGATTTATCCTATCTAACCATCCAAATTCACCAAGCACCTATAGCTAGCTAAGCCATCAGATTATTGGACATTTATCTGTCCAGTATGATTTCAACATCAAATAACCTAGCAGCCCATGGAAGACTACCAGGAATATTGCATAGAAGCATCCACTAGAGATAGGAGCAACCATTTCTAGCAGACCAAGTCTGCTAGGGTCACAACAGCTACCTAGCCACACAGAAAAGCACTAAAGCATCACATCATCACCCAATAGGGTTCAGATGAGCTAGGGTACCCAACCAGTGGTTGGCATCCCTCTAGCTTCATCAAATCAATCATATGATCATTACTGCAAGCAGTTCACATCATTTATCCATTCAATCAAACTAGGCAACACAGATAAATGAAATATACAAGTTAACTATGCAACAGAGTCTTGCATATGATCCAATGGATCACTACAAGCATTAGTAGGTGCTAGAGCAAGCAAGAGCATGCACCAGCACAGGCTTGAGCACCACACAGATGCTAGGAGGAGACAGAGAGGTATCAATCTAGCCAATAGCCAGTATCAAGCATACGGTGATCATATGATCACCGAGTGTGAGCATGCAAGAGCATGCTAGAGCCAAGCCTAGCATTAACAGCAGCATAAGAATTGAACTCATGCACATACATGAATCAACAGGAGGTCCTGATGATCACAGAATCATCCAAAGCCACAATTAACCAACCAGTGTATCACAAATAATAAAACTAATACATGATAATTGTATGCAGAAGCACACTAACATAATATGGTTTGTATAGCTAGCCACATGCTCAGAGCATCCCATGAAGCACAGCTCTATGAGCAATACCAGGAGCAACGGCACTTGCGAGAAATGCAAGGATTCATCACGAAATCAAGCCGAGACCGTTAAATGATTACATAGCAAGGCATAGCACCATTAACGAGTTGAGGAATAGCCTAGCATGGCATCATCATAATGCTCATGAGCAAGTGCTCATGAGCCATAACTACTGACAACACACATGAATAACTACAAGGAGAAGAAGCAACGTATGGCATAGGTGAGGGCCGATAGGGCAATAAGCGACTAGCTCGCAGCGCGACATACGCACGATAACGGCACCACGGCAATAGCGAAGCACAACAACGGCGGCCGGCAAAAGCCAAAGCAACGGCCACGGCATGGCATCTCCATGAGGAGAAGCGGCGCGGCTCGGCTAGAGGAGGGGGAAGAAGAGAGAAGTGGAGGCCTACGGAGCCAGGCACCACGGCGTACCGTGGCGGCGCGGCACAAACCGGCCATGGCGGCAAGCGGCCAGCCGGCGTCGCCGGCGTGGCGCTCCGGCAACACCCACGGCGAGGTGCGGCGGCACCTCAATGACCGAGGGCGCGGCCCCGGCGACGGATCGCAGGATTCGTAAGGTGCGCCGTCGAACGTCGCAGAGGGGTTGGGGGCGAACAGAGGCGGCGGTGAATCGCAGATCGACGCGGACCGTAAGGTGCGCCGTCGAACGTCGGTTCATCCGCGACCCATCTCGTCGCGGGAGGTGGCCGGAGACGGCCAGGATAAAGCGGCGGCGGCGGATCGCCAGAGAGCACGGGAGAGCTAGGGTTAGGGAGAGACAGCATCTACGGCGCGAATGGGTCAGTTGGACCGAGCCCAGTGGGCTGGTCCAACCTAACCAGCTCGACCACGACGGTGGGGCCAGGGGCATTTTGTCTTTCGAGTGCATTTAATTAAATCTCTCCAGGAATTTTAGAAAATAAATATAGCTCTAAAAAAACATGAAACCACTCAGCATAAAATTCTCTATCAAAAAAATATGAAATGGAATTTTTGAGACAAATGAAATTAAGTCATAATTTAATGAATATTATAATCATTAAAAATAACACCTCATATTTTTAATGATGAAAATAAGTCCATGACATCTTTTGGACTTTAAAAACACCTTGGCAACATTCCAAGGTAGTATTTTACCTTAAACAGAGTATCCCTAAATTGTTCTTAGTAAACACCTCTACATGAAATAATAAAACATCGGGAAGGGGGAAACAAACCCTAAAAGCTGAAAGCATGCATAATTGCTTCTTTAACCATTGCCCTTATCGGACAATGATGCTTCTTTCAGAAACAGAGGATCAGGGTCAATCCAAAACATCCAACTGCACTACATCGCAGGGCAAGTTCATCGCTTGCACATGTCATTTGAGTATTTTTACCAAATTACTTGCAAAGTACTATGTTATCACTCTTGCATAAAAGTAAAATTGCTACTTTCACAATTATGAATATGACTAAGTGGTGGGTAATGGAACCATGGTATGAGATTGGTGGAGGTTCCATTGCAAGGGTTTATATCCATCTAGGATTAACAAAAGGGGATTTCTATTTTCGTGCCCTCGGTTCCTTAGTTGTGCTCAGTTTTCCCCAGCTCCTTAGTTTTTCCTCAGTTTTACCTAAGCCTTTGTCTGAAACCATCACATGTGATGTAACGGCCGGTTGCCCGAACGGTTGACCGTTATCTTCTGACTAGTGGGGCCACGTAGAGCCCGCAAAGACACGTCAGACCATCCATCTTTGTTTGACCGTAAGCATCGTTGTATCCCTGACCAAAACGCGAACGAGTGGGGCTTCGGTATATCGAATGACAAGTGGGGCCATGACACTGATACAAGGGGCAATACACGGGTAGGATTAGATTTTTAAACGGAGCTCTACAGCGATGGCACGGAGGAGGTGGCATGCGGGGTGCCGAGATGAGATCGACGTCCACAAAGAACTGCATGAGCGAGACCAGACGCATTAGATAGATATGAACTAGACGCGTTTAACCATGCAAAGAAGAGAAGAAATGGTCGACGACATCGGCGACTACCTCAAAACTTTGACTGACCGTGTCGGACACGAACGAGCAATGTAGAGAAAACTAGTGTCTCTCCTTTCTGGCGTGTATAGGTGGGTGCTAGGAGAGTGTGGTGGCGAAGGAAAAGACCTCGCGGTGGTCTGTGGCGTCCAGCATAGCGGGGCGGTGTGGCCGTGCCCACAGCGGCGTGCATGCATGTTCGGCATTGGCATCAGCATGTACGTTCGGCATTGGCCTCGGCGGTATCTCTGGTGTGTCAGTGATCGAATGAGGGGACGGGATTGAGGGTGCATCCCGACGTTGACCTAGTGGCGGCGAGCATAGCCGTTCTAACCATGCCGATATCGGCATCGGCATCGTTTGGAGGCTGTGGTGCTCGAATCAAGGTGGGATTTGTTTCTTGTAGGCCAAAATGAATTTGAAACAAGTTTCATGTTGAAGGTTAGGTAACGAAAGTTTGTAACTATCCCAAAATTATACTAGCGCCATGGTGAGGTTCTTTTTGATAGAGCTATACGGTTGGGCAAACTTTTTTAACACTTTTTAGATAGGGTTCCTTGTTGTTACACGTATGGCATCATGTATGGAAATTTGGGGTCATTTGGAGATGTTCGAAAAAATCACTTTGCTTAAGCGCATGCCGTTTCGTCTCACTGAAACCAGCTTTTCTAACAAGGTGATTTTTTCTACCTTCTCTAAATAACCTCAAATTTCATACAGCTGATCTTCTATACATAGATAGATAGATTGTTTCGTTTTTACATTTTTCGAACATTTTATTTCCCTTTATAATACCCAATTGATTTTCAGGTCAAAACCTCGAAAAATAGCATCATGTATGGCATCATTTTCACCCTAAATTTCAAATTTTGTGAAACTTTCCCTTTTAGATATTCCTTGTTGTTATAGGTATGGCATCATGTATGCCAAACTTGGTTAGGTCTCACTGAAACCAGCTTTTGTAACAAATTAGGTTTTTTCTACCTTCTCTAAATGACCTCAAAAATCATACAGACGATCTTCTATACAAAGATAGGTAATGGCTACAAGAAATCGGTGATGGTTTATCATTTTTTGCGTGAAAAGTAATGGCTACAAGAAATCGGTGATTGTTTATCATTTTTTGCGTGAAAAGTAATGGCTACAAAAAATCGGTGATCGTTTATCATTTTTTGCGTGAAAAGTAATGGCTACAGAAATCGGTGATGGTTTATCATTTTTTGCATGAAAAGTAATGGCTACAACAAATCGGTGATGGTTTATCATTTTGCGTGAAAATTAATGGCTACACAAATCGGTGATGGTTTATCATTTTTTGCGTGAAAGTAATGGCTACAAGAAATCGGTGATGGTATCATTTTTTTGCGTGAAAATAATGGCTACAACAAATCGGTGATGTTTATCATTTTTTGCGTGAACTTAATGCCTAAAAGAGTTTATAATTTTTAGCGCGTGAAAAATAATACAGAAAACCGCCCTTTAGCATACATAGAGGGTGGAAGCTAACCGCTGACAGAGAGAGAGATAGGGGTTATCCTGCCCGTTAGATCATACGATCAACGGTCGGCGGGCACGATCCGCGTGACATGGGCTAGACCAATCGGGGCAATGTTGCATGTCTGCGAGAATTTGTGAAGAGAGAGGGCAAAACTGAGTAGTATCAAGAAACCAAGGGCACCTGAGTAGTAAACAGACTAAGGGATTCAAATTTGAGATTTAAAAAATGGAAAATGCGTGTTTTGTACAATGAAACCCATCTTGGCCTACCTCAAACTATTTGCAATACAAATATACATCAGTGTGAGAATTGTGGCCTCATTTAGACAAAGTATGTTTTGGGGAAAGCTGTTTTGGGAAGGGCTTATTGTGGAAAACCATGCACCTTCATAGCTACTAGGTGATTTGAGATGTGGCAATTTGTGGTAAAACTTGATTTATCTATGATTTATCTATGATTTGAGAAGTGGCAATTTGTGGTAAAGACTCCATGAGTAAGTGCCACTCTTTTTCGGAATTTTTGCACATTAAATGACTCATTTAACTAGTTAATCCCATTTGTTGACTCTGTGTTGACCAGCCACTTGAGGGTAAACTGAGTATATTGCACTAGCCAGTATTAGCACTCAAGGGGAAAATGAGCACACAAAAAATGCTAGTATAAGACTCGAGGGTATACCTGAGTATATCTAAATTTCCAGGGTTAGACTCGAGGACACGTGCAATTGTTGACGCGTAGACGCGGGTCGCGGTGCAGAAGTCGAAGACGTGCAATCGTGGACGCATGTCGCGTTGCAGAAGTCCAAGACGTGCAGACGTGCAACTGTGGACGCGTAGGACGTGGGTCGCATTAACCACTCCTCGCCTTTATGAATCTTTGGAACTGTGGTCAGCTAGTACATCGCCTACTTCGCCAAGGGTGTCTACTGGTGCCTGCACTAGGAGACTCGGCGCACGGACTTCAACTGCCTCATCACGCATGCGAGAACATCAGCAACACCTTCCCCAAGGTACGAGGTGAACGTCTACTCCTTCCTTCTTGCAGGGCGCTCGGCATGCACCTCCGGCATGCAGCGGGTGGAGATCTCCGTCGGGTGCATGCCTCGCTCAAGCCCAAGGCTCCCAAGGGCGAGCGACAAGTGGAAGAACCAGAATGGGAATGGCGGAGTCCTGGACGTGTCTTCTTGCTGCCTCCCATTTTGTTGTTGGGATCCCTTTGTTGTTAGCTAGGGATCCCTTGTTGTTATGTTGTTAATATGATGGTGTTGTGAAGACCCTCGAACCTGTTACTATGTTGGCTGCTGTGTATGCAGCTTATTATTTATCCCTATTCTACTATATTTTGTTGGCCCTACTTTGTTTTCTCGATTTACTATGACTGTGAATTTATCGTACATTACCCTGGAGATTTGCTTCTAGATTTAACTACATACATATGGACCAGAGGGAGTACTAGATTTGTTGCCATATTGGGCAAACAACGAGGGCCAAAAGGCACAAATAATTGAAGAAAGACAGAAATGCAAGCTTCTCTAGATTTGATACTAATTTGGTGAAAAGGACAGGAGAGAAAGAGGAAAAGGTGCTCTTAATAATGCCAATTTGGGGCCGAGAGAGACAGAACCCAGCTCTGCTCACGTGCAACCAAACGCGGTCTTGTCCTGTCCCACGCGGTCCCTTTCTACCAGCCCCACGCGACGCGGCCCCGCACGACGCGGCCCCACACGTGATAGAACGGTCAACTAAACGGGAATCCTGCCGTCTGAGCTGCTTCTACGGGTTTCAAACAAGGGCTTGGGGAAAACTGAGGAAAAACTAAGGAGTTGGGGAGGTACAACTAAGGACACAGGGCACGAATAGGATTAACAAAAAATGTCGTCCAGTGATTCTTGTGTCGTAATACCCGTGTTAACCATAAGATCTGGAATGGGAGAGGGTAGTCGTGTGTTCTCTCATCTCGTTCATCAACGGATGCGCTTACAGTAGTCTTGGATCAGAGAGGGACAAGCGGGTGGTTGGGAGCCCTGGTCCCCACGGTAATGCGATCTATGATGGGTTGCAACGACCGGCGAAGGTATGGTCGTGACCTGGTAGTAGTCGAGGTCGGATGGTATCCAATGGATACGCTGACCGGCGAGGACCCAAGGTCAGAATTGCAACAAAGGGTGGGTGTGCGAGGTCGCGGGGGAATGCATTATTGACTAGGACCTTATACCGGGCCTCACACCAAGGAAGTGTGGATGGGAAAGCTGCCCGGTTGGCACCAAGGTTAAGATCTCTTATGGGTAAAGCAACACACCTCTGCAGAGTGTAAAGAACCGTGACCTGTCACTCCCTGTTCCGGGATATGGAACTACGAACGCGGCCGGAAAGGAACTCCATGAAGTTCTAGTAAACCGGTGAAGGCTGACGGACATAGTTCTTCTGAATAAAAGCAACCTTTTGAAGAAATGATTATGAAAACATACATTGGTATTAGACTTTCTGGTCTAGTACCGTAGCTAGTGCATTAAAAACCTCTTTCATATTATGAACTTGCTGAATACGCTCGTACTCATACCTCTTATAATCCCCTGCTTAGATTGCCTGAATCGTCTTGAGGAGGACACCGACGACCAAGAAGGAGCAGATGGGATCTGCTATGAAGAGCCAGACCTCTCCGGAGGTGTAGAAGGAGTGGACTACCTTATAGTCTACGGAGCCGGGGACGGTACCGAAGGAGAGCAAGCTTAGGATAGTGGAATAGTGGTAGTAACCGAGCAGTGCGAACACTCTAGTACTTCGTTGCTCGAGTAGAATAAATGTATGACCTGCTAAGACTTTTATATTGTAAGCTAAGTCAGGTTCACCTGGAACCCATGAGTATTCCTCTCTGGACCCAGGAGGAACTCCGTGATGATTGATGTCTACGTGTGCTTCTATTCTTGTAGACAGTGTTGGGCCTCCAAGAGCAGAGGTTTGTAGAACAGCAGCAAGTTTCCCTTAAGTGAATCACCCAAGGTTTATCGAACTCAGGGAGGTAGAGGTCGAAGATAGTCCTCTCAAGCAACCCTGCAATTAAGATACAAGAAGTCTCTTGTGTCCCCAACACACCTAATACACTTGTCAGATTTATAGGTGCACTAGTTCGGCGAAGAGATAGTAAAACACAGGTGGTATAGATGGTGGTAATATTGCAGGAAGTAAAGATGCAGTAAAACAGTAAACAAGCGATGTTTGCAGTATTTGGAAACAAGGCCTAGGGATCATACTTTCACTAGTGGACACTCTCAACAATGCAATCATAATTGAATATAAATATAAGCACTTCACTATGCTATTCTGAATTACTCTCTGGCTGGATAACGAACACTAATTCACCATGTAGGGATGCAAAAGAAAACCTTAAAGATGTATTCCCAAGTACTAATAAACACCCCACGATGTCACTTTGAGCATTCATAGGAGGTACTAACACACCACAATTTCATAGAGACATCCAACTCAAATCATAACCAAGTGAACAAGTATTCTGTGAAATATAGCCTAAGAGACCCACACGGTGCACACACTGTCACCTTTACACACGTGGGACAAGGAGTCTCCGGAGATCACATAAGTAAAATTCACTTGAATAGCATAACTACATCTAGATTACAAAGCTCATCATATGGATCTCAATCATGTAAGGCAGCTCATGAGATCATTGTATTGAGATACATGAGAGAGAGATTAACCACATAGCTACGGTAGAGCCCTTAGCCTCGAGGGAGAACTACTCCCTCCTCATCATGGGAGACAGCAACGGCGATGAAGATGGCGGTGGTGTCGATGGAGAATGGATGGGCAATTCCCGTCCCAGCGGCATGCCAGAACAGAGACTTCTGTCCCCCGAACTTGACTTCGCGATGGCGGCGGCTGCGTAACTTTCTTGTCATGTGGCTTATTCCCTTAGGGTTTTCACATCTGGGAGACTTTATAGGCGAAGGGCGATGTCTGTGGAGTCCGAGGTGGGCTCCCCACCAGGGTGGCGCGCGAGGGGTGGCTGCACCCCCTATGGTGTGGGCTCCTCGTGGCCCTCCTTCGTCTCTCCTTCGGACTCCGTGAAGCCCTTGGAAAAATAGGAACGTTGCCTTTTGCTTCGTCCAATTCCGAGAATATTTCCTGTGTAGGATTTCTGAAACCAAAAACAGCAGAAAACAGGAACTGGCACTTCGGCATCTTGTTAATAGGTTAGTTTCGGAAAACGCATAAAAACATCATAAAGTATGAATAAAACATGTAGGTATTGTCATAAAACTAGCATGGAACATAAGAAATTATAGATATGTTTGAGACGTATCAAGCATCCCCAAGCTTAGTTCCTACTCGCCCTCGAGTAGGTAAACGATAACAAGGATAATTTCTGAAGTGACATGCTACCAACATAATATTGATCAACATTATTGTAAAGCATATGAGATGAATGGAGTGATTCGAAGCAATAGATTGCTAACAAAGAGATAATGACTAAACAACTGAATCATATAGCAAAACTTTTCATGAATAGTACTTTCAAGACAAGTATCAAAAAGACTTGCATAAGAGCTAACTCATAAAGCAATAGATTCAAAGTAGAAGGTTTTGAAGCAACACAAAGGATGATTAAGTTTCAGCAATTGCTTTCAACTTGTAACATGTATATCTCATGGATAATTGTCAACATAAAGTAATATAACAAGTGCAATAAGTAAACATGTAAGAATCAATGCACACAGTTGACACAAGTGTTTGCTTCTAAGATAGAAAGAAGTAGGTAAACCTGACTCAACATAAAGTAAAAGAATGGCCCTTCGCAGAGGGAAGCATGGATTACTATTTTTGTGCTAGAGCTTTTATTTTGAAAACATAGAAACAATTTTGTCAACGGTAGTAATAATTCATATGTGTTATGCATAATACTTCCTACAAGTTGCAAGCCTCATGCATAGAATACCAATAGTGCCCGCACCTTGTCCTAATTAGCTTGGATTTACATGGATTATCATTGCATAACATATGTTTCAACCAAGTGTCACAAAGGGGTACCTCTATGCCGCCTGTACAAAGGTCCAAGGAGATAAATCGCATTTGATTTCTCGTTTTTAATAGATCTCAACTTAGGACATCCATACCGGGACAACATAGAAAACAGATAATGGACTCCTCTTTAATGCATAAGCATTCAACAACAGATAATATTCTCATAAGAGATTGAGGATTAATGTCCAAACTGAAAACTTCCACCATGATACATGGCTTTGGTTAGCGGCCCAATGTTCTTCTCTAACAATATGCATACTCAAACCATTTGATCATGATAAATCACCCTTACTTCAGACAAGACGAACATGCATAGCAACTCACATGATATTCAACAAAGGTGTAAAAAGTTGATGGCGTCCCCAGAAACATGGTTACCGCTCAACAAGCAACTTATAAGAACTAAGATACATAGCTACATATTCATCACCACAATAGTTTTTAAGCTATTTTCCCATGAGCTATATATTGCAAAGACAAAGGAATGAAATTTTAAAGGTAGCACTCAAGTAATTTACTTTGGAATGGCAGAAAAATACCACATAGTAGGTAGATATGGTGGACACAAATGGCATGGGTTTTGGCTCAAGGTGTTTGGATGCACGAGAAGCATTTCCTCTCAGTACAAGGCTCTGGCTAGCAAGGTTGTTTGAAGCAAACACAAGTATGAACAGGTACAACAAAACTTACACAAGAACATATCGCAAGCATTATAAGACTCTACACTGTCTTCCTTGTTGTTCAAACATTTTACCAGAAAATATCTAGACCTTAGAGAGACCAATCATGCAAACCAAATTTCAACAAGCTTTATGGTAGTTCTCCACTAATAGATTAAACTGCATGATGCAAGAGCTTAAACATGATCTATGAGAGCTCAAAACAATTGCCAAGTATCAAGTTATTCAAAACCATATGAAGCATTTTCTGATTCCAACCAAATAGCAATCAACGAAGCAATTTTCAGCCTTCGCCATGAACATTAAAGCATAACTAAGAACACAAGTGTTACAATGAAAAAGCGGAGCGTAATATCTCCAATACAAGGATGGTGGGATCCAACTTTATTCAAACCAAAACAAAAACAAAAGCAAACAGACGCTCCAAGTAAAGAACATAAGATGTGATGGAATAAAAATATAGTTTCACTAGAAGTGACCGATAAGTTGTCGATGAAGAAGGGGATGCCTTGGGCATCCCCAAGCTTAGATGCTTGAGTCTTGAAATATGCAGGGATGAACCACGGGGCATCCCCAAGCTTAGACTTTTCACTCTTCTTGATCATATTGTATCATCCTCTTCTCTTGACCCTTGAAAACTTCCTCCACACCAAACTTAAAGCAAACTCATTAGAGGGTTAGTGCATAATCAAAAATTCATATATTCAGAGGTGACATAATCATTCTTAACACTTCTGGACATTGCACAAAGCTACTGAAAGTTAATGGAACAAAGAAATCCATTCAACATAGCAAAAGAGGCAATGCGAAATAAAAGGCAGAATCTGTCAAAACAGAACAGTCCGTAAAGACGAATTTTCTGAGGCACTTAACTTGCTCAGATGGAAAAACTCAAAACTAATGAAAGTTGCGTACATATCTGAGGATCACGCACGTAAATTGGCAGATTTTTTTGATTTTTCTACAGAGAGATCTACGCAAATTCGTGACAGACAGCAATTCTGTTTCTGCGCAGTAATCCAAATCTAGCATCAACTTTACCATAGAGACTTTACTTGGCACAAAAACATGATAAGGAGAGGTTGCTACAGTAGTAACAACTTCCAAGACTCAACAAAACAGTAGTAAAATAAATACATGGGTTATCTCCCAAGAAGTGCTTTCTTTATAGCCATTAAGATGGGCTCAGTAATTTTAATGATGCTCTCATGAAAATAGAAAATGAAGCAAAAAGAGCATCAAGAAGCAAATTCAAAACACATTTAAGCCTAACCCACTTCCTATGAAAAGGAATCTTGTACACAAATAAATTCATGAAGAACAAAGTGGCAAGCATAGAAAAGCAACACAAGCGCAATTTCAAGATTCTCAACATAAAGAGGGGAAACTTAATATTATTAAGATGCATATAACCATGTTTCCCTCTCTCATAATAACTTTTAGTAGCATCATGAACAAACTCAACAATATAACTATCACATGAAACATTCTTATCATGAGCCACATGCATAAATTTTTTACTCTCCACATAAGCATAATCAATTTTATTAGTTGTAGTGGGAGAAAATTCAATAAAATAGCTATCATTATTATTCTCATCACCATAATCATCATATATAGGAGGCATATTGTAATCATAATTAACTTTCTCCTCAATAGTAGGTGGACTGAAAATATCATATTCATCATTGCAAACATCATATATAGGAGGTAAAGTATCATCAAAGTAAATTTTCTCCTCCATGCTTGGGGGACTAAAAATATCATGCTCCTCAAAACCAGCTTCCCCAAGCTTAAATTCTTCCATAGCATTAGCAATAATAGTGTCCAAAGAGTTCATGCTAATAACATTGCTACAACTATTTTGCAAACAAAGTTCCATGGGTTTTTAATTCTCTCTTCAAACACATCATGTCCTAATTCAAGATAAAGTTCATAAAGATCTCTAATTTTGTTGTTGTTTTCCATTAAGCCTAACTAGTGAAAACAAAAACAAGAAGATATAATTGAATCTAAAGGAGATACCTTCAAGCACTCACACACCGGCAATAGTGCTAGGAAATAGCTTAGTAGTCGGAGGATGTGAATACCTTTTACCTTACCTCCCCGGCAACGGCGCCAGAAAATAGCTTGATGTCTACGTGTGCTTCTATTCTTGTAGACAGTGTTGGGCCTCCAAGAGCAGAGGTTTGTAGAACAGCAGCAAGTTTCCCTTAAGTGAATCACCCAAGGTTTATCGAACTCAGGAGGTAGAGGTCAAAGATAGTCCTCTTAAGCAACCCTGCAATTAAGATACAAGAAGTCTCTTGTGTCCCCAACACACCTAATACACTTGTCAGATGTATAGGTGCACTAGTTCGGCGAAGAGATAGTAAAACACAGGTGGTATAGATGGTGGTAATATTGCAGGAAGTAAAGATGCAGTAAAACAGTAAACAAGCGATGTTTGCAGTATTTGGAAACAAGGCCTAGGGATCATACTTTCACTAGTGGACACTCTCAACAATGCAATCATAATTGAATATAAATATAAGCACTTCACTATGCTATTCTGAATTACTCTCTGGCTGGATAACGAACACTAATTCACCATGTAGGGATGCAAAAGCAAACCTTAAAGATGTATTCCCAAGTACTAATAAACACCCCACGATGTCACTTTGAGCATTGATACGTCCCCGACGTATCCATAATTTATGTCGTTCCATGCTTGTTTTATGACAATACTTACATGTTTTGCTTGCACTTTATGATGTTTTTATGCGTTTTCCGGAACTAACCTATTAACAAGATGCCAGAGTTCCTGTTTTCTGCTGTTTTTGGTTCCAGAAAGGCTGTTCGGGCAATATTCTCGGAATTCGACGAAACAAAGACCAAACATCATAATTCACCGAGACGGACCAGGACACCGAAGTGGAGCCGGAGAGGGGCCAGGGGGCCCACACCACCTGGCGGCGCGGCCAGGAGGCGCGCCAGGGTGTGGTGAGCCCACCTCGGCACCCCCTCGCGCGCCTCTTCGCCTATTTAACCCCTCGTGACCTAAAAACACCGTACCACTTGACGAAACTCCAGAAAGACTCCAGGCGCCGCCACCATCGCGAAACTCCAATTCGGGGACAGAAGTCTCTGTCCCGGCACCTGCCGGGACGGGGAAGTGCCCGGAAGCCATCTCCATCAACGCCATCGCCTCCATCATGCTCCGTGAGTAGTTCCCCCATGGACTACGGGTTCTAGCTGTAGCTAGTTGGTATTCTCTCCCCCATGTACTTCAATACAATGATCTCATGAGCTGCCTTACATGATTGAGATTCATCTGATGTAATCGGTGTTGTGTTTGTTGGGATCCGATGGATGATACATTATGATTAGTCTATCTATAAAGTTTGTGAAGTTATTGTTGCTGCAATCTTGTTATGCTTAATGCTTGTCACTAGGGCCCGAGTGGCATGATCTTAGATTTGAGCTCTATAATTATTGCTTAGATTGTATCTACAAGTTGTATGCACATGTCACTGTCCGGAACCAAAGGCCCCGAAGTGACAGAAATCGGGACAACCGGAGGGGATGGCGGTGATGTGAGGGACACATGTTTTCACGGAGTGTTAATGCTTTGCTCCGGTGCTCTATTAAAAGGAGTACCTTAATATCCAGTAGATTCCCTTGAGGCCCGGCTGCCACCGGCTGGTAGGACAATAGATGTTGTGCAAGTTTCTCATTGCGAGCACGTACGACTAAATATGGAAAACATGCCTACATGATTAATGAATTGATGTTCTTTCTTAATGCCTTATCAATCCTATCAATTGCCCAACTGTAATTTGTTCACCCAACACTTGTTATTGGAGAGTTGCCACTAGTGTAGATAGCTGGGAACCCCGGTCCATCTTTCATCATCATATACTCGTTCTACATGTCAACTATTTTCTGGTACCATTGCTCTCATATTGCTATTACTGCTGCTGTGTTACTGTTACTATTGCTCTCATATTACTGCTACTTTCACATCACCCCTGTTACTAGTGCTTTTCCAGGTGCAGCTGAATTGACAACTCAGTTGTTAAGGCTTATAAGTATTCTTTACCTCCCCTTGTGTCGAATCAATAAATTGGGTAATACTTCCCTCGAAGACTGTTGCGATCCCCTATACTTGTGGGTCATCAAGACTATTTTCTGGCGCCGTTGCCGGGGAGGCATAGCTCTACTCATAAGTTCACCTGGGGAGTACACTCTACCTCTCTCTCTGCTTTTATCTTATTTTGTCTTGCTAGTTTATTTCTGTCTAGTTTATTTGTGCTTAGTTTATTTCTGTCTAGTTTTACTTTGCTTAGTTTACTTTTGTCTAGTTTATTTTTGTCTTGTTTTATTTTCCCTATATACCCGAAAATCCATAAAATTTTGAAAAACCTAAAAATTAAAAACTGCTGTTATGGGAGAACCAACAACCTACTTGGAGCTTATAGAATGTTATAATAATTATAGAGAATCAAGAACTGGTAAAATAATGAGTGCTATGATAGAAAAATTGAATACAATGGCTAGAATCTTGCTTAGACGCCATGATATAAACTGTTGCTCTCAACAGGATACTA
This sequence comes from Lolium multiflorum, assembly GCA_030979885.1. Taxonomy (NCBI): domain Eukaryota; kingdom Viridiplantae; phylum Streptophyta; class Magnoliopsida; order Poales; family Poaceae; genus Lolium; species Lolium multiflorum. Next base: position 113,193,794 of record CM061747.1, on the reverse strand, counting down.
AACATCTTAAATTTCAATGTGGCTTTAGTGAGGAATTTTTAATTAAGAACTATAATCGGAATTGCTATATTCATTATGGGTTCGAAGAGGTAGAACAATTTGTCTTATTTATGGGAGCCTCCGAGATAGAATCCTTCATGGTTGAGAATTATGAAACTTGTGCTATTTGTAAGGACCTTAAAGATTATGTCTCTACTATCCTTAATTCATGCATAGAATGCTACAGTAGGAATCCTTATATCCTTGATTATAAAGAGAGACACATTAATGCACAAGAATGCACTCACAATTTGCAGGAACCGGTGGAAGAAGAAATTGATGAACCTGAAAGCTCATTGGATGAAAAGGAGGAGGAAATTGATGAACCTGAAAGCTCATTGGATGAAAAAGAAGAGGAGAGCGACGAACAAAAGGAGGAAGAATGGATTAGCTACCCATGCCAACCTTCTAATGAGAGTAACTCTTTATCTCTTACACTATTTGATTGTCCTCCATGCTTACCGAAAGAGGTTGAATGTTATGTTCCTGTGGATTCTCTTGAAATATTTCCTATAAGTAAAACTTGTGAGAATAATTATGCTACTGTTATATATGATAATCCATGCTACTTTGATAAATCTTATGATAATGCTTTGTTTGTGCCTGATGTCGAAATGCATGGTACTAAAGAATTTTGCTTAGCAAATGTTTATGATAAAGCTCTAGATGATGGTCCTATGTTACTTGATAATATTAATTGTACTACTAATGAAAATGGGATTGGAGAGTTCTTGACTTATTCTATGAGTCCCATATCTATTGAGATTGATCACCTACCTTGTTATATTATTAATAAAAGTAAGTTTGAAAGTTTTAATTCCACTATTCTTGAACTTGATAAAAATTATGTGTTTGGAAATCATGAAAAGTATGCTGCATGTGATAGTTATATTGTTGAGTTTATTCATGAAGCTACTGAAAATTATTATGAGAGAGGAAAATATGGTAGTAGAAATTTTCATGGTGCTAAAACACCTCTCTATATGCTTAAAATTTTGAAGTTACTCTTGTTTTATCTTCTTATGCTTATCACTTTGTTCTTCATGAATTTATTTGTGTACAAGATTCCTATGCATAGGAAGTGGGTTAGACTTAAATGTGTTTTGAATTTGCTTTTTGATGCTCTCTTTTGCTTCAAATACTATTTCTTGCGAGTGCATCATTTAAAACTGCTGAGCCCATCTTAATGGCTATAAAGAAAAGAACTTCTTGGGAGATAACCCATGTGTTATTTTGCTACAGTAATTTGTTTTATATTTGTGTCTTGGAAGTTGTTTACTACTGTAGCAACCTCTCCTTATCTTAGTTTTGTGTTTTGTTGTGCCAAGTGAAGCCTCTAATCGAAGGTTGATACTAGATTTGGATTTCTGCGCAGAAACAGATTTCTATCTGTCACGAATCTGGGCTTATTTCTCTGTAGGAAACTCAGAAAAATCTGCCAATTTACGTGCGTGATCCTCAGATATGTACGCAACTTTCATTAGTTTTGAGTTTTCTGATTTGAGCAACGGAAGTACCATTTTAAAATTCGTGTTTACTGGCTGTTCTGTTTTGGCAGATTCTGTCTCTGTTTTTTGCATTGTCTCTTGTGGACTTTATGTGAGGCTTTCTAGACGTGGAGAGCTGTAGCTAATGTTTTATTGAGTTCTTGCAATGTGTCACTACAGGACCAAGGTGGATTAAAGTTTTTTTGAGTACTAACCCCTCTAATGAAGTTTATGAGAAGTTTGGTGTGAAGGAAGTTTTCAAGGGTCAAGAGAGGAGGATGATATATGATCAAGAAGAGTGAAAAGTCTAAGCTTGGGGATGCCCCGTGGTTCATCCCTGCATATTTCAAGAAGACTCAAGCGTCTAAGCTTGGGGATGCCCAAGGCATCCCCTTCTTCATCAACTTATCAGGTTTCTTCTATTGAAACTATATTTTTATTCGGTCACATCATATGTGCTTTACTTGGAGCGTCTGTGTGTTTTTATTTTTGTTTGTGTTTGAATAAATTCGGATCCTAGCAATCCTTGTGTGGGAGAGATACACGCTCCGCTTTTTCATATGAACACTCGTGTTCTTCGTTTTACTTTTAATGTTCAATGATAAAAGTTGGAAGCTATTGCACTTATTTATATTTGGTTGAAAACAGAAAATGCCTCATCATGTCTTGGATAATCTGACACTTGGCAATTGTTTTGAGCTCTCAAGTAGATCATGATTAAGTTTTTTCATGTAGTCTAAGCCTATTAGTGGAGAACTACTGTAGAGCTTGCTGAAATTGGTTTGCATAATTGATCTCTCTTAAGGTCTAGATATTTTCTGGTAAAAGTGTTTGAGAAACAAGGAAGACAGTGTAGAGTATTATAATGCTTGCGATATGTTCTTATGTAAGTTTTGCTGTACCGGTTCATACTTGTGTTTGCTTCAAACAACCTTGCTAGCCTAAGCCTTGTATCGAGAGGGAATACTTCTCGTGCATCCAAACCTTGAGCCAAAACCTATGCCATCTGTGTCCACCATACCTACCTACTATGTGGTATTTTCTGCCATTCCAAAGTAAATTGCTTGAGTGCTACCTTTAAACAATTCAAAATTTATTACCTCTGATTTGTGTCAATGTTTTATAGCTCATGAGGAAGTATGTGGTGTTTATCTTTCAATCTTGTTGGGCAACTTTCACCAATGGACTAGTGGCTTCATCCGCTTATCCAATAATTTTGCAAAAAGAGCTGGCAATGGGATTCCCAGTCCCAAATTAATTAACAAAAATAGACACTCCTCCATGGTATGTGATTGTTGGACGGCACCCGAGGATTCGGTTAGCCATGGCTTGTGTAAGCAAAGGTGGGGAGGAGTGTCATCATAATAAAACTAAAATAAAAGGGCACTCCTTCATGGTATGAGATTGTTGGCAGGCACCCGAGGATTCGGTTAGCCATGGTTTGTGAAAGAAAGGTTGGAAGGAGTGCCACCCAAAAATAAAAATAATTCATGGGAGCCGCTCTTGAAGGTTTGTCTAGCAAGGGGGTTAGAGTGCCCACTACCATTCGTTGACAACAACAAACACCTCTCAAAACTTTACTTTTATGCTCTCTTTATGTTTTCAAAACCAAAGCTCTAGCACAAATATAGCAATCGATGCTTTCCTCTTTGAAGGGCCATTCTTTTACTTTATGTTGAGTCAGTTTACCTACTTCCTTCCATCTTAGAAGCAAACACTTGTGTCAACTGTGCATTGATTCTTACATACTTGCTTATTTGCATTCATCATATTACTTTGTGTTGACAATTATCCATGAGATATGCATGTTACAAGTTGAAAGCAACCGCTGAAACTTATATCTTCCCTTGTGTTGCTTCGATGCCTTTACTTTGAACTTATTGCTTTATGAGTTAACTCTTGTGCAAAACTTTTGATACTTGTCTTGAAAGTACTCTTCATGAAAAGTTTTGCTATATGTTATCTATTTGTTAGCAACTATAGATCATTGCCTTGAGTCACTTCATTCATTTCATATGCTTTGTAATAGTATGATCAAGGTTATGTAAGTAGCATGTCACTACAGAAATTATTCTTTTTATCGTTTACCTGCTCGGGACGAGCAGGAACTAAGCTTGGGGATGCTGATACGTCCCCGACGTATCCATAATTTCTGTCGTTCCATGCTTGTTTTATGACAATACTTACATGTTTTGCTTGCACTTTATGATGTTTTTATGCGTTTTCCGGAACTAACCTATTAACAAGATGCCAGAGTGCCAGTTCCTGTTTTCTGCTGTTTTTGGTTCCAGAAAGGCTGTTCGGGCAATATTCTCGGAATTCGACGAAACGAAGACCAAACATCATAATTCACCGAGACGGACCAGGACACCGAAGGGGAGCCGGAGAGGGGCCAGGGGGGCCCCACACCACCTGGCGGCGCGGCCAAGGAGGGGGGCGCGCCAGGGTGTGGTGAGCCCACCTCTGGCACCCCCTCGCGCCGCCTCTTCGCCTATTTAACCCCTCGTGACCTAAAAACACCGTACCACTTGACGAAACTCCAGAAAGACTCCAGGGGCGCCGCCACCATCGCGAAACTCCAATTCGGGGGACAGAAGTCTCTGTCCCGGCACCCTGCCGGGACGGGGAAGTGCCCCCGGAAGCCATCTCCATCAACGCCATCGCCTCCATCATGCTCCGTGAGTAGTTCCCCCATGGACTACGGGTTCTAGCTGTAGCTAGTTGGTATTCTCTCCCCCATGTACTTCAATACAATGATCTCATGAGCTGCCTTACATGATTGAGATTCATCTGATGTAATCGGTGTTGTGTTTGTTGGGATCCGATGGATGATACATTATGATTAGTCTATCTATAAAGTTTGTGAAGTTATTGTTGCTGCAATCTTGTTATGCTTAATGCTTGTCACTAGGGCCCGAGTGGCATGATCTTAGATTTGAGCTCTATAATTATTGCTTAGATTGTATCTACAAGTTGTATGCACATGTCACTGTCCGGAACCAAAGGCCCCGAAGTGACAGAAATCGGGACAACCGGAGGGGATGGCGGTGATGTGAGGGACACATGTTTTCACGGAGTGTTAATGCTTTGCTCCGGTGCTCTATTAAAAGGAGTACCTTAATATCCAGTAGATTCCCTTGAGGCCCGGCTGCCACCGGCTGGTAGGACAATAGATGTTGTGCAAGTTTCTCATTGCGAGCACGTACGACTAAATATGGAAAACATGCCTACATGATTAATGAATTGATGTTCTTTCTTAATGCCTTATCAATCCTATCAATTGCCCAACTGTAATTTGTTCACCCAACACTTGTTATTGGAGAGTTGCCACTAGTGTAGATAGCTGGGAACCCCGGTCCATCTTTCATCATCGTATACTCGTTCTATATGTCAACTATTTTCTGGTACCATTGCTCTCATATTGCTATTACTGCTGATGTGTTACTGTTACTATTGCTCTCATATTACTGCTACTTTCACATCACCCCTGTTACTAGTGCTTTTCCAGGTGCAGCTGAATTGACAACTCAGTTGTTAAGGCTTATAAGTATTCTTTACCTCCCCTTGTGTCGAATCAATAAATTGGGTAATACTTCCCTCGAAGACTGTTGCGATCCCCTATACTTGTGGGTGTGAGCATTCATAGGAGGTACTAACACACCACAATTTCATAGAGACATCCAACTCAAATCATAACCCAGTGAACAAGTATTCTGTGAAATATAGCCTAAGAGACCCACACGGTGCACACATCACATTTAAAATCCACTTGAATAGCATAACTACATCTAGATTACAAAGCTCATCATATGGATCTCAATCATGTAAGGCAGCTCATGAGATCATTGTATTGAGATACATGAGAGAGAGATTAACCACATAGCTACCGGTAGAGCCCTTAGCCTCGGGAGAACTACTCCCTCCTCATCATGGGAGACAGCAACGGCGATGAAGATGGCGGTGGTGTCGATGGAGATGGATTCGGGGGCAATTCCCCGTCCCGGCGGCGTGCCGGAACAGAGACTTCTGTCCCCCGAACTTGACTTTGCGATGGCGGCGGCTGCATAACTTTTCTCGTCCCGTGGCTTATTCCCTTAGGGTTTTCACATCTAGGAGACTTTATAGGCGAAGGGGCGATGTCGGTGGAGTCCCGAGGTGGGCTCCCCACCAGGTGGCGCGGCCAGGGGTGGCCCGCGCCCCCCTATGGTGTGGGCTCCTCGTGGCCCTCCTTCGTCTCTCCTTCGGACTTCGTGAAGCCCCGGAAAAATAGGAACGTGGACTTTTGTTTCGTCAATTCCGAGAATATTTTACGTGTAGGATTTCGAAACCAAAAACAGGAACAGGCACTTCGGCATCTTGTTAATAGGTTAGTTCCAGGAAGCATAAAAACATCATAAAGTATGAATAAAACATGTAGGTATTGTCATAAAACTAGCATGGAACATAAGAAATTATAGATACGTTTGAGACGTATCAATGATATGTTTATATGGTTTGTAATAATAAATGAATGAGTTATGGACCAGCTATGTTCTGTTGTACTACTCTGAGGGATGTAATATTTGCGGATTGGTACTTCGCACAGGTTATGTCAACGACTGGCATACTACAACATGCAGTGGTATGCAGGGTCACCACATGTTAGATCCTATCATATTATTTTCATTTCTAAGTAAACTTACCTCTAAATCATCTCCACGAGTATTATAAATTATTGAGGAAAGAGTAGCAAGATCAACTTCCTCCTTGAAGTCTTCTTTTTCAATAATTGGTTTATGAGTGAACTTCGAGAAATGGAAAATCATCACTTCCTCCCCAAACTTAAGAGAGATAGTTTCTTTCCTGCAGTCAGTATTAATTCATGCAGTGTTTAAGAAAGTTCTTCGAGAAATGATTGGACAATGAGAATCAATTGGCATATCAATGACAACAAAATCAATGGGATAAGTGTAAGGTCCTATTGTAATAGGTATGTTCTTTATTACTCCCGTAGGAACTCTATAAGAGTCTTATCAGCTACCATTATTGTCATATATGTGTCTTCTAATTGTGAATGCTCAAGTTCATCTTGGATACCAAAATAAAATATATAAGGAATAACATTAATGGTTATTCCAATATCATAGAGTCCATAATAAGAGGATCCACCAAAAGTGCAAGGTAAAACAGGTTTGCCCACACCTTTTGATTTAACCATACCTTCTACAAACTGTGAGGCTTCGGAAACAAACTCAACAACATTGCAGTGTGCAACATAGCTAAAATACATCCTTTAGTTACCTCACTCTGTCCATGTGCACCTTCATGAGTATGTTCTTCGATACTAATTGTTAACTTTGATGCTCTCACCTCTCTTACCTCCTCTTCCTTTTGTTCTGCAAGGATTTGAGCTTGGATGTGCCTTGCCGTTGTCATCGGGAAAGGTAGCGGATCATTGTAAGGCATCCTTTCAATAGGCACCACTTTGGGTACTTCAGCTTCAACTTGTGTTGCTTCAATAATTTGAGGTGACGGAGTGTAATGAAGCCATTCTTTCTTGGGTACTTCAATGAATTCTGTAAAAACTTGAGGAACATCTAATACCATAACATCATCAAGATTAAGCTCATTAGTTGTTTCTTTTAATTGCCGGTGTTTTTATAAGAATTTAAACAATCATATTCAATTTCTATTTCTCCCTCACTACCAAGATCAAAGCCCCATGATAATCTATTTCAATGAACTTTCTCTAGGCGTATCCAAGCTTGCTCGGCTGTGAGTTCCATAAAAGATCCACTAGACAACAAATCTAATTCTCCTTTATTATCTTGTTCAAGTCTTCCATAAAAGACATGTAAAACATACCAAGGTGGTTGATACGTCTCCGACGTATCGATAATTTCTTATGTTCCATGCCACTTTATTGATGATACCTACATGTTTTATGCACACTTTATGTCATATTCGTGCATTTTCTGGAACTAACCTATTAACAAGATGCGAAGTGCAGTTCTGTTTCTGCTGTTTTTGGTTTCAGAAATCCTAGTAACGAAATATTCTCGGAATTGGACGAAATCAACGCCCAGTTCCTATTTTGCCGGAAGCATCCAGAGAACACCGAGCCACCGAGAGGAGGCCCTGTGGGCCCCACAGGGTGGCGCGGCCAGGCTGGGCCGCGCCCCCCTATTGTGTCGTCGCCCGTTGACCTTCCGCTCCGCCTCTTCGCCTATATAAAGGTCCCTGACCTAAAACACGATACGAATAAGCCACGATACGCGAAACCTTCCAAGCCGCCGCCATCGCGAAGCCAAGATCGAGGACAGGAGTCTCTGTTCCGGCACGCCGCCGGGACGGGGAAGTGCCCCAAGGCTTCTCCATCGACACCGCTGCCATCTCCACCGCCATCTTCATCAACGCTGCTGCTCCCATGAAGAGGGAGTAGTTCTCCATCGAGGCTCGGGGCTGTACCGGTAGCTATGTGGTTCATCTCTCTCCTATGTGCTTCAATACAATAATCTCATGAGCTGCCTTACATGATTGAGATTCATATGATGATGCTTGTAATCTAGATGTCATTGTGCTAGTCAAGTGAGTTTTACTTATGTGATCTCCGGAGACTCCTTGTCCCACGTGTGTAAAGGTGACAGTGTGTGCACCGTGTGGGTCTCTTAGGCTATATTTCACAGAATACTTATTCACTGTTATGAATGGCATAGTGAAGTGCTTATTTATATCTCTTTATGATTGCAATGTGTTTTGTATCACAATTTATCTATGTGCTACTCTAGTGAAGTTATTAAAGTAGTTTTATTCCTCCTACACGGTGTAATGGTGACAGTGTGTGCACTCGTGTTAGTACTTGGCGTAGGCTATGATTATGATCTCTTGTAGATTATGAAGTTAACTATTGCTATGATGGTATTGATGTGATCTATTCCTCCTACATGGCGTGAAGGTGACAGTGTGCATGCTATGTTAGTACTTGGTTTAGTCGTGTCGATCTTTCATGCACTCTAAGGTTATTTAAATATGAACATTTAATTGTGGAGCTTGTTAACTCCGGCATTGAGGGTTCGTGTAATCCTACGCAATGTGTTCATCATCCAACAAGAGAGTGTAGAGTATGCATTTATCTATTCTGTTATGTGATCAAAGTTGAGAGTGTCCACTAGTGAAAGTCTATTCCCTAGGCCTTGTTCCTAAATACTGCTATCGCTGCTTGTTTACTGTTTTACTGCGTTACTACTGCTGCGTTACTACTGCTTGTTTACTTCCTACAATATTACTACCATCAACTGCACGCCAGCAAGCTACTTTCTGGCGCCATACTACTGCTCATATTCATTCATACCACCTGTATTTCACTATCTCTTCGCCGAACTAGTGCACCTATTAGGTGTGTTGGGGACACAAGAGACTTCTTGCTTTGTGGTTGCGGGGTTGCATGAGAGGGATATCTTTGACCTCTTCCTCCCTGAGTTCGATAAACCTTGGGTGATCCACTTAAGGGAAAACTTGCTGCTGTTCTACAAACCTCTGCTCTTGGAGGCCCAACACTGTCTACAAGAATAGAAGCACCCGTAGACATCAAGCACTTTTCTGGCGCCGTTGCCGGGGAGGAAAGGTAAAAGGTACTCACACTCCGGATCTCGGCTACTAAGCTATTTTCGGCGCCGTTGTAAGTACTCGAAGCTATTTCCTTTAGACTCTGCAATTGCGACATTTGGTTTCTTGTTTACACTAGTTAGGCATAATGGACAACAATGACCTTCTTATTCTATTTCCTGATTTAAGACATGGATGGTTTGATGCGAAAATTAAAAAACCCATGGAACATATTAATATGAATGCTTTGAACACTATTGTTGCTAATGCTATGGAAAATTCTAAGCTTGGGGAAGCTGGCTTTGATGAGCATGATATTTTTAGTCCCCCAAGCATTGAGGAGAAAATTTACTTTGATGATACTATGCCTCCTATATTTGATGATGAGAATAATAATGATAGCTACTTTGTTGAATTTGCTCCCACTACAACTAATAAAATTGATTATGCCTATGTGGGGAGTAATAATTTTATGCATGAGACTCATGATAAGAATGCTTTATGTGATAGTTATATTGTTGAGTTTGCTCATGTTGCTACTGAAAGTTATTATGAGAGAGGAAAATATGGTTGTAAAATTTTTCATGTTACTAAAACACCTCTCTATGTGCTGAAATTTTTGAAGCTACACTTGTTTTATCTTCCTATGCTTGTTACTTTGCTCTTCATGAACTTGTTTATTTACAAGATTCCTATGCATAGGAAGCATGTTAGACTTAAATGTGTTTTGAATTTGCCTCTTGATGCTCTCTTTTGCTTCAACTTCTATTTCTTGCGAGTGCATCATTAAAACTGCTGAGCCCATCTTAATGGCTATAAAGAAAGAACTTCTTGGGAGATAACCCATGTTTTTTTTACTACAGTACTTTGTTTTATATTTGAGTCTTGGAAGTTGTTTACTACTGTAGAAACCTCTCCTTATCATGTTTTTGTGCCAAGTAAAGTTTCTATGTTAAAGTTGATGTTATATTTGGGATCGCTGCGCAGAAACAGCATTGCTGTCTGTCACGAATTCTGGCACAAGTCTCTGTAGAAAATTCTAAAAAATCTGCCAATTTACGAGCGTGATCCTCAGATATGTACGCAACTTTCATTAGTTTTGAGTTTTTCCATTTGAGCAAGTCTGGTGCCATTTTAAAATTCGTCTTTACGGACTGTTCTGTTTTTGACAGATTCTGCCTTTTATTTCGCATTGCCGCTTTTGTTAAGTTGAATGAGTTTCTTTGTTCCATTAACTTTCAGAAGTTTTGTGCAATGTCCAGAAGTGTTAAGAATGATTGTGTCATCTCTGAACATGTGAATTTTTGATTATGCACTAACCCTCTAATGAGTTTGCTTGAAGTTTGGTGTGAAGGAAGTTTTCAAGGGTCAAGAGAGGAGTATGATATACTATGATCAAGAGGAGTGAAAGCTCTAAGCTTGGGGATGCCCCGTGGTTCATCCCTGCATATTTCAAGAAGACTCAAGCATCTAAGCTTGGGATGCCCAAGGCATCCCCTTCTTCATCGACAAAGTATCAGGTTCCTTCTCTTGAAACTATATTTTTATTCGGTCACATCTTATGTACTTTACTTGGAGCGTCTGTGTGCTTTTATTTTTGTTTTGTTATCTTAGTTCTCTGAATAAGTTCATCCTTGTGTGGGAGAGAGACACGCTCCGCTGGTTCGTATGAACACATGTGTTCTTAGCTCATAATATTCATGGCAAAGTTTCCTCTTCGTTAAATTGTTATATGGTTGGAATTGAAAAATGCTACATGTAGTAATTGGTAAAATGTCTTGGATAATGTGATACTTGGCAATTGTTATGCTCATGTTTAAGCTCTTGCATCATATACTTTGCACCTATTAGTGAAGAAATACATAGAGCATGCTAAAATTTGGTTTGCATATTTGGTCTCTCTAAGGTCTAGATAATTCTAGTATTGAGTTTTGAACAACAAGGAAGACGGTGTAGAGTCTTATAATGTTTACAATATGTCTTTTATGTGAGTTTTGCTGCACCGGTTCATCCTTGTGTTTGTTTCAAATAACCTTGCTAGCCTAAACCTTGTATCGAGAGGAATACTTCTCATGCATCCAAAATCCTTGAGCCAACTACTATGCCATTTGTGTCCACCATACCTACCTACTACATGGTATTTTTCCGCCATTCCAAAGTAAATTGCTTGAGTGCTACCTTTAAACAATTCAAAATTTATCATCTCTTATTTGTGTCAATGTTTTATAGCTCATGAGGAAGTATGTGGTGTTTATCTTTCAATCTTGTTGGGCAACTTTCACTAATGGACTAGTGGCTTCATCCGCTTATCCAATAATTTTGCAAAAAGAGCTGGCAATGGGATTCCCAGTCCCAAATTAATTAACAAAAATAGACACTCCTCCATGGTATGTGATTGTTGGACGGCACCCGAAGGATTCGGTTAGCCATGGCTTGAGAAAGCAAAGGTGGGGAGGAGTGTCATCATAATAAAACTAAAATAAAAAGGCACTCCTTCATGGTATGAGATTGTTGGCAGGCACCCGAGGATTCGGTTAGCCATGGTTTGTGAAAGAAAGGTTGGAAGGAGTGCCACCCAAAAATAAAATAAAATGGGAGCCGCTCTTTGAAGGTTTGTCTGGCAAGGGGGTTAGAGTACCCGCTACCATTCGTTGACAACAACAAACACCTCTCAAAACTTTACTTTTATACTCTCTTGATGTTTTCAAAATAAAAGCTCTAGCACAAATACAGCAATCGATGCTTTCCTCTTTGAAGGATCATTCTTTTACTTTTATTGTTGAGTCAGTTTACCTATCTCTCTCCACCTTAAGAAGCAAACACTTGTGTGAACTATGCATTGATTCCTACATACTTGCATATTGCACTTGTTATATTACTCTATGTTGACAATATCCATGAGATATACATGTTATAAGTTGAAAGCAACCGCTGAAACTTAATCTTCCTTTGTGTTGCTTCAACACCTCTACTTTGAATTATTGCTTTATGAGTTAACTCTTATGCAAGACTTATTGATGCTTGTCTTGAAAGTACTATTCATGAAAAGTCTTTGCTTTATGATTCATTTGTTTACTCATGTCATTACCATTGTTTGGATCGCTGCATTCATCTCATATGCTTACAATAGTATGATCAAGGTTATGATGGCATGTCACTTCAAAAATTATCTTTGTTATCGTTTTACCTGCTCGGGACGAGCAGAACTAAGCTTGGGGATGCTGATACGTCTCCGACGTATCGATAATTTCTTATGTTCCATGCCACTTTATTGATGATTCCTACATGTTTTATGCACACTTTATGTCATATTCGTGCATTTTGGAACTAACCTATTAATAAGATGCCGAAGTGCCAGTTCCTGTTTCTGCTGTTTTTGGTTTCAGAAATCCTAGTAACAAAATATTCTCGGAATTGGACGAAATCAACGCCCAGGTTCCTATTTTGCCGGAAGCATCAGAACAGAGAGCCACGAGGAGGGCCACTGGGCCAGCCGGCAGGGGTGGCGCGGCCAGGGCTGGGCCCGCGCCCCCCTATTGTGTCGTCGCCCCGTTGACCTTCCGACTCCGCCTCTTCGCCTATATAAAGGTCCCTGACCTAAAACACGATACGAATAAGCCACGATACGCGAAACCTTCCAGAGCCGCCGCCATCGCGAAGCCAAGATCTGGGGGACAGGAGTCTCTGTTCCGGCACGCCGCCGGGACGGGAAGTGCCCCCGGAAGGCTTCTCCATCGACACCGCTGCCATCTCCACCGCCATCTTCATCAACGCTGCTGCTCCCATGAAGAGGGAGTAGTTCTCCATCGAGGCTCGGGGCTGTACCGGTATCTATGTGGTTGATACGTCTCCGACGTATCGATAATTTCTTATGTTCCATGCTACTTTATTGATGATACCTACATGTTTTAGGCAGACTTTATGTCATATTCGTGCATTTTGGAACTAACCTATTAACAAGATGCGAAGTGCCGTTCCTGTTTTCTGCTGTTTTTGGTTTCAGAAATCCTAGTAACGAAATATTCTCGGAATTGGACGAAATCAACGCCCGAGTTCCTATTTTGCCCGGAAGCATCCAGAACACCCGAGAGTCGCGGAGGGGGGCCCTGTGGCCCGGATGATAGGGTGGCGCGGCACAGGCCCGGCCGCGCCGCCTATGGTGTCGTCGCCCCTTCGACCCTCCGAGGCTGCCCTTTCGCCTATATAAAGCCCCTGCATCGAAAACCCTTACGGAAGGTACGGAAACCTTCCAGAGCCGCCGCCATCGCGAAGCCAAGATCTGGGGACAGGAGTCTCTGTTCCGGCACGCCGCCGGACGGGGAAGTGCCCCCGGAAGGCTCCTCCATCGACACCGCTGCCATCTCCACCGCCATCTTCATCACCGCTGCTCCCATGAGGAGGGAGTAGTTCTCCATCGAGGCTCGGGCTGTACCGGTAGCTATGTGGTTCATCTCTCTCCTATGTACTTCAATACAATAATCTCATGAGCTGCCTTACATGATTGAGATTCATATGATGATGCTTGTAATCTAGATGTCATTATGCTAGTCAAGTGAGTTTTACTTATGTGATCTCCGGAGACTCCTTGTCCCACGTGTGTAAAGGTGACAGTGTGTGCACCGTGTGGGTCTCTTAGGCTATATTTCACAGAATACTTATTCACTGTTATGAATGGCGTAGTGAAGTGCTTATTTATATCTCTTTATGATTGCAATGTGTTTTGTATCACAATTTATCTATGTGCTACTCTAGCAATGTTATTAAAGTAGTTTTATTCCTCCTACATAAGCATGAAGGTGACAGTGTGCATGCTATGTTAGTACTTGGTTTAGTCATGTCGATCTTTCATGCACTCTAAGGTTATTTAAATATGAACATTGAATTGTGGAGCTTGTTAACTCCGGCATTGAGGGTTCGTGTAATCCTACGCAATGTGTTCATCATCCAACAAAGAGTGTAGAGTATGCATTTATCTATTCTGTTATGTGATCAATGTTGAGAGTGTCCACTAGTGAAAGTCTAATCCCTAGGCCTTGTTTCTAAATACTGCTATCACTGCTTGTTACTGTTTTACTGAATTACTACTGCTGCGTTACTACTGCTTGTTTACTTCCTACAATATTACTACCATCAACTGCACGCCAGCAAGCTACTTTTCTGGCGCCATACTACTGCTCATATTCATTCATACCACCTGTATTTCACTATCTCTTCGCCGAACTAGTGCACCTATTAGGTGTGTTGGGGACACAAGAGACTTCTTGCTTTGTGGTTGCAGGGTTGCATGAGAGGGATATCTTTGACCTCTTCCTCCCCGAGTTCGATAAACCTTGGGTAATCCACTTAAGGGAAACTTGCTGCTGTTCTACAAACCTCTGCTCTTGGAGGCCCAACACTGTCTACAAGAATAGAAGCACCCGTAGACATCAAGCACTTTTCTGGCGCCGTTGCCGGGAGGAAAGGTAAAAGGTACTCACACTCCGGATCTCGGCTACTAAGCTATTTTCCGGCGCCGTTGTAAGTACTCGAAGCTATTTCCTTTAGACTCTGCAATTGCGACATTTGGTTTCTTGTTTACACTAGTTAGGCATAATGGACAACAATGACCTTTTTATTCTATTTCCTGATTTAAGACATGGATGGTTTGATGCGAAAATTAAAAAACCCATGGAACATATTAATATGAATGCTTTGAACACTATTGTTGCTAATGCTATGGAAAATTCTAAGCTTGGGGAAGCTGGCTTTGATGAGCATGATATTTTTAGTCCCCCAAGCATTGAGGAGAAAATTTACTTTGATGATACTTTGCCTCCTATTTATGATGATTATAATGATAGTAGTCTTTTGTTACCACCTGTTATGGAGGATAAATTTGATTATGATTACAATATACCTCCTATATTTGATAGCTACTTTGTTGAATTTGCTCCCACTACAATTAATAAGAATGACTATGCTTATGTTGGGAGTAGTAATTATTTTATGCATGAGACTCATGATAAGAATGCTTTATGTGATAGTTATATTGTTGAGTTTGCTCATGTTGCTACTGAAAGTTATTATGAGAGAGGAAAATATGGTTGTAAAAAATTTCATGTTACTAAAACACCTCTCTATGTGCTGAAATTTTTGAAGCTACACTTGTTTTATCTTCCTATGCTTGTTACTTTGCTCTTCATGAACTTGTTTATTTACAAGATTCCTATGCATAGGAAGCATGTTAGACTTAAATATGTTTTGAATTTGCCTCTTGATGCTCTCTTTTGCTTCTATTTCTTGCGAGTGCATCATTAAAACTGCTGAGCCCATCTTAATGGCTATAAAGAAAGAACTTCTTGGGAGATAACCCATGTGTTTTTACTACAGTACTTTGTTTTATATTTGAGTCTTGGAAGTTGTTTACTACTGTAGCAACCTCTCCTTATCATGTTTTTGTACCAAGTAAAGTTTCTATGCTAAAGTTGATGTTATATTTGGGATCGCTGCGCAGAAACAGCATTGCTGTCTGTCACGAATTCTGGCACAAGTCTCTGTAGAAAATTCGAAAAAATCTGCCAATTTACGAGCGTGATCCTCAGATATGTACGCAACTTTCATTAGTTTTGAGTTTTTCCATTTGAGCAAGTCTGGTGCCATTTTAAAATTCGTCTTTACGAACTGTTCTGTTTTGACAGATTCTGCCTTTTATTTCGCATTGCCTCTTTTGCTATGTTGGATGAATTTCTTTGATCCATTAATGTCCAGTAGCTTTATGCAATGTCCAGAAGTGTAAAGAATGATTGTGTCACCTCTGAACATGTAAATTTTTATTGTGCACTAACCCTCTAATGAGTTTGCTTGAAGTTTGGTGTGAAGGAAGTTTTCAAGGGTCAAGAGAGGAGTATGATATACTATGATCAAGAGGAGTGAAAGCTCTAAGCTTGGGGATGCCCCGTGGTTCACCCCTGCATATTCTAAGAAGACTCAAGCGTCTAAGCTTGGGGATGCCCAAGGCATCCCCTTCTTCATCGACAAAGTATCAGGTTCCTTCTCTTGAAACTATATTTTTATTCAGTCACATCCTATGTATTTTACTTGGAGCGTCTGTGTGCTTTTATTTTTGTTTTTGTTTTGTTATCTTAGTTCTCTGAATAAGTTCATCCTTGTGTGGGAGAGAGACACGCTCCGCTGGTTCGTATGAACACATGTGTTCTTAGCTCATAATATTCATGGCGAAGTTTCCTCTTCGTTAAATTGTTATATGGTTGGAATTGGAAAATGCTACATGTAGTAATTCTAAAATGTCTTGGATAATGTGATACTTGGCAATTGTTGTGCTCATGTTTAAGCTCTTGCATCATATACTTTGCACCCATTAATGAAGAAATACATAGAGCTTGCTAAAATTTGATTTGCATATTTGGTCTCTCTAAGGTCTAGATAATATCTAGTATTGAGTTTTGAACAACAAGGAAGACGGTGTAGAGTCTTATAATGTTTACAATATGTCTTTTATGTGAGTTTTGCTGCACCGGTTCATCCTTGAGTTTGCTTCAAATAACCTTGCTAGCCTAAACCTTGTATCGAGAGGGAATACTTCTCATGCATCCAAAATCCTTGAGCCAACTACTATGCCATTTGTGTCCACCATACCTACCTACTACATGGTATTTCTCCGCCATTCCAAAGTAAATTGCTTGAGTGCTACCTTTAAAATTCCATCATTTACCTTTGCAATATATAGCTCATGGGACAAAATAGCCTTAAAAACTATCGTAGTATTGAATATGTACTTATGCACTTTATCTCTTATTAAGTTGCTTGTTGTGCGATAACCATGCTTCTGGGAACGCCATCAACTACTCTTTGTTGAATATCATGTGAGTTGCTATGCATGTCCGTCTTGTCTGAATCTACCACCTTAATGATTGGAGCATGCATATTGTTAGAGAAGAACATTGGGCCGCTAACTAAAGCCATGAATCATGGTTGAAGTTTCAGTTTTGGACATATATCCTCAATCTCATATGAGAATAATAATTGTTGCTACATGCTTATGCATTAAAGAGGAGTCCATTATCTGTTGTCCATGTTGTCCCGGTATGGATGTCTAAGTTGAGAATAATCAAAAGCGAGAAATCCAAAATGCGAGCTTTCTCCTTAGACCTTTGTACAGGCGGCATGGAGGTACCCCTTTGTGACACTTGGTTGAAACATGGCATTGCAAAGATCCGGTAGTCCAAGCTAAGTAGGACAAGGTGCGGGCACTATTAGTACACTATGCATGAGGCTTGCAACTTGTAAGATATAATTTACATAACTCATATGCTTTATTACTACCGTTGACAAAATTGTTTCATGTTTTCAAAATAAAAGCTCTAGCACAAATATAGCAATCAATGCTTTCCTCTTTGAAGGACCTTTCTTTTACTTTTATGTTGAGTCAGTTTACCTATCTCTCTCCACCTCAAGAAGCAAACACTTGTGTGAACTGTGCATTGATTCCTACATACTTGCATATTGCATTTGTTATATTGCTCTATGTTGACAATATCCATGAGATATACATGTTATAAGTTGAAAGCAACCGCTGAAACTTAATCTTCCTTTGTGTTGCTTCAATACCTTTACTTTGATTTATTGCTTTATGAGTTAACTCTTATGCAAGACTTATTGATGCTTGTCTTGAAGTACTATTCATGAAAAGTCTTTGCTTTATGATTCACTTGTTTACTCATGTCATTACCATTGTTTGGATCGCTGCATTCATCTCATATGCTTACAATAGTATGATCAAGATTATGATGGCATGTCACTTCAGAAATTATCTTTGTTATCGTTTTACCTGCTCGGGACGAGCAGAACTAAGCTTGGGGATGCTGATACGTCTCCGACGTATCGATAATTTCTTATGTTCCATGCTACTTTATTGATGATACCTACATGTTTTAGGCACACTTTATGTCATATTCGTGCATTTTCTGGAACTAACCTATTAACAAGATGCCGAAGTGCCAGTTCCTGTTTTCTGCTGTTTTTGGTTTCAGAAATCCTAGTAACGAAATATTCTCGGAATTGGACGAAATCAACGCCCAGGTTCCCATTTTGCCCGGAAGCATCCAGAACACCCGAGTTGCCAGAGGAGGGCCCGCGGCCTGGGCCCTGGCCGTGCCAGCCTATGGTGTCGTCGCCCCTTCGACCCTCCGAGGCTGCCCTTTCGCCTATATAAAGCCCCTGCATCGAAAACCCTTATGGAATAAGCCACGGTACGCGAAACCTTCCAGAGCCACCGCCATCGCGAAGCCAAGATCTGGGGGACAGGAGTCTCTGTTCCGGCACGCCGCCGGACGGGGAAGTGCCCCCGGAAGGCTCCTCCATCGACACCGCTGCCATCTCCACCGCCATCTTCATCACCGCTGCTGCTCCCATGAGGAGGGAGTAGTTCTCCATCGAGGCTCGGGGCTGTACCGGTAGCTATGTGGTTCATCTCTCTCCTATGTACTTCAATACAATAATCTCATGAGCTGCCTTACATGATTGAGATTCATATGATGATGCTTGTAATCTAGATGTCATTATGCTAGTCAAGTGAGTTTTACTTATGTGATCTCCGGAGACTCCTTGTCCCACGTGTGTAAAGGTGACAGTGTGTGCACCGTGTGGGTCTCTTAGGCTATATTTCACAGAATACTTATTCATTGTTATGAATGGCGTAGTGAAGTGCTTATTTATATCTCTTTATGATTGCAATGTGTTTTGTATCACAATTTATCTATGTGCTACTCTAGCAATGTTATTAAAGTAGTTTTATTCCTCCTACATAAGCATGAAGGTGACAGTGTGCATGCTATGTTAGTACTTGGTTTAGTCATGACGATCTTTCATGCACTCTAAGGTTATTTAAATATGAACATTGAATTGTGGAGCTTGTTAACTCCGACATTGAGGGTTCGTGTAATCCTACGCAATGTGTTCATCATCCAACAAGAGAGTGTAGAGTATGCATTTATCTATTCTGTTATGTGATCAATGTTGAGAGTGTCCACTAGTGAAAGTCTAATCCCTAGGCCTTGTTCCTAAATACTGCTATCACTGCTTGTTACTGTTTTACTGAATTACTACTGCTGCGTTACTACTGCTTGTTTACTTCCTACAATATTACTACCATCAATCGCACGCCAGCAAGCTACTTTTTCGGCGCCATACTACTGCTCATATTCATTCATACCACATATTTCACTATCTCTTCGCCGAACTAGTGCACCTATTAGGTGTGTTGGGGACACAAGAGACTTCTTGCTTTGTGGTTGTAGGGTTGCATGAGAGGGATATCTTTGACCTCTTCCTCCCTGAGTTCGATAAACCTTGGGTAATCCACTTAAGGGAAACTTGTTGCTGTTCTACAAACCTCTGCTCTTGGAGGCCCAACACTGTCTACAAGAATAGAAGCACCCGTAGACATATGTGGTTCATCTCTCTCCTATGTGCTTCAATACAATAATCTCATGAGCTGCCTTACATGATTGAGATTCATATGATGATGCTTGTAATCTAGATGTCATTGTGCTAGTCAAGTGAGTTTTACTTATGTGATCTCCGGAGACTCCTTGTCCCACGTGTGTAAAGGTGACAGTGTGTGCACCGTGTGGGTCTCTTAGGCTATATTTCACAGAATACTTATTCACTGTTATGAATGGCATAGTGAAGTGCTTATTTATATCTCTTTATGATTGCAATGTGTTTTGTATCACAATTTATCTATGTGCTACTCTAGTGAAGTTATTAAAGTAGTTTTATTCCTCCTACACGGTGTAATGGTGACAGTGTGTGCACTCGTGTTAGTACTTGGCGTAGGCTATGATTATGATCTCTTGTAGATTATGAAGTTAACTATTGCTATGATGGTATTGATGTGATCTATTCCTCCTACATGGCGTGAAGGTGACAGTGTGCATGCTAAGTTAGTACTTGGTTTAGTTGTGTCGATCTTTCATGCACTCTAAGGTTATTTAAATATGAACATTTAATTGTGGAGCTTGTTAACTCCGGCATTGAGGGTTCGTGTAATCCTACGCAATGTGTTCATCATCCAACAAGAGAGTGTAGAGTATGCATTTATCTATTCTGTTATGTGATCAAAGTTGAGAGTGTCCACTAGTGAAAGTCTATTCCCTAGGCCTTGTTCCTAAATACTGCTATCGCTGCTTGTTTACTGTTTTACTGCGTTACTACTGCTGCGTTACTACTGCTTGTTTACTTCCTACAATATTACTACCATCAACTGCACGCCAGCGAGCTATTTTCTGGCGCCGTACTACTGCTCATATTCATTCATACCACTTGTATTTCACTATCTCTTCGCCGAACTAGTGCACCTATTAGGTGTGTTGGGGACACAAGAGACTTCTTGCTTTGTGGTTGCAGGGTTGCATGAGAGGGATATCTTTGACCTCTTCCTCCCTGAGTTCGATAAACCTTGGGTGATCCACTTAAGGGAAAACTTGCTGCTGTTCTACAAACCTCTGCTCTTGGAGGCCCAACACTGTCTACAAGAATAGAAGCACCCGTAGACATCAGTGGTACATCATGATGAGGACATTTTTGAACCATACCTTCGAACCTGAGGTATGCTCTCATTAAGCTTTCGTTGCCGCGATTCTTGAAATTTGTTATAGACCTTCTTGCTTCAGAGGACTTGACTTTGGGATAAAACCGAAATATGAATTCCTTCATAAGATTCTCCCAAGTATCAATCCTTTATGTAGGGCAAGTTCTATACCAAGATAATGCAGTGTTGTTTAGAGATTGACTAAACAATTTAAGTTTTAATTCATCATCAGTGTAGTTAGCTGCATCAAGCTTATTCATTATCCTGAGAGCTACCATGGTATTACCTGAATGGATGAGATGAGCTCCTCGGCGTGTGCGATGAGGTCGTCAGCCGCCTGCTGCGCTGCGTCAGCGGCTTCGATTGCCAGGTGAGTGGCATCGACATCGTGGGATGTCGATGCAGGCAGGGGCGTAGCAGTTGCTGGAGGCTGCGGTGGCGAGGGCTGGAGCATAGGCAGACCGTTGATACGTCCAAAACGTATCTACTTTCCCGAACACTTTTGCTATTGTTTTGCCTCTAATTTGTGTATTTTGGATACAACTAACACGGACTAACGCTGTTTTCAGCAGAATTGCACTGGTGTCTTGTTTTTGTGCAGAAACTCAACTTTCAGGAAAATCCCCGGAAATAATCGCAATGGGCCTATTTTCACAGAGAACTCACGAGGCCAAAAGGGCAAGCCAGGGGGGCCCACGGCCCCCACACCATAGGCCGGCGCGGCCTGGAGGGGGGGCGCGCCGCCTTATGGTGAGGGCGCCTCGGCCGCCCCCCGACGCTCTCCTCTGGACTACTTAATGCTTTCGACCTAAAACGCCAGGGGTCCGACCATATTTCGAGATGACGTCCAGAACTCCGCCGCCATCGCGAAACTCAATCTCGGGACCAAAAACTCCGTTCTGGCACCCTGCTGGGACGGGGAATTGGAGGAGATCATCGCCATCATCACCACCGACGCCTCTCCATCGACCATCCATGATTCCCCCATCCATGTGTGAGTAATTCCCCGCTGTAGGCTGAAGGGGATGGTAGGGATTGGATGATATTGATCATGTAATAGTCATAAGATTGTTAGGGCATAGTGCCTAGTATCCGTAGTTGGTACTTTTATGATATTGTTGCAACTTGTTATGCTTAATGCTTGTCACTAGGGCCCGAGTGCCATGATTTCAGATCTGAACATGTTATTGATTCATGTTGATATTCATTGTTTTATGATCTTACCTGCAAGTTGTATACACATATTGTTGTCCGGAACCCGAGGCCCCAAAGTGACAGAAATTGGGACAACCGGAGGGGAAGGCTGTGATATGAGGATCACATGTGTTCACGGAGTGTTAATGCTTTGCTCCGGTACTCTATTAAAAGGAGTACCTTAATTTCCATAGTTTCCCAAGGCCCGGCTGCCACCGGCTGGTAGGACAAAAGATGTTGTGCAAGTTTCTCATTGCGAGCACGTACGACTATATACGGAACACATGCCTATGGATTGTTTAGTACTTGGATACCGTTTTATTATTATCTGCAAATGCCCTGCCTTGATTATTACATGAGTTCTCTTATCCATGCAACGCCCGTTCATCCATCCCTATGCCTACAGTATTTTAATCCTGCTGTTTACTAAAATCACTACTGCTGTCTTTATTACAATGCTGCTTATATTTCACTACTGCTACTGCTATAAAAATGTTGCTCTTGATAAACTCTTGCGAGCAAGTCTATTTCCAGTGCAGCTGAATTGACAACTCCGCTGTTAAGGCTTACAAATATTCTTTGGCTCCCCTTGTGTCGAATCAATAAATTGGGTTTTACTTCCTTCGAAGACTGTTGCGATCCCCTATACTTGTGGGTCATCAAGACTATTTTCTGGCGCCGTTGCCGGGGAGCATAGCTTTATTTGCAAGTTCACCTGAATTGATATTGTTCGCTGCAAATCCTCCATCATGGGTAAAACTCGCGATGCTAAAGTCGCCATATTACCATCCACTACAAGAAAAGGTACAACTCTGAGTACCTCTGCTGCTCTTGATTCACCATCTGTGATAAGTCAACTTGTTTCACCACCACAAGCTTCACGTGTTGGTACTTCTGCTGAATCTGAAAATTCCTCTAATAATTTTGATGATGCTTCTACTGTGCTTGATGAAAATGGTTCATTAGGTCCTTTTCTAGATGCTACAATTGCTAGGTCTAGACAAATTGAAAATACTGAAACTCCTAATGAAAATACTGTTACACCTGTTAATTCACCTGAGTCTGATGACCTTGATGAAGATTATGTGGAACTTGATGATGATTTTATTGATAAATGCAATGCTACTACTGGTACAAGTAACCTTAAAAAGCTTATTGCACAACATGCTGTTAGATATAAATTGTCTCCTGATCCTAAATTTTCCACATCTCCTATAAACATTAAGGATAAGGATTATGATTTTTCTCTTAATTTATCTCATATATCTATTGTTGAGAAAACACCTTTCTGTGGTACTGAAAAAGAAAGTGTTGTAGAGCACATGAATGAGCTTTCTACTTTAAGTAGTTTGTTTTCTGATGATGTTAAGATGCGTACTTATTTTGTTGCTAAATTTTTTCCTTTCTCATTAAAGGATGATGCTAAGATTTGGTATAATAGTTTGCCTCCTGATTCTATTGATAGTCCAAGTTGTTTGCTTGATGTTTTCTTTCGAAAATATTTTCCTGCTAGTGCTCAACATATTGCCTTGCAGAAAATTTATAGTTTTGATCAAGAAGATGGAGAGAAATTGCCTGAAGCTTGGGCAAGGTTTTGCTCTCTTATTAGAGCTCGGCCTGGACATGATTTGGAAAAGCATGATTTACTTGATATATTTTATAGTGGACTAACCATTGAGTCTAGGGCATACCTGGATAGTTGTGCTGATTGTGTTTTCAGGAAAAGAACTCCGGACGAAGCTGAAGAATTATTGGCTAAAATAAGCCAAAATCATGATGATTGGACTACACCTGAACCAACCCCAACACCAGTATTGAAGAAGAGAGGTATGATTGAATTAAATGATGAAGATATGAGGGAAGCCAAGAAATCTCTTATGGAGAAAGGTATTAAATCTGAAGATGTGAAGAATTTACCTCCTATAGAAGATCTATGTAAGATAATTCCCCCTTCATCCACGATTGAGGTACATTCTCTTCAACGCTTTGATAAAGGAGATATTCCTTACTCAAAACCTCCTGATCAATGTTTAGATGAATTTGATAATTATCTTGTTAAGCAAGATAACTTTAATATGAGAGTAGAGAATCATCTAATGGAAAACTCTCAAGCTATTAGTAAATTGCATGATATTGTGGAGAGAACCTCCAATGATGTTAAGATGCTTGTTAAACATTTTCATATGATTCAAACTCAAATTGATCAACTTACTAAAGTGCAAAATGACTTGTTAAAAAATACTCATAAAGAAAAACATGCTTATGAAGTAACAACTAGAGGTGGTGTTTCTACCCAGGATCCTCTATATCCTGAAGGGCATCCCAAAAGAGTTGAACAAGATTCTCAACGAACTAAAGAAACTAGTGCTCCTTCTAAGAAAAAGAAGAAGAAACATAAAACTGTTGTAGAATCCTCTGAACCTGTTAATGATCCTAATAGTATTTCTATTTCTGATGCTGAAACTGAAAGTGGTAATGAACATGATAAAGATAATGATAAGAATGATGCTTCTGATAAAGAAGAAATTGAAAATGAACCTGAAAAGCATGCTAAAAATAAAAAGTACACTAAAGAAGATTTTATTGCTAAGAAACATGGTAATGAAAGAGAACCTTGGGTTCAAAAGCAAATGCCTTTTCCTGCTAAGAAACTAAAATCAAAGGAGGAAGAACACTATAATAAATTTTGTGATTGGATGAAACCCTTGTTTTTGCAAATCCCTTTGACTGATGCTATTAAATTGCCTCCTTATTCAAAATATATGAAAGATATTGTCTCTAACAAAAGGAAAATTCCTAATGAGGAGATTTCCACTATGCTCGCTAATTACTCTTTCAATGGCAAGGTTCCAAAGAAGCTGGGAGACCCAGGTATACCAACTATCCCTTGTTCCATCAAGAATAATTATGTTAGAACTGCTCTATGTGATTTGGGAGCAGGAGTTAGTGTGATGCCTTTTTCTCTTTACAAGAGACTTGATTTAGATAAGTTGATACCAACCGATATATCTTTGCAAATGGCTGATAAATCTACTGCTGTTCCTGTTGGTGTATGTGAAGATGTTCATGTTCAAGTTACTCAAAATTGCTTAATATTAACTGATTTTGTTGTGTTGGAAATGCCTGAAGATGATAATATGTCTATTATTCTTGGAAGACCCTTTCTTAATACTGCAGGGGCTGTTATTGATTGCAATAAAGGAAAAGTCACTTTCAATGTTGATGACAAGGAACATACTGTCTATTTTCCCAAGAGGATTGATAAAGTATATGGAGTTAATACAATTTCTAATTTGAGATCTATCAAAGTGGGAGATATTGATTGTCCAATATATGAGCCTAAAGAAGAATATCAAACTCTTGTGATTGGATCCATATCAATTCAATATAAGGTAACATGATTGATTTGAGGTTTATTTCTTCTTATGTCATGTAAAATTTATTTGGTAGCAAGACTTGATCAACCTTGTTAACAAGTATATTTTAAATGCATAGAAGAGCTAAACAACACTTCTTTCCTTCTCCACTTGTTTTACTTGCTGTAGTACTATTTGTTTTGCAAGATGCTTTAGTTGTTTAAAATTTTGGAAATCATTTTCCTGTCCTGAATTAGTAATTTTAACACCCAGAAATGTGCATTTTTCGAAGTTCTCAAAAATTTACAAAAATTATACCGTTGGTCCTATTTTTCGAAAAGCTACCTGGGAGTGCCCGTGGGGCACCCCAGGGCTGGCCCCCATGTGCCGGCGCGGCCAAGGAGGGGGGCGCGCCACCCTGTGGTGAGGGCCCCTCCTTGCCCCACTAAGTCATCTCTTCCTCCCATTCTACTCTCTCTCCCGAAAAAACTCGTACCAACTTTCTCTCACTCGCGTTTTTGCTCAAGAGCTCAGGATTCTTCGATCTCTTTGCTCAGCCCAGATTTCTGTCTGAAATTTGGCACATTTGCTCTCCGGTATGTGACTCCTTCGATTATCCAATTATAATTTTGAATGGTTGAGTATATCTTGAGAAATTTGCTGTTGTAGATGACATGTTAAGTGAGCTTGCATGCTTGATTCAAGTTGTAGAAATGAGTTTTGATGCATGTTTAGTACTCTAGCAAGCTCCTATAGTAGTTTCCCTCAATTATATGTCTTGAAATCAAATTTTATAATGATTGTTGAAAAATTTCAGAAAATGGAGTGGAATAGGCACCAACTGAACCAACAAGAATTGGAGGTGCAAGAAGTTATGAGAGTTCACCGCGAAGAGGGAGTATACCCCTCCTATTACCCATGCACTGATTTTATGAGGAGTGCAGGAATCTTGCAAGATGTTCAAAATCTGATTTCCAATGCAGGGTTGGAAAGTTTTGTTGTTGGTGAACCTTACCAATATGCAAAACTAACCATGTCAGTGGTGCAGGATTTTGAATTCCATTGGTCCCAACCTAACCCCATGGTTCAATATAAAATCTACAATAAAACTGTCAACTTGCCCTTTGATGATTTTTGTGCAGCTATTAAAGTGCCACAGTGGGGATCGCGTGAGAAGATTAGGGGGCTGCCATCGGAACTCTTGAAACTTTACGAGATGATCTGTCAAGGGAGAAGTTTCTCGGATGAGAGTGGTAAAATTCGTAGTATTCAACTCCCAGCTATTCGCTACTTTGCTTACTTCATCACCAAGTGCGTTCTTGCTAGAAAGAATGCAAATAAGTTATCTATCCAGGATTTGGCTTTCCTAGCTGCTGCATTGCAATGTGATAGGACTTATAATTTGGGTGCTTTGATAGCCTTTAGACTTGCTACTAACCGTGATAAAGGAGGAATTTGTGGAGGTCTCATCGCCTCTCGTTTGCTAGCTATGCATGGTGTAGAACCTCACCCTCTTGATGTTCAGCTCTCCATAGAGAAACTTGATATTGTTTCCATGATAAAACATGACTTTGTTTCTGATTGGTCTAATTTGAGTAACCTATCTTATAAGATAACATTCTACAAGAAAAATTGGAGAACAACTAAGAAAACTGAAAGGCTAGTAGGATTGCCTGCACCTGCTTTGTTTAACCTTGATTCCAGGAAAAATTGGTCGGTCACGGAGAATGAACTAAATGCATACATAGAGGGGGATGGCCATCATGCAGGGGACGGCACGGAGGAGGCCGAGGAACACCTCGACTTGTCATCCGATGCAGCGAGCTCTTCACATCAACATTTGGTCATGTGGAGCCTTCACCCTTTTCTTCTGCACAGGGACCTTATTATGACCACACCATGTACGATCCACCGGCGTGGAACCCTGACCCTCGCTGGGGTTGATCTCCACTTAGGCCAAAAGCCTAAGCTTGGGGGGAGGTATGCCGGCATCACTCATTCATTGCATATTACAATTGCCGGATACTTGTACATACTTGTTTAGCTTCTTAAGGTGGTTTCTAATAAGAGGGAGATGATATTTGGGGAAGTGCTGTTTGAAAACAGATTCTGGGCTGATACTAAAAAAATTCCTGTGCGTAGCCAGAACGTTATTTTGAGCTGCCAATTTTTGTGCATGTTCCCCAGGTTGTTATCTAACTTTCATTAGTTGAACACTTTTCGAGTTGAGCAGCAGAAGATTTTCGTAAAAATAGATTACTGTACTGCTGTCAAGTTTTGGCAGATTTCTGCTTTGCTTTTCTGTGATTCTTTTAGTTTTCATTCTCTTGTTTTTGCTTTGTTTCTTTCCTAAAACACAAAAAGACCAAAAATATTTCTGTTGTTTCTCTTCACCATTTGTTTATTTGGTTCTTTGTTCCTATTTTACCTTATTTGCTATCGTTAGTTTGCTATGAGAAAATCCAAAAAGATTTTGCTTTGTTTGCTTGTTTCCTTTTGTTCTTGTTTCTAACCCGAAAACACCAAAAATATTTGTTGTTCTTCTTTGGTTTTGTAAAGTTTATTAGGGAGTTCAGCGGTCTCCGGTGGTTGGAGCTTGGTTTTCATTCCATATTATTATTCAAGCTACACAAGTGAAAGGCAATAATGACGATCTACGGCAATCGATTGTGGTGAGAGGCTGGTATGAACTCTATTTGTTTTCATTTTTGTACATATACTCATCCATGTGAGCATGCTTAGTTGGTTCATGTGAGGTATATGTCATTTAATGAAAGTCTAGTAGTTCATGATCTCTCATGTTTAGTTCCAATTTATTAATAATGAGTAGCATGTCATGAATATCTGCTTGCATTGTTTTATTCATAGATAGGTATGACATTGTGGTATCCTCCTCTGAATAATTCACTTGAATCGACTTGGCACATGCTCACGCATGCATATGACTGAACAAAAGTCAATTAAGCCTCGATGATTTACTTTGCCTCAGAGTTCTTGTATCACTTTTATGCCTCCGTTAATTTTATTTTGTCGCAAGCATGATTATGACAGTTATTGCTCTCTTGATTGTCGCTTCCCAGTCTATTGCTAGCCTTCACTTGTACTGAGCGGGAACGCTGCTCGTGCTTCCAAACCCCTGAAAACCAAGTTATTCCAAAGTGTCCACCATAAATACCTATGCATGGCATTTCAAACCATTCCAAGTAAATTCTCATGTGCTACCTTTAAACCTTCAAAATACTTCTCAATTTGTGTCGATGTTTTATAGCTCATGAGGAAGTATGTGGTGTTTATCTTTCAACCTTGTCATTTACTTCTGACAGACTTTCACCAATGGACTAGTGGCATATCCGCTTATCCAATAATTTTGCAAAAAGAGCTGGCAACGGGGTTCCCAACCCCAATTAATTAACTTTCATCAATAATTCTCTTCACATGTTTTGCCCTGATTTATCAGTAAGCAACTTAATTTGCAAATAGACACTCCTCCATGGTATGTGAATTTTGGAAGGCACCCGAGGATTCGGTTAGCCATGGCTTGTGTAAGCAAAGGTTGGGGGGAGTGTCATCCATAATGAAACTAAAATGCATGTGTAAACAAAAGAGAAGAGGGATGATCTACCTTGCTGGTAGAGATAACGTCCTTCATGGGAGCCGCTCTTGAAAGTCTGGTTGACGAGGTAGTTAGAGTGCCCACTATCATTCGTTGACAACAACAAACACCTCTCAAAATAATTTTACTTCTGTCTCAAAAATGAAAAGCTCTAGCACATGTTAATCCATGCTTCCCTCTGCGAAGGGTCAATCTTTTACTTTTATGTTGAGTCACCATCCTTTCTTTGAGCACCTTTTGAGAGCATAACTGTCATTCTTAGTATAATATGCTTGTCCCAAAATATGATCAGCTGTGGTATAACTTTGATGCTTTTATCTTTGATAATCTTTACTTCTAGTCTTTCCATGAAATTCAGAGGTGCCTGGGCATTTATGTTTTGCTGTACAAATACAGGCAAGCGAGATACCACTCTATCATATCTTTTTATGAACATTGCAATCCTGCTTATGGAAGTGTTTCATGATGCTTGTTATTAGTTTGTTGGTATCTCTTTCATGATTGACACAGCTATTAGATGACTTTATTTGCATGTATCTTATTATGAATTGCCTAAGTACTCGTTCATATCATGAGAATATTTACATCATATGAGAAAATGTGTTCGTGACAGTTCTTTTATCGCACTCAGTTGTTAACTGAATTGCTTGAGGACAAGCAATAAGCTAAGCTTGGGGGAGTTGATACGTCCAAAACGTATCTACTTTCCCGAACACGTTTGCTATTGTTTTGCCTCTAATTTGTGTATTTTGGATACAACTAACACGGACTAATGTTGTTTTCAGCAGAATTGCACTGGTGTCTTGTTTTTGTGCAGAAACTCAACTTTCAGGAAAATCCCCGGAAATAATCGCAATGGGCCTATTTTCACAGAGAACTCACGAGGCCAAAAGGGCAAGCCAGGGGGCCCACGGCCCCCACACCATAGGCCGGCGCAGCCTGGAGGGCGCGCCGCCTTATGGTGAGGGCGCCTCGGCCGCCCCCCGACGCTCTCCTCTGGACTACTTAATGCTTTCGACCTAAAAACGCCAGGGGGTTCGACCATATTTCGAGAAGACGTCCAGTACTCCGCCGTCATCGCGAAACTCAATCTCGGGACCAGAAACTCCGTTCTGGCACCCTGCCGGGACGGGGAATTGGAGGAGATCATCGCCATCATCACCACCGACGCCTCTCCATCGACCATCCATGATTCCCCCATCCATGTGTGAGTAATTCCCCCGCTGTAGGCTGAAGGGGGTGGTAGGGATTGGATGAGATTGATCATGTAATAGTCATAAGATTGTTAGGGCATAGTTCCTAGTATCCGTAGTTGGTACTTTTATGATATTGTTGCAACTTGTTATGCTTAATTCTTGTCACTAGGGCCCGAGTGCCATGATTTCAGATCTGAACATGTTATTGATTCATGTTGATATTCATTGTTTTATGATCTTACCTGCAAGTTGTATACACATATTGCTGTCCGGAACCCGAGGCCCCAAAGTGACAGAAATTGGGACAACCGGAGGGGAAGGCTGTGATATGAGGATCACATGTGTTCACGGAGTGTTAATGCTTTGCTCCGGTACTCTATTAAAAGGAGTACCTTAATTGCCAGTAGTTTCCCTAGAGGCCCGGCTGCCACCGGCTAGTAGGACAAAAGATGTTGTGCAAGTTTCTCATTGCGAGCACGTACAACTATATACGGAACACATGCCTATGGATTGTTTAGTACTTGGATACCGTTTTATTATTATCTGCAAATGCCTTGCCTTGATTGTTACATGAGTTCTCTTATCCATGCAACGCCCGTTCATCCATCCCTATGCCTACAGTATTTTAATCCTGCTGTTTACTAAAATCACCACTGCTGTCTTTATTACACTGTTGCTTATATTTCACTACTGCTACTGCTATAAAACTGTTGCTACTGATAAACTCTTGCGAGCAAGTCTATTTCTAGGTGCAGCTGAATTGACAAGTTCGCTGTTAAGGCTTACAAATATTCTTTGGCTCCCCTTGTGTCGAATCAATAAATTGGGTTTTACTTCCCTCGAAGACTGTTGCGATCCCCTATACTTGTGGGTCATCAACCGTCATCGTTCCTGGGCGGCGAGGAGCGCGGCGAGTTGGGTGGTGCGCGAGGGGAGTCAGGGCCCGGCCATGTCTGCGTGCCAACGGACGCAGACGTTGGAACTGTCTGAGGGCGAGGGGCTGGCGGAGGGGGCGGAGGAACGTCGGTCGCCACGTCCAGCAGCCACGCATTGTCGACGTCGAAGTGGACGATGACGACGTCGTTGTTGGGCATGCGAAGGACCGCAGAGGGAAGGACCATCTTACCTCGTTCGAGCAACACGAAGGCGCGGATGACGGTGAAGTCTTGGCCGGTGACGCTGCATTGGTCGATGCAGCGAAGCTTCCCAATGGAGCCGAAGACGAAGTTGGCGCCGGCTGGGTGCCAGAGCCGGAGCGGGTATTTGTTCGCGCGTAGCTCGACGATGACATCGTAGCTTGTGGTGGAGATGTCCTCGGCAGCGTCGGGGGTGACCACGGTGATCGTGACGCCCTCCAGCGGGTAGGGGCCGAGCCGAATCGCACGGTCCCGGTCGGCGTTGGAGGGGAAGATGAGAAGCGCGGAGCCGAAGGAGGACGGGGCGAGGATGAACGGTGGGCACCTGGGGTTGAGCTCGAGCGTTGCACGGATGAACGGGAGTTCCTGCCTGACGTGGCCGTCGATGACGGCGGACGCAAGGTTGCTGACATCGTGGAGGAAATGTTGTGGCACGAAGATTTCTGGCACAGGCCCTCCGAACCTTGCAGCATGCCTTGAGGCGGCTCGTGCTCGCGTGGCAATCCGAGTGCCACGCAAGATGCCGTTGGCGGCGTCAGTCGCGATGTCGGGCATAGGGTCGTTGTGGGTGGCGGAGCCCCGCTGCGACGGCGGGGCAGAGTCGTCGTCGTCGAGGTCTTCTCCCTCGGAGTAGAAGTTAATGGGATTGACACGTTGGCCAGGTTGGTTGTGGATGCTGTAGGGAGGGCGTTGGGTGAGGTTGAAGCGGCGTGCTCCGAGCCAGAGGTCGCCGTTTGGAGCGGCGACGATGACGGACCCATCGTCGGCGAAAGGGGTGGGAGCGGAGGGGGACGCCATTGCAGCGGTGATGAGCTGTGAGTTGGGCATGGGGGGAAGGGAGGAAGGGCTAGGGCAAGTGGTGTGTTGGAGGGATGGCAGGCGGCGCTGCGGTGACCGGAGGCACCACAACGAGCACAACGAACTGGATCTCTATAGTCAGCGACCTTGTGCAGCTTAGAGAGGCAGCGGAAACAGCGAGATTTTAGTGATCCTTTGGTCAAGGGGAAGATGGCGGCATGGTTCATAGGGGCGGGGGCGGAGGCGGAGGCTGGAGCGGCGGGCGCCAGCGCTCCCGACGTTTGCACGTCAATGGAACGCAGCAGAGCATCTCTATACGGTGTGGTTGATGGCGAGGTCGTGTCAGGATAAGCCGTAGGGCTTGTAGGCTGGCTCGCCGCGGGTGGCGACGGCAGGAGGAAGACGTTGCATGGTGTCAGGCCATCGATGGGCTCGCGCGGTACTTGGTTTTGAGGGCTTGGAGCTGCGTGAGCGTGGTCCATGTGAGCATGGACGGTGGTGTTGGTGGATGTGAGTAGGTCGGCTTGGTCAAAGTCCACGGAGGGGTGCAGTGTCTCGTATGCTGCGGCGGCAGTCGACGGAGCGATTGATTGGACGTCGCCTTTTTGATCGAAAGAGGTAAGTTGCGATGTGATTGATTTTTTAATTTGCGAGGCCGGCACAGAGGCGCGTGATGGCGTGCAGCTATGCAGTGCAGCGTGCGCAGGGAGTAGCTACAGGCGAGCGACAGAGGCTACCATATCTCCTGCCGAGCCATCGATGATGTGACGGCTGTGGCGGCCTGTTGGTCGACCCAGGATAGACGGCATGTAGGCGGCGAAAGGCTGGGCCTGGAGGAGCGGAGGCAGCCCGGTGTAAATACGTTGTTTGAAAATAATGTCGTTGGCGCGTCGCAGAGATTGGGCTAGGATTAAGTTGATGCCTAGCAGGGTGATTAGCGATCTAAGCATGATTTCCGCTATGATTTCATTAGAGGAGGCGTGGGACCGGAAGATTGCACCTGTAGAGTGCTTGACCGAGAAAGCATCGTACCCGGCAAAAAGAGTGTCTAAGGCATTTTTGATTATCAACGCACTAGGTTTGACTGAAACTGACAAGGAGATTATCCAGAACTCTGCAGGTTTTACCTTGTTTAGGTTTTGGTGTGGTAGAGTGTGTGGTGGGTGATACGTCTCCATCGTATCGATAATTTCTTATGTTCCATGCCACTTTATTGATGATATCTACATGTTTTATACACATTATATGTCATATTCGTGCGTTTTCTGGAACTAACCTATTAACAAGATGCCGAAGTGCCGTTCTGTTTTTGTTTTTGGTTTCAGAAATCCTAGTAAAGAAATATTCTCGGAATTGGACGAAATCACCTCCCAGTTCCTATTTTGCCCGGAAGCATCCAGAACACCCGAGAGCCAGAGGGGGCCTGTGGGCCCCAGATGACATGGTGGCGCGCCAGGGCTGGGCCCGCGCCACCCTATGGTGTCGTCGCCTCGTTGACCCTCCTGCGCCGCCTCTTCGCCTATTTAAAAGCCCCTGCAAAACCCTTACGGAGAGCCACAATACGGAGAAAACCTTCCAGAGCGCCGCGCGCGAAATCAAGATTCGGGGACAGAAGTCTGTTCCGCACGCCGCCGGGACGGGGAATTGCCCCGGAAGCCGTCTCCACCGCCATCTTCACCGCCATCGCTGTTCCCATGATGAGGAGGGAGTAGTTCTCCCCTGGGGCTGAGGGCTCTACCGTAGCTATGTGGTTAATCTCTCTCTCTGTACTCCAATACAATGATCTCATGAGCTGCTTTACATGATTGAGATCCATATGATGAGCTTTGTATCGCTACTAGTTTATGTGCTACTCATGTGATGTTATTAAAGTAGTCTATTCCTCCTGCATGGTGTAAAGGTGCTAGTGTGTGCACCGTGTGGTTCTTGTCGTAGGCTATGATCATGATCTCTTGTAGATTGTGGAGTTAATTGTCATTATGATAGTATTGATGTGATCTATTCCTCCTTCATAGTGTAATGTGGACAGTGCGTGCGCTATGTTAGTTCTTGGTTTATTTTGCAATGATCTATTATGCTCTAAGGTTACTTAAACATGAATATCGAGTGTTGTGGAGCTTGTTAACTCCGGCATTGAGGGTTCGTGTAATCCTACGCAACGAATGATGTTCATTATCAAACAAGAGTGTATGTAGCACATATGAGAAGAAGTATTTATTATGCGATCAATGTTGAGAGTGTCCACTAGTGAAAGTATGATCCCTAGGCCTTGTTTCCAATACTGAAAACACCGTTTATTTACTGTTCTGTTGCATGTTTACTCGCTGCCATATTTTATTCAGATTGCTATTACCACTCATATACATCCATATTACTTGTATTTCACTATCTCTTCGCCGAACTAGTGCACCTATACACCTGACAAGTGTATTTGGTGTGTTGGGGACACAAGAGACTTCTTGCTTTGTGATTGCAGGGTTGCTTGAGAGGGATATCTTTGACCTCTTCCTCCCTGAGTTCGATAAACCTTGGGTGATCCACTTAAGGGAAACTTGTTGCTGTTCTACAAACCTCTGCTCTTGGAGGCCCAACACCGTCTACAAGAATAGAAGCACCCGTAGACATCAAGCACTTTTCTGGCGCCGTTGCCGGGGAGGAAAGGTAAAAGGTACTCACACTCCAGGTAACAGTACTTTTCTGGCGCCATTGTGTGTGTGCTCGAAGCTATTTCCTTTAGACTCTGCAATTGCATCTTTTTGTTTCTTGTTTTTATTTACACTAGTTAGGCATAATGGACAACAAAGAGCTTCTTATTCTATTTCCTGATTTAAGACATGGATGGTTTGATGCGAAAATTAAAAAACCTATGGAACCTTATTTACATGATAGTAGCAATGTTATTAGTATGAATGCAATTACTGCTAATGCTATGAAGAAGTCTAAGCTTGGGGAAGCTAGTTTACATAAAAATAATCTTTTTAGCTCCTCCGCTTTGGAAGAAATATTTTGCTCTGATAATGCTTTATCTCCCATATGCGATGACTCTAATGATGCTTCTGATATTTTAAATCCACCTGCTGAAAGTATTCCGTATAAAATACCTATGGAAATTATTGAACGTGTTATGGATAACCGCTATGAAGGGGATGGAACTGTCCATCCTAGGAATCATTTACTGTTTTTGCATGAATTATGCGGGTTATTCAAGTGTGCAGGTATTTCAATGGATGAAGTTAGAAAGAAATTATTTGTTATATCGCTATCTGGTGAAGCGGCGCATTGGTATAAACTATTGAAGGACAGGCGCTCTCTTGATTGGAAGGATATTGTGCCTCTATTTTATTCCAAGTTCTATCCTCCAAGTGAAATTCACAAAGATCGAAACCATATATATAATTTTTGGCCTCATGATGGAGAGAGTATTGCCCAAGCATGGGAGAGATTGAAGACTTTAATGCTCAAATGCCCCAATCATGAGCTTCCAGGTAATATCATCATTGATAATTTCTATGCAAGACTTTCTTTTCAAGATAAGACCTTGCTGGATACTACTTGTTCTGGATCATTCACGAGCAATAAAGAAGAGTTTAAAAGGGACCTTCTTGATCGGATTAAGGAGAACGCTGAAGATTGGGAGAACGACAAAGGTAAAGAGTCAGGTATAAACTATGATTATGAATGCATTGAAACTTTTATGAATACTGATAAATTTCGAAATATGAGTGCTACTTATGGTCTTGACTCTCAAGTTGCTGCAAATCTTTATAAAGCCTTTGCTTCTCATTTAGAACTGCCTAAAAAGAATTTTGATAAGTATCATGAACCTTTTAAAGAGGCTTGCATGAAGAATGAAATTGTTGTTAATGATTGCAATAAGCGTGCTCAAACTCCTAAGAATGCTATTTCCTATAAGCATGTTAATTTTTGTGGAATACATAGACCTTGTGGAATTAATCAAATAGAAGATGAATATTGTATCCATCACAGAAATGAAAAAACTAGAAAGTGGTCTAGAGCTCTAGATGATCTTGGAGAAAAAGTGTGTGCCCTCTATCCTTTTATTTGTGAACTTTGCCATAGAGTTGGTCATTTTAATTTTCAATGTTCCTCCAATGATAATTCAAACCCCATGAGTGCTGCAAATTTGTATTGTGATGATGAAATTATTCCTAATCAGCATGATGAACTTACCTTATTTTTGAAGTGTGAAGAGTTATCAAGAAAATTTCTTTGTTAAATATTAACGATCTTGATATTGATGATGTCCTGCATGGTTGTCTTTCTTATTGCATTGATAATAGCCATACAAATACTTACATACAAAATATTTTAGAAGATGACACCTTGCCAAAATATGATAGGACCGCTGTGTGTTTTCAACTAATTAATGAAAAGGAGGGATCCTCCCAAGTTTCTTCTATTGTTTCTAAAAGAAAATCAGGTTATGCGGACAAGCCACCATTCAAGCCTCTTCCTCCTAAAGAAGGGAACGAGGAGAAGGAGAAGAAGAAGAAGAAGAAGGAACGAAGAAGAAGAAGAAGAAGAAGGAGAATAAAAAGAAAGAGGTAACGGCGTATCCCCGCGTGAACGAGATAACGCTAGGTAACCGTAAGTATGTTGCTCCTAATGATTATT
The DNA here is from genome assembly GCA_030979885.1 of Lolium multiflorum. NCBI lineage: Eukaryota > Viridiplantae > Streptophyta > Magnoliopsida > Poales > Poaceae > Lolium > Lolium multiflorum. The sequence continues at coordinate 113,157,166 of CM061747.1, read as the reverse complement.
GTGATAATGAATCTGAATACGATGATCTTCCTATGCCCTTTACATACATTAGCGATCATGATTTGAATGAGCACACTACCTTTGATATTGAAAATCTCTTTGGTACTGATTATGAAATTAATGATGATAGCATTATTCATGTCCCCTTAAACGATGATATTGAAAGCTCTAAGCTTGGGGATGTTGTGCTTGAAGATCCTGTATTTGAGACATCTACTTTTAGTGAAAATGATGATATTACATATTCAGGTTTAGATAATTGCTATAGAGATGTATATGACACATGCTACAATTATCCTTATGAAACTTGTCATAGTTATGATGGGCTTGCCAAAAACAATTCTTTTAATATGCAACTTGTTTACCATGTTCAAATTCTTGATAATAATCTTGCTCCAATTACTATTAATGAGAATAACTCTTCTTATGCCAAAATTAATGATACTTCTATGCATATGAACCATGATAAGAATGTTTTAAGTGACGGGTATATTGTGGATTTCATCAATGATGCTACTGAAAGTTATTATGAGAGAGGGAAATATGGTTATATGCATCTTAATAATATTAAGTTTCCCCTCTTTATGTTGAGAATCTTTAAGTTACTCATGTTTTATCCTCTTATGCTTGCCACTTTGCTCTTCATGAATTCATATGTGTATAAGATTCTTCTGCATAGGAAGCATGTTAGGCTTAAATGTGTTTTGAATTGCCTCTTGAAGCTCTCTTTTGCTTCAAATACTATTTCTTGCGGGTGCATCACCAAAATTGCTGAGCCCATCTTAATGGCTATAAAGAAAGAACTTCTTGGGAGATAACCCATGTGTTATTTTGCTACAGTACTTTGTTTTATATTTGTGTCTTGGAAGTTGTTTACTACTGTAGCAACCTCTCCTTATCATGTTTTTGTGCCAAGTAAAGTTTCTATGTCAAAGTTGATGTTATATTTGGGATCGCTGCGCAGAAACAGCATTGCTGTCTGTCACGAATCTGGGCACAGTTTTCTGTAGAAAATTCCAAAAAATCTGCCAATTTACGAGCGTGATACTCAGATATGTACGCAACTTTCATTAGTTTTGAGTTTTTCCATTTGAGCAAGTCTGGTTCCAGCTTTAAATTCGTCTTTACGGACTGTTCTGTTTTTGACAGATTCTGCCTTTTATTTCGCATTGCCGCTTTTGTTAAGTTGAATGAGTTTCTTTGTTCCATTAACTTTCAGAAGTTTTGTGCAATGTCCAGAAGTGTTAAGAATGATTGTGTCACCTCTGAACATGTGAATTTTGATTATGCACTAACCCTCTAATGAGTTTGCTTGAAGTTTGGTGTGGCAGAAGTTTTCAAGGGTCAATAGAAGAGGGTGATATAATGTGATCGAGAAGAGTGAAAGGTCTAAGCTTGGGGATGCCCGGTGGTTCATCCCTGCATATTTTAAGAAGACTCAAGCATCTAAGCTTGGGGATGCCCAAGGCATCCCCTTCTTCATCGACAACTTATCAGGTTTCTTCTAGTGAAACTATATTTTTATTCCGTCACATCCTATGTATTTTACTTGGAGCGTCTGTGTGCTTTTATTTTTGTTTTTGTTTTGTTATCTTAGTTCTCTAAATAAGTTCATCCTTGTGTGGGAGAGAGACACGCTCCGCTGGTTCGTATGAACACATGTGTTCTTAGCTTTTAATTTTCATGGCGAAGGTTGAAACTGCTTCGTTAATTGTTATATGGTTGGAAACGGGAAATGCTACATGTGGTAATTGGTAAAATGTCTTGAATAATGTGATACTTGGCAATTGTTGTGCTCATATAGATTTTGTTTAAGCTCTTGTATCATGTACCTAGTACCCATTAATGAATAATTACATAGAGCTTGTTAAAATTTGGTTTGCATGATTGGTCTCTCTAAGTCTAGATATTTTCTGGTTGGGGTGTTTGAACAACAAGGAGACAATGTAAAGTCTTATAATGCTTACAATATGTTTATATGTGAGTTTTGCTGCACCATTTTATACTTGAGTTTGCTTCAAATAACCTTGCTAGCCTAAACCTTGTATCGAGAGGGAATACTTCTCATGCATCCAAATACTTGAGCCAATATTCATGCCATTTGTGTCCACCATACCTACCTACTACATGGTATTTCTCCGCCATTCCAAAGTAAATTGCTTGAGTGCTACCTTTAAACAAATTCAAAAGTTATTACCTCTTATTTGTGTCAATGTTTTATAGCTCATGATGAAGTATGTGGTGTTTATCTTTCAATCTTGTTGGACAACTTTCACCAATGGACTAGTGGCTTCATCCGCTTATCCAATAATTTTGCAAAAAGAGCTGGCAATGGGATTCCCAGTCCCAAATTAATTAACAAAAATAGACACTCCTCCATGGTATGTGATTGTTGGACGGCACCCGAAGGATTCGGTTAGCCATGGCTTGAGAAAGCAAAGGTGGGGAGGAGTGTCATCATAATAAAACTAAAATAAAAAGGCACTCCTTCATGGTATGAGATTGTTGGCAGGCACCCGAGGATTTGGTTAGCCATGGTTTGTGAAAGAAAGGTTGGAAGGAGTGCCACCCAAAATAAAATAAAATGGGAGCCGCTCTTTGAAGGTTTGTCTGGCAAGGGGGTTAGAGTACCCGCTACCATTCGTTGACAACAACAAACACCTCTCAAAACTTTACTTTTATGCTCTCTATATGTTTTCAAAATCAAAGCTCTAGCACAAATATAGCAATCGATGCTTTCCTCTTTGAAGGACCATTCTTTTACTTTATTGTTGAGTCAGTTTACCTATTCTTTCTATCTTAGAAGCAAACACTTGTGTAAATTGTGTGGATTGATTCTTACATGTTTACCTGTTGCACTTACTTTGTGTTGACAATTATCCATGAGATATACATGTTAAAGTTGAAAGCAACCGCTGAAACTTATATCTTCCTTTGTGTTGTTTCAAAGCTTTCTACTAAGAATTTATTGCTTATGAGTTAACTCTTATGCAAGACTCATTGATGCTTGTCTTGAAAGTATTATTCATGAAAAGTCTTTGTTATATGATTCATTTGTTTACTCATTATCTTCATCATTGCTTCGAATCTCTGCATTTATCTCATATGCTTACAATAGTATGATCAAGGTTATGATGGCATGTCACTTCAGAAATTATCTTTGTTATCGTTTTACCTGCTCGGGACGAGCAGAACTAAGCTTGGGGATGCTGATACGTCTCCATCGTATCGATAATTTCTTATGTTCCATGCCACTTTATTGATGATATCTACATGTTTTATACACATTATATGTCATATTCGTGCGTTTTCTGGAACTAACCTATTAACAAGATGCCGAAGTGCCAGTTCTGTTTTCTGCTGTTTTTGGTTTCAGAAATCCTAGTAAAGAAATATTCTCGGATTGGACGAAATCACCTCCCAGGTTCCTATTTTGCCCGGAAGCATCCACACCCGAGAGCCGCCGGAGGGCCCTGTGGGCCCAGATGACATGGTGGCGCGGCCAGGGCTGGGCCCGCGCCACCCTATGGTGTCGTCGCCTCGTTGACCCTCCTGCGCCGCCTCTTCGCCTATTTAAAAGCCCTGCATCGAAAACCTGAGAGCCACAATACGGAGAAAACCTTCCAGAGCCGCCGCCATCGCGAAATCAAGATTCGGGGGACAGTCTCTGTTCCGCACGCCGCCGGACGGGGAATGCCCCCGAAGCCGTCTCCACCGCCATCTTCACCGCCATCGTGTTCCCATGATGAGGAGGAGTAGTTCTCCGGGCTGGGCTCTACCGTAGCTATGTGGTTAATCTCTCTCTCGTACTCCAATACAATGATCTCATGAGCTGCTTTACATGATTGAGATCCATATGATGAGCTTTGTATCGCTACTAGTTTATGTGCTACTCATGTGATGTTATTAAAGTAGTCTATTCCTCCTGCATGGTGTAAAGGTGCTAGTGTGTGCACCGTGTGGTTCTTGTCGTAGGCTATGATCATGATCTCTTGTAGATTGTGGAGTTAATTGTCATTATGATAGTATTGATGTGATCTATTCCTCCTTCATAGTGTAATGTGGACAGTGCGTGCGCTATGTTAGTTCTTGGTTTATTTTGCAATGATCTATTATGCTCTAAGGTTACTTAAACATGAATATCGAGTGTTGTGGAGCTTGTTAACTCCGGCATTGAGGGTTCGTGTAATCCTACGCAACGAATGATGTTCATTATCAAACAAGAGTGTATGTAGCACATATGAGAAGAAGTATTTATTATGCGATCAATGTTGAGAGTGTCCACTAGTGAAAGTATGATCCCTAGGCCTTGTTTCCAATACTGAAAACACCGTTTATTTACTGTTCTGTTGCATGTTTACTCGCTGCCATATTTTATTCAGATTGCTATTACCACTCATATACATCCATATTACTTGTATTTCACTATCTCTTCGCCGAACTAGTGCACCTATACACCTGACAAGTGTATTTGGTGTGTTGGGGACACAAGAGACTTCTTGCTTTGTGATTACAGGGTTGCTTGAGAGGGATATCTTTGACCTCTTCCTCCCTGAGTTCGATAAACCTTGGGTGATCCACTTAAGGAAACTTGCTGCTGTTCTACAAACCTCTGCTCTTGGAGGCCCAACACTGTCTACAAGAATAGAAGCACCCGTAGACATCAGTGGGATAACAACCTTTGTGTGAAAAAAATTGGAAACGAAAGCACTGAAAGCACGGCCAAAGGAGAGGAGGCTAACCTTTGCAGGTGTCTTGGACGAGGACTTGCGCAGATGGCGTTGACGATGATGTTCCTGGCTGGGCAGAGACGGCGCGTTGTTGTGTGCCTAAGGTTGGGGAGCGTGCATCCATTGTTCGGGATGGACGGTGGCTGACTGGGGCAGGGGGAGGTGGGCAGTGTTTGGTCTTGTGGCGCCGGCGTTGGCCGGAAAAGGTGTCTGGCTGGCGAGCAGAGGATGTGGTGAATATGAGCATGAATTTATTGGCTTTGATAGGAGGGTGGCGTAGTAGGAGTCGCATGGGGGCGATGGATGGTATGTAGAACAAAAAGCAGAAGGACGTGATTTTTTGGACTCGGTAGTAGTTGGCAGACCCGCCGATGCAAGCTTGTAGCAGCACGGCGATGAGCGTTTCGTCGAAGTTGATGTCAGAGAGGTGGATCGAGGCTGTCAGGGGGAAGGCAGTGGAGTCTGCGAGGATGGGCGCCGGGAGCAGCCCCAGATGACACCAGGCGTCGTGTTCAAATTGGAGCCCCATGGCGTTTCCAACGCCGAGGAAGGAGCGGAGGGCTTGGTGGGAGTCGGAGTCGTCGTCGATGTGGTACGTCTGAGGCGGTAGTTTCTGTGGTGGTGGGTTTGGTAAGGTATTGGAAGCCGACGGTGGTGTCGGTGGCTTGGGGTGGTTGTAGCGGAAGGTTTCGGTCGGAGCTGTGGGATGGGGCGGTGGTGGTGGAGGAGCAGCCGCAGGTGAACGGATGCTTACCGGAGGTGGAGGAGGTGGTGGAGGCGGGGGAGGGGCCGTCGCTAGATGAGCGGGGGAGCGAGAGAGCTCCATCGCTATTGGCTGACTGTAAAGTTAGTAATGATCTGGTACATGGATGTCTACGACAGTGAAAAGAGCTCCATCGTTGTTGGCTGACTGTAAAGTTAGTAATGATCTGGTACATGGATGTCTACGACAGTGAAAAGAGCTCCATCGCTATTGGCTGACTGCAAAGTTAGTAATGATCTGGTACATGGATGTCTACGATAGTGAAAAGAGCTCCATCGCTATTGGCTAACTGTAAAGTTAGTAATGATCTGGTACATATATGTGTTAGATGTATATATATGTATATTGTAGTTTCCCCATATGTTAGGGGCTTTCTGCATATGTGCACCTATACATGTACTATATATTGTGGCCTCTGGCCCCCTGGTAATACAACAAGCATATTGCCCTAACATGGTATCAGAGCAAAAATTGGTCCTCTAGTTTCCCGGCCGACGTTGCTTGTCCTTCGTTGCCATCTGTCCGGCCGCCGTCCTCCGGCCGCCGCTCTTCTTCCCGTCCCCGGCCGGCTCCTCTTCGTCCGGCCCGTTCGTCTCCGTCGTCCGTCCCTCGTCCTCGATAGGCCCCTGCTCCCTGCTGCCCGATCGATCAATCTCCCGATCGAAGGTCGCTGCCAAGACTCCGTCCCAAGCTCGATTCCCCGGCTCCTCTTCGTCCGGCCGTCCGCCTCGATTCCCCGGCCTCGATCCCTGGCCCGCTCCGTCCGTCGCCAGGACGTCGCCAGGATCCGCCCGTCCCTCGCCAGGCTCCGCCCTGCTCCGCCCGTCCCCCGCCAGGCTCCACCCGTCGCCATCCCCGGCCCGCTTGGCCTGCTCGCTCCCGATCCCGCACCGGCCCTCTTCTTTCCGCGCAGGATCGAAAGCATCTCTCTGCTCGTTGACTTCGATCTGAGGTAAAAAAGAAAGAGAGAGCTATGTCTTCCTCGGGCTATGTTGCGATCCCTTGTTGCCCGGTGATCTTTGATGGCGCGAATTACCCTGATTTCGCTGCCTTCTTGCGCGTCCACATGCGTGGTCTTCGTCTTTGGGGTGTGCTTTCTGGCGAGGTCTCCTGTTCGCCGCGCCCTATTACTCCTATGGTGCCTGTTGCACCGCCACCTGTTGCCCTTGCCCCTGATGCTACTCAGGCGGATAAGGATGCAGCCAAGAGTGCTAATGACACTGCTCTGGCTGATTATGACCGGAAGGTCCAGGACCACTCTATCGCCGTTGCGACTTACCGGCTGGATCTGACCGAGTACACTCAGTGGATAGATGAGGATGCTCGTGTTGCTGCTGTTCTCACCTCCAGTGTTCTGCCTCAGTATGCTGCTGAGTTTATGGGTCTTCCCACCGCTGCTGCTCAGTGGGCTTTTCTTCATCAGCGTTATCAGCCGTTTGGGGATGCTCTCTACTTGTCTGTGGTCCGCCAGGAGCATGCCCTTCAGCAGGGTGATTCTACTATTGATGAGTTCTACACTCAGAGTGCTGCTATTTGGCGTCGCTTGATTCTCTCCGTACAGCTGTGTGTGCCACCTGTCCCTGCTGTCTGACTGTGTGCGTTGATCTGGAGTTTCAGCGCGTTTTTGAGTTCTTGTCGCGGCTCCGTAAGGAGTTTGAGCCGCGCCGTGCCCAGCTGCTTGCCCGTGGTCGTGTTCCGCTCTCTGAGGTACTTGCTGAGCTTCGTGCTGAGGAGACTCGTCTTCGTGGTGCTGGTCTTCTTGAGGTTCCCTCTGTTCTTGCTGCTCGTGGCCCTCATGTGCCGTCTGCTCGTGGACCTCCTATGCCGCCGCTTCGTTGCGGTCTCCGGCACAGCCGATACTCCCTACTCCTCCATTCCAGGGCCAACGTCAGCCCCAGCAGCCTCGTGGTTTGACATCACTTCCTTGCACCTACTGTGGCAGGACTGGCCACACTGTCTCTATTTGCTGGCAGAGGGATCCTAGCTTACGTTCGCCGCAGCATACTCGTCGTCAGGCTGGTTCTTCAGGATCTTCTGCTGTTGCACTATCTGATTAGGACATTATCCGTGGTCTTCGTGGTCTGCTCGCTGGTACAGGCTCTTCCTCGACGGGTACTGCTGGTTCTGTGCCTGGCTCTTCTGGCACCGCGCGACCACCACCTTCCACACAGTCAGGTACGTCATCCCCGTGGTATCTGGATTCTGGAGCTTCTTTTCATATGACCTCTACGTCTTCTATTCTTTCTGCTCTTCGCTCTCTTGTTTCTCCTGTTCGTGTTATCACGGCTGATGGTACCTCTCTTCATGTTTCCAGTCGAGGCACCCTTTCTACTACCTCTTTCTCCGTTCCTGATGTTTCTCATGTTCCTAGTCTTAAGATGAACCTGTTTTCTGCTAGTCAGCTTACTGATTCTGGTTGTCGCGTCATTCTTGACGCTGATTCGTGTGCTGTTCAGGACCGCCGTACACAGCCCTGGTTGGAGCTGGCCCTCGCAGCCTTGAGTCCCCGAGGCTCGGGAGTTAGACTGGCTTCGCGTTCCTTCTGCTGACACTTCGTCTGCCAGTTCTCCTGCGGTTGCTGCTTCTGTCAGTGGCATCATCGGCAGGATCACCTTTGTGGCTCCCGTTTATCGTCATTAGTTCGTAGTGGTCTTCTTGGGTCTGTCTCAGGAGATGTGTCTCTTTGCATTCGTGTCAGGGTTGTCGGTTAGGCAAACAGATTCAGCTTCCCTATCCTACTAGTGCTTCTGTATCTCAGCGACCTTTTGATTTAGTTCATTCGGATGTTTGGGGTCCAGCTCCCTTTCCACTTGAACCAAAAGTCCGAACTGATGGAAAGGGCTAGGCAATCTACTTATACACTTCACAACGAAGAAGAGAGCACACCGAAAAAGGGCACACAAAGGGCAACACCGCTAAAGAGGGGGGCAACAGCAATATTTAAACATAATTGCGAAACCATGTGAAAGCCAGGATTTGAACTTGAGACCTGGGGCTCTAATACCATGTTAAGCTTCATGCACTAGCCACTTGAACCAAAAGTCCGAACTGATTAAAAGAGCTAGGCAATCTATTTATACACTTCACAACATGTCTACGTTATTGGCTGGCTAATGATCTGGTACATTGATGTCTACGACAGTGAAAAGAGTATAGTTGAAGCCGTCTCCACTCTCGACGATACGAGTTGAAGCTTTCCATGCGTACCATGTAGAATCACATAGTTGGCTGCACAGGCGGACCTTAGTGGGGGCGAAATGGGCCGTCGCCCCCCCAGCAAAAAGCAGATTTTAGTAGTACCCGGCATTATTTTCAGCCCATATGCCAGGCCGTAGTCTCCATCGTCCGCTCAAAGGAAAAAAAAATAGACCCGCCTGCATCTACGCGAGGACACCACCGACTGCGACTGGGCGACGTGCTCCCGTCGCTCCTGCTGCCGGACTGCCGGTGAGCCGGTCGACCACGTCCCACTCCTCCGCCTCCAGCGCTGGGTATCCGCCGGCGCTCCACCATCTCCGCCTCTGAAGCCCCTGCTCGCAAGCTCCGCCTGCCCACTCGCTCCGATTGCCTCCTCACGACCCTCTCTTTCCCAGCTGCGGGCTGCCGGCCGGCCGGCGAGGCGGACCCTCTCTTTCCCAGCTTCTGCTGGTAATATCGCCTCTGATTCTAGAGTCCCAATTTCAATTTAGTTTTGATTCTTGCATCTTCGATTTGGGGAAAATTCCAGCTATGTATAGAACTTTGCAGTAAATGTGGTTTACAAATTGTTGTTTCTGTAGCACATTGCACTGAAGGTTACCAGATTTCATGACCACTTTTAATCATTTCTTAGGTAATTGTCTAAACCAGTACAAACCGAGTTTTTTGGGGTTAACAATACCAGTGTGTTAATATAATAATACCTGATCTGGTTTTGTGGGGGTGTTCTTGCTTTGCAAAATATATGACATCACAAGAAAATTTGCACTCCTTCTCTGAACAATTGCTCAGGATGAGTCCACCTTGATTGTTCATAAAGAATTTGTAATGCCGCATCACCTGAGCATGTGTAGTTATGTAGCACAAGAAGAGCTAAACTGTTGGAACTTATGTAGTAGCAAGAATATTTAAAGTTGTTCAAAATTAGAGTATTGAGAAGAACGATATGTAGTTCTTTTGTAGTAATTGTGCTACATAACTAGTTCCTTTCTTTTGTTTCCGAGTAGTTTTGGCATATATTGCTGCTATTAAACATATTTTATGGACAAAATCAATCGAATTATGTAAGTATTTGAAAATACTACAAATTCTAGCTTATTGTTGTCGTATAATTTGGTGTTCCCAATAAAATTTACATGTTAATTTGAAGCTTGGCCCCCCCAAGGATTTTCTGCAAGGTTCGCCACTGGTTGGCTGCATACATCGAAAAGCGATGTCGTTACTCAAAACATGCGCGGATCACAACCACATAGTATTTGCTTACCAAAGTGCATATCACATATAGCATCAAAATCCAGATTCCAGAACAATACGAAATTCACAGCAAATTCATCGAAACTAGTAAAAACACATGAATCGATATCTAATCAACTATCACCCTCCGGGCTGTGGCCGTCGGCAGAGTAGACGTATGTGAGGCCGCACTTGCCGCAGGCGTGGCGGTCGGCGTGCGCGGCCATGAAGGTCCCGGCGCCGCAGTCCGGGTTGGGGCACTCCTTGCGGAGGCGCTCGACCTTGCCCGTGGCGTCGTCCACCCGGTAGTGGCCGAGCACGGCGAGCTCGGTCTTCTTGTGCTCGTGCGGGACCTTCTTGGGCGTGGAGTAGGTCTTCTTCTTGCGCTTCTTGGCGCCGCCGCGGAGGCGCAGGACGAGGTGCAGCGTGGACTCCTTCTGGATGTTGTAGTCGGCGAGCGTGCGGCCGTCCTCCAGCTGCTTGCCCGCGAAGATGAGCCGCTGCTGGTCCGGCGGGATCCCCTCCTTGTCCTGGATCTTGGCCTTCACGTTGTCGATCGTGTCCGACGACTCCACCTCCAGCGTGATCGTCTTCCCTGTCAGCGTCTTCACGAAGATCTGCATCTTGGCTTCGTCCTGTCGCCGGTCGCCGGTCGCCGGTCGCCGGTCGCCTCGGTTCGCCGAGATTTGTGAACCTTGCTCCGGAGGCGGCGGCGTGGATTGGATTGGGAGGTTTGGGTGGGTGGGCGGTGTCGCGGCGCGTGGGGGAAGAATTTATAGTTAACCCTGGCCGACCAATCGGCAACGGACGGTCGTGATCGAGTGGGTCGGAACCGACTCCTGAACCAACGAGGCCGGGCCGGACACGACGAGGAGTCTCCGACTCCGACCGACCCGAGAGAAGTAGTAAAACAAAATCGGCTTACCTGGACGCCTGAAAGAAGAAGTCAGAAGAGGAGAATCGGCGGCGATCGGCGGCAGAAGCGGCGGCGCCATCGCCGGGGTGGGGGAGAGGCGATGTCGTCCATCGGCTCGTCCAACGTCGGCTTCCAGGTCCGTCACTCGCTTCTTCGTCCCCTGCCCATCCACCGATTCATCCCTCTTTCGCGGGAGATTAGGGTTTGATGCTTATTGCGTTGCGTGAGCCTGACCGTGTGCGTTTCTTCTTGGGTTGCTGCAGCTGCTGAAGAAGTCCGGGTGGAAGGAGGGCACCGGCCTCGGGGCGCAGGAGCAGGTATGTGTGTCTACCATCGACCCCTCCCAAGTCAAGATTTCATATGTCCATTTTTCCCCATATTCTTATGTTGATTTCTGGGCTAGTTGTGCTAGATGTAGCATGTGCTTTGTGAGGGGAGGATGAAATCTCTGTGCGTTTCTGCTGTTGTTAGTGTCTTAGTACTTTCTTACCTCAGTGTCTTGGTACTAATCATGAGGTTGATTGCGAATTATGGACTTATCATCAAAGGATGAAAGCGTGTGCACAAATAAGTTGGGCATGTTTGATTCGTAGGATTCTTAGAACACATGAATAGGAAAACCTGGATTAGAATGTCATGTCCTGTTGAATCAAAGAATTCTGATGCACTCTAGTTTGGAGGAAAATTTCCATCCACTCCAAACTCTTTTTACAATTCCTTTGGTTTCCCTGTGCAATCAAACACTACTTGACCTAAATTCCTTTAAGTGGATATGCCATTTTCCTGTTCCTGCATTGTGAGAATCCTATGAATCAAATGAGCCCTTGGAGGGTTCAATCATTTGAATCAAATGGCCTCTATAGGAAAAATTCCTGTCGGTAAGAAGTCTGGGTAATTATGAGGTGTTGGTACTAATCATGAGGTGATTGCGAATTATGGACTTATCAAAGGATGAAAGTGTGTGCACAAATAAGTTGGGCATGTTTGATTTGTAGGATTCTTAGAACACAGGAATAGGAAAACCGCTGGATTAGAATGTCATGTCCTGTTAAATCAAAATATTCCTATGCACTCTAGTTTGGAGGAAAATTTCCATCCACACCAGCCTCTTTTTACAATTCCTTTGGTTTCCTGTGCATGCTAATCCTATAGGATTCAAGTGGACATGCCATTTTCCTGTTCCTGCATTGTGAGAATCCTATGAATCAAATGAGCCCTTGGAGGGTTCAATCCTTAGAATCAAATGGCATCTATAGGAAAAATTCCTATGGTTAAGAATCCTACAAATTTTCTTCGGAAATCCTTGAATCAAAGTATCAAACAAGCCCTAGTGGATGGAAATTTTTCCTCCAAAACATAGTGCAATTCAACCCTTTAGAAAAAATCCCTACCTATTCCCAAGGATTCCAATCCTACGAATCAAACGGTGCACATAGGAAAAATTCCTAAGGATGAAAATCTTACAAAATTCCTATGGCATTCCTATGAATCAAACGAGGCCCAAAATTCCTATGGATTGCTTTCCTATACTACAGTCCCATAGGATTTCTAGCAAAGAGCTTAGACCTCTTGGAAAAATTCCTATGTGTTTGTGACAACTAGGACATTACTTAATCTCTATAGAAATTTCTTGCATTTTTCCTCTGGTGCAACCAATTCATGTACAATTTCACATGTCATGACATACTATTCCTGCGTTTTTCCTTTTCATGTGCTTTTGAAATCCTTTGAGTCAAACAGGCCCTCAAACCTCATGTTACAATTTCTTTGTTTATCCTCTGAGTCAAACGCTTAAGGGCCTCTTTGATTCATGGGATAGGAAAATCAAACGACTAGGAAAGGATGGCATGTGTAAAACTTTCCTCCTTCCTGAACTAAAGCATGAGGATTGAGTGAACTTTTCATTTCCTGCCTTGAAAGTGAGATCCAAAGGAATAATTTCCTTAGTTTTCCTTTGCACCTTCCTTACGAATCGAAGGAGTGAACAGTAGCATCTCTGGAATATTTCCTAACCCTTTACATTTCCTTCATGTTTCCTTCAAATCAAAGGAGTGGCCATGATAATTATGGCGGAAGTATAGCTAAATACTTGAATTTGTTAACCAAATACCTTAGTTTCTTGTGCTTCTAACCCAAACGAAATCTCTGAACTCAAGTTAGTTAAAAGCAATTTTATTAGTTAGTGGAACTATTATCTTGGCCAATCATAGGTTTTAAATAAGAAATGCTGATGTTCATCTTTTATATATAACGAACTCTGATTATATGGCTCGGAAGAAGCCAGCTTGCAGCTTATTTTCCTAGTTACTCTTCGTACTGTTTCTGTCTGTGTACTCACCTGTCCCAACTGTCTGAACCAGGGGAGGTTGGAGCCCGTAGAGACTCGTGTTAAGAACAACAAACGTGGTTTGGGTTCCAAAGAACCAAAGCCAAAGCCAGTGGTCAATGATGACGTCGAAACGGCTCCCAAAAGGCACAAGGTGAGCAAAGTATGATGTACTCTTAGTGGAACATTAAATAGATTCATTTAGCATTCTTGATATCTTGATTCTGCGAATAGTACATTGTAGTTCACAAATTCTGCCTATTTGCACAAATTGTTGTACTATTTTTTGATTATTATGGAGTAACACCTTGTATTTGTTTCTGAAGAATATTACTTTGATTTAGGAGATAACATTGTCGTGCATCTGTGTCTTGAATTACTGTACTTTCAATCATTACTTTGGTTGCTCTGACTTAATGCCACAAATGTGATTGTCAGCAGGACGTGCCATCAACAAAGAGGGCAAAGTTGGCTGCGAAGAGAATACGGAAGATGCAGGAAGAGGAGAAGCGAGCACAAGAGAAGGAATTCGAAATAGCCTTCTTCAGGGAATTTTGGCCTGAAAATGTATAAACCACCACAAACCTAACATTGTTGCACCTGTTAGCACTACTGTACAGCTTGTCGATGCTTCTGCAATTCGCACTCGCACCTACCTTTCAAACTTTTCTGACCAGTTCTGGTCTAAGTATTACCGTTGTAGATGTTTGTGCCTGCAAAGAGATGTTGTAACAAATGTTACGTTCACTGAACAAATTGTAGCTGATTCTTTTTACTACTAGAGTTGGGTGCGACTATCTCTTGAGTCGATTGAGAACTAATTTCGTTCTTATGATGTCATCAAAATTTAGTTGCAACTCATTACTAGCAAATATCATGATGCAAAACTCATTACTAGCACATATCATGATGCAAATCAAATGGTGTAAGATTTAACTGAGCATGAAGTTAGTTCTTAACTTACTGGTAAAGAAAACCTAGTCGACAGCTTAGCTACGCACCGCATCAGGGCTCTTGGACTTCTGTCTTGGGCATCATGGTTGATTTGATGAGTTTTTAGTCAGTTTATTTGTTATTTTTGTCAAGATTCGTCACGACGTGGGAAAGAGAGAACAGCATCCTCTGACACGAAAGTTACAACAAAACCACATTTATTTCAAGGGATTGCAGTGGTACACGAGTAACACGACCAAAGGACATACAGAAAATGGTCTCAGTATGGTTTGAAAGAATGCAGCAGAAAACTGTCACCTTGTGGTGTCAAATCTGTCTATACAAATAATTTATGCATCTCGGGATTATAAGTCGCTTCTCAAAACAGCCCTAGCTAAAACAGCAGATGTTGGCGCCACAGCACCTCGTGTGGCAGGAGCTCGACTCTGCTGGCTACCTAACAAAAAAGTGTCTTCACATCCCTCCTAGAACGCCAATTCTTCCTCCTCTTGAGCTGTGACTGGCAGCGTGCCTGCTGTTGCGGCATCCTGAAGCTCGTTAGCTTTCTCGGCACTTATGGCAAGTAAGTACTGCAACCTAGATAGCTTATCAGGCTTCGGGATACTCTTCATGTAAACGCAGTACAAGTCATCCAACTCTCCCAGTGTGGGCCATGACAATGGCTTCGAAGCAGGGACGGCCGCATCACATGCGAGTAGGTCATTGAGCGATGAGATCTGCATTGGATATGAATGTTGTTAGACATAAACGCAATGAAATAAATTTCAACAGAAACTTCAGGATAAGATAAAAAAGTTGTATAAAGTAGCTTTGTATCCGTTAATGCGTTATGCATTTAACTTAATACCATCAGAATTTTTCAGAGTCTGGCACACCACACAAATTTCCTATCAATCTGGTTTCATCAATCTATTGTGTCAGTGATCCAAGAATAAATTTATCCAGATGAGTCCTTTACGGTTACCAACATCTTGGAAATACGTCAAGATCTGTATATGATTGTTTCCTCGAAACTATATCTCTAGGAGCAATTTTGTAAATTTAGCGAAGCAAAGAGACAGGGGACCAACTTACCACACCATCTTTCTTCTTCTGCCGAAGCAAAGCAATAGCCTGAACAAGAGCGTTCTCCAACCTAAGCTTTGCAATGCCCTGAACAATCGACTTGGCCTTCTCAGCACTTATCATAAGATCAGCAGGCATCTTTACATACACTTCATCTTCATCAAAATCACCTGTGCCTGATGAAAATATCTCCTCTGCACACTTCTTGTAAATGGTTTCTCGCAACGGTTCTGAAATCAAGCTATCCAGCTTAAAATCTGCTTCCTTCAGTCCTCGGACCTGCTGTATACCAATCTGCCCTCGAGATATAGAAGCTTCAATTGCGGAAGACAACTTTGTTGTTGTGATGCTCTTAATGATTTTCTGTGCGTGGTCAGCAGGCAAACCAACCTGCTTCTGTATCTTTGCAAGCTGGTCAGCCTTGGATTCTGTTAACTTCCCATCAGCTAGAACTACTTCAGCCTGTTCGACAAATGCTTTTTCTGCCAGCTTAATGTGGACATCTTGAGCTTCCTTGCGGGTTAAACCAAGTATGTTTCCCAATTGCTTTAGCATCATATACTCCGAATTGTCTTTCTTCGTGGAGATTGCTGTCCCGAATGAAACATTGGTCGTCTCCCCAGTGATACAGAACATCAAATATGTTCGGTACAGCTCAGCTCTGTCGCTCAATGGAAGATCATCTTTGAGGGTTATCTCTTTCTGACTTGACTTCTCAAGCTTTTCTTTTAGCTCTTTATCAGGCCTAGTCTTCTTTAATGTTTCCAGGGATTCCCATTCATAGTCACCATCCTCTCCCTCAGATTCTGTGGTCTCAGGTTCTGACGTCGCACTTGATGTTGCAGGTTCAGCAGCTGTTAGCTCTCCTTTAATGTCAGATAGAAGCTCACTTACAACAACTGTGTTGAAGGAAATTAACTTCTTCAACTCCTTCGCCTGCTCAATGCGGTTGCCAGCTGCTTTTGCTCTCTGAATGTAGTTCAGGAATAATTTCCGTACCTGTCATTTGAAATTGGTAAATACAGAAAATTAATTGGATTTGCAATGGAGAAGAATATATGCCAACTGATGTAACATGTTATTTTTGGGGGGGCAAGAGGCATACTGCTTTACTGAAGATGGTCATAGCAGCCTCCTTTTTCAAATTTAGACTCTGTGCTGCTTTCCTAACTGCCTCTCGTCTATCAGCATTGTATCCATCAACTGATACAATTGCTTCCTTGACAACCTGCAATGTCCTAAACAGGGTAAGAAAACCACTTGCGCAGAACAGGCCATCAACTTTGCTGAGCTAACGCAGATCTGGAACAGAACTTGAATTATGCAGTCTGTTAAATGAAAGGCACCATAAAATACATCACCTTTTCAAACAACTGGCCACATATGTCGGCATGAGCAGCATCGACAGTTTCTTGAGGAATGCAAAGACGCACTTGGAATGCCATCAAAGCTTCTGTTTCATCCTTGCTCAGCTCTCCATCAGCTACAAACTGCTGAAGCTTCTGTCTGTAAATGTCTGAAGTATGAAGTGGCATTAGTACAACTTTATAATCACAATAGCTAATATAGACCTATGATGCAATAATAAGTAAGTGTCAACCTTCATGCATCTTGCTAGCGAGTTCAGGATCAAAATGTAGCTCTTCACAGAGATTTTGGAGGAACGATGCTTTGCTAGGAGCCGCAGCCAAATCGCTGTTAAAGCATTTTGCAAGTCTCTTCCTGTATGCTTGAGATTTAACATCGGAGATGATCGATTCTGCTTCACGCTTCCCCAATCCAAATATATTACGTAAATCATTTAAAGGAGTAAGCTGCATTTTTGTATCAAAACAAGACTTATGTTAAGATACAACCATATAACATTGATAGACTTGCCAATTTGGTATGGACTAAAATGAAAGATTCACGCTGAAGAGTACGATAAGATTCCTAAGTTATGTACTGATGTGTGGCCCTAGGACCCACAAATTATTATTGCTTAACAAAAGTAACATGTAACACTTATATTTGTTTAGTTCAGCATCTAACATGATGCGAACAACATAAAGTGAAATACAAGAAAGAAGAAGTGTGACATAGACAGCAGTTCAGTTTTCAGTGCCAGCCATAGCAGTACAAGCTGCATGATCTAGACTGTGTTGTCGGCAATCCAAAGATTTCACTGGACCTACTTTGTCTACATAAAATCCAGGCTGTATTTTCCAAATCCTATAGCCAACTGGTCTACTTAAATCAATATGCTTAACAATTATAGGGGTTTATCTGAGTTACAAATTTCACATTCCTACAGAATTATTGAGAACTTAACTCAGCTTGTCATTTCATATGGAGCATCAGTTAACTAACATGTAGTAGTAATCACCTTCTCATTATCAAGGAGTCCTTCTGAAAGTACTTCTGTTGCATAAGCCCTATAGAGTATCTTTAGATCACCAGCCCTCCTATCATGATCATGCTCTCCCCCTATGGAGTCCATGCAGGGAATTCATAAGAATGGTCCACCTCATGAGCATCAAAAATTGAAAAACTTTATAACATTACCTAATGAAATAGGTCCAAGCCCACATGCAAATCGATCGCCTTGAGGATGCTTGCTCAGTACGGTTAGCAGGCTATTAAATGCAAGGACACTCTTTACTTCTTCAATAGCCTGGGTTGGGTCATTCCTGTGAGCAGTGATAAGATGGTTTAGCAAAGAAGTCATGTCCATGTTCTACATTGATAAGATTCATTTTTTTAAGCATAGCACCAGAGGGTTTGAACTTCTTGACAGAGATTCATATAGTTGCTGACAATTGACCAACGAAACAAATGGGGTTTCTTATGTTTCTAAAGTATTTCTTAAATTTACTTAAGCCAGACTGCAAGATAGCTGTTAAAAAAAAAAAAGATTGCCAGATAGCTCAAGTTTTATTAACATAGTAGTAAAATACTCTACTA
This sequence comes from Lolium multiflorum, assembly GCA_030979885.1. NCBI lineage: Eukaryota > Viridiplantae > Streptophyta > Magnoliopsida > Poales > Poaceae > Lolium > Lolium multiflorum. The sequence continues at coordinate 113,139,038 of CM061747.1, read as the reverse complement.
CTCCCTCCGTCCGGAAGTGACTTAACTATCTAGATAAAGTTGAGTCACTTATTTCCAGACAGAGGTTGTACTATTTAAAGCAGATCAATCCATCAAATTATATGGTATATCCTAATATAAACTGCATGTTGCGTACAATAATACAGATAAGAATTTTAACTGGAGTTTGAGTATATATGTCACTGCCACTGATACAAAATAATAGTGAAAGCTTGAAACTCCAACAAGGCAGCAAAACTCTTGTCGTGAACAAGGAGACATTTCATCATTGCTAGTTACGAACAAGAGAAATTTCATCATTGTAGTTAAGGAATAACAACTCCCTCAATTATAATAATCAGGAGAGATTCTAATGAGCAGAATACCTATATGTTGGCTTTAACAAAAATAAATGTTCACTTTTCTTAAAACCATCAGATTATTAGCAGTTAATATGTCAGTTCATGTTTTCATTGAAACTATCAAATGATAAAATCAGTCAGTAGGGAAGCAGTCTACATACGTGGCTTTGTTACGCGACTTCAAAATGTCTAAAGCTGTTGAAATGTTTTCTTGAATCAACTTCTTTGCATGCTCCTTGAACATGTCAGCAGCAATCTGCGAGAAATTCAAATTAGGATATTTATAACACAGTATGCGTAGATTGATGCATTTGTTATTTCCTACCTACTTAGATTGATATCAACAATCAAATAGAAACCTCTTATGGTGTGTCCATAGTCTACTCTTGACAGGTATATAACATCCTTAGATCTACACTATTTGGAGACAGGCAAGAAGACCCTGCTGATGAAACGATACAGCAACCCGGCTGAAAGTTTACCTCGTCTGAAAGTTTACAAGCAAGCTGTGCTCTCCTTACTTCAATGAGTGTGCCTATGTCAAGACCTAGGGAAACAGAATATGTCCAGGTGAGAACATTCATGAAATGCAACAAGTGATATATCAGGTAATTAGTATAACAAGAGATAATAACCTTCGCTATCTACCTTGCTCTAAATTTAATCTACTTGCACGACAAACCTTGTAAGCACAATATAACATAAGAGTACAACTAATGCCAACAAAAGACAGTTTCAGCACTACCTCTACCAATAGACTTGAGCTGCTTCGCGTATAAATTTTTGGCATTGTCCCGCATAGCAATGTCTATCTGCCAAAAGATCATGAAAATGTAACAAAACAACCACATGTCAACCAAGAACAGACACAGGAACTATGAACCAAAGTAATAAGGGATGAGCAGGCAGTTTAAAAGACATGCTTTATGAGCAAAAACCATTTGAGCCATATGCATGTGCAATCTGTAGATGTTAAAGCAATCAATGTCCTCATCCTTATCAACACAAAAGCTCTTCCCTTTCAACAAACTACCACAGCTACTCCAATAAAAATATTTAAAATCTATACTGCTCAAACTTTACAAATTTGATCATGATAGTCACAAAACAATGACACTAAATAATTACAGCCTGTCTATTTTTTGTTAGATGTTTCATGTGTGATAGTGGATAACATTACATTCACCACATAATATTTTTAATTTTAGACAGGTATGAACCGCAATAAGGACAACAAACTTGGAATCATGTATGTATGTGGGTAGTAGAATTGGCCAAGATAAAACAATCATGCAAAGACCAGCAGTTGCATCATGAAGGGTGAAAGACTATGCAAAGAGCCAAAGATCATGCTCAACATGCTTCAGAAGGTCTCTCCCAGTAACAACATTGTTAGACAATGTCTGTAATTACGCTTCAAATTTCAGCACAAATTACCAAACACCATAGTGGAGGTACCGTTCTGCTTTTACCATGACATGAAATCATAAAACTGAGGCATGCTATGCACAAGGTAAACGGATGCATATTAATGTACCTGAGAATCAGTGATCCCGAAAAGACGTTTCCATGGAAGTAGGAAGGCTGATGCATCTCCGAAGACAAGATTTGACACATATATCAGCTTTTGAAACGCCTATGATAGATTTGCCATGGTTACTATTAGGGTCTGCAGACAGTTCTAAGTAGCCATGTATTTACTTCCAAGCAGAAACACTTACCCGCCGCTGTTCGATGTCAGCATCGCGGTCCCTTGTTTCCAGCCTCTCTCTGTATAAGCGTCTACCAATCTGTTGCAATGGGCAAGGTAAAACGCATAAGGAGGCATAGAGAAAACTGTTTAATTGTGAAAATGGTGAGTAAAGCAATAATAACATCTGAAACGAATATCAACATATAATAAAAGGCTTAGATATGAAGGGAATACCTCCATGTGCATATTTGCAGCATCAACATCATCGAGTCCAAGACCTCTTTTAAATTTTACAATAACCTCAACCTCGTTACCTTTAAGATCTTCATCTCCTGGAGGAAGTACTGAGTAAAGAAAGCTGCAGAAAAAATGGATAGGAGAAAGGATGAGCGGATGGCTAATGTTCAGGAGGGTGAAACCATGCAAAGTTTAAAGATTACGTACATTGTAAAATTAGTAAGATGATGATAGTGTCAATCTAAAGATTGTAACGTTAAAATTTAGATGTACTTGTCAAAAAACAGTATAGTAAAAGAGTTGTACGAGATTTTGTAGTTCAATCGTGCTCACCTGGACCAGCAATGTCTCCCAAAATTAACAAATTTAAAGATTTGCCATACGAAAATGATAGAGTGGATAGTCATCTGAGGTCACAGCACTTCCACCATACTGTAGATTTATACCCTTTACAGAAATATTATACTACAAACTTTAATACTGCGTGCTGCTTTTATAAGTTGTCAAAAGTGGCACCATTGTGGGACAGAGCCAATGGTCACTGGAGAAGAAGCCAATATTTATCTGGTCGTTCTGTTCATACACATGTCCACTACCATTGAAAATAACGGATCAGGTGTAGCAAGAGGTTTACCTGGCATACAAGTCACAGAGCTCTGCTTTGAAGGCAGCATCCTGTGTACTAACTCCATACCTGAAATAAATTGTGAAAAGGGTAAGAATGATGCAGAGAGAGCGATGTATCCAATACTTCAACGCAAGTATACAACATCAAAGAAGATCTTAGATCTCTTTCTTGTCTTACATGATGATTAATTAAAGATAGTTCTAATTCATCTTTTACAGAACAAAAGTATACACCAAAAACGTGAATAGCTACCCGATAAATCTGCGGTTTCGAAAGTAGATGCATTTGCACAAACCACATTGCAAGCCTAAATTTGATAGGGAAAAAAGCGAGCACAACAAACAAAAGGTTGAGATAAGCAGATACTACTATTAGATGATATAAACGAATCGAGCATAACACGAACGCAGCAGCCATATATACAGAGGCAAAACCAGGCTCACTTGTTGGCGATGGCCTCCACCTCGCTGGTGTCCAGCTTGGTGGGGTCGTCGTGTCCGGCGACGTAGTTGTGCAGCCCCACGGCGGCGACCTCCGGCACAATGGAGTTGACCGCGACGGCCCCCGCGACGCTGGCCGCGCCGAGCACGGCCGCGCCCGCGTAGGCCGCGGCCCGCGAGCCGCCGCCGAGTCGGAGCCCGATGCCGTACCCCGCCGCCACGGCCGCCGCTGCGACCGCGAGCTCCGCCGCCGTCCGCGCCGCTGGTGGTAGGGATTCCACCAGCGGCTGCACGCCCGTGAGCTCCCTCCGGCCCCCGAACACCTCCTCCCTCCGGCCGCCGAACACCTCCTCGTCTCGAGCGGCGGCGTCTCCCGACGCGGCCGCGCGGCGGGCCCGGCGGGTCCGGAGGCGGGCGAAGGCGGCGTGGTTCCGCGGGGGGAAGCGGAGGAGCGGGAAGGGTTTAAGCGGGGCGAAGAGGAGCGGGGAGGCGGCGGCGCGTGGCGCGGGCCTCGCCGCGACGAGGGAGAGCTCCATTGAGGGATCTCACCTGGATGGACGGGCGGCGGCGGCGGCGGCGGGCGGAGGGACCGGAGGAGGAGCCGAGGCGAGGAGGAGGGGTGTGGATAGCGTTGCGACGATGGGGATTGGTGGGGGCGGGTCGGAACGGAGCAACGCCTGGGGAGGGGGCGAGGGCGGCTGGCTGGACGAAGGGTTGGGCGAAGTATCGAATTTAGAGGCAGCAAGGCAAGGACAACTTTTTTTCCCTTCGACGAAACCGGGAGTAGTACTATCCGTCCGTTTTTTAAAGTAAAAAAAAAAACTACTTATACCAATTTAATAAGTACAAAAAATTATACATATCAGTATGTTCCAAATTATATGATTTTTAGTTTTTTTCTGAAAGGGCAAGTTGATCCTCCCCGGGTATCAAATCCCCGATCCCGAGGTCTGCAGCCGTGCGATTCGGTCGACCACTCAATAACAATCGTCGATTTGGACGGATGGCTTGGAGCAGCAGTCGACGATGCCGAGCGGCGGTAGATGGCTGGTAGCTGACGTGCCCCTAATAGCAGTGCCAACATGCCCTAGTTGTGGCGTTGTCCTGCCGGCAGCAGCTGTAGAAAAAAAGGCATGGGAAGGAGGGCTTAGGCGATGGTGGCGTGATGGTGTGGGAAACAATGGCAGTGGTGTAGCAGCATGGGGAACCGTTGTGCGAGCTCCATCTCCCTTCGTCTTCTCCGTGGAACAAGACTGGTGAATTTGGGGAAAACAAAGGAGAAATTATGTGCGGTAGGGGAAAAAAACTAGTGGAGGAGAAGGCGTCGGTGGTGTGTGGGCCTGCAGGGGATGCGTGGCATGCGTTGGAGGAGGACCATGCGTTGTGTTCCATCCTCCGGGTGATCGACATCTTTATACTTTTCTGAATCATATGTATCTAGCTACTCACTGTGTTTGTTTACTCATTTCACTACGCATGTAATCTAAATTAAAATATCTTACAATCCGAAGTTGAGGGTGTAACTGGAACGGGATGCTATGAAAAGACACCAAAAGGCATAAGAAGTAGAGAACTCATACTCGCAAGTAAATTATTTCCTTAGAAACATTGCACTTACTATTCATGAACCCAAAAGGCCTTGTTGTAAGGATATGTTGCCCCTACGTGTATTTTTGGTAATTAATAACAATTTTTATGGATTAATGTTTCATTGAATTTATACGAAGGAATTTATCATGGTAGTCCATGTGTTGGATTCAAGTGTGGATGTCGTGAAGATAATTATCATCTATTTGAAGAGAAAAGTATGATATGATTAAGAAGAAAAATGAAGATGGGGTTCTGTTATCACCGGATTTTGGCCAAATCAGGAGATGGGCCGTAAAGATTACACGTGGAGATCTTCTGAAGCGGCCTTGCGCTAAGGGTTTGGGCTAAATTGCCCGTGTATCTAGTAATGTAGTAGATCGTATCGTGTTTAGAATTAACAGATAGAGTCCGGCCGCACCAAGGTGCACGCTCAATTAGAAAGTCCCTTGGACTATAAATATGTATCTAGGGTTATCGGAAAAGGAGGACAATCACGTTCACAACAAACACAAATCGGCGCATCGCCACCCCTTCCTTCGAGGGTTTCTTCCGGTAAGCATCATGTTGCCTAGATCTCGCAGACACGTTTATTCGTCTACCTTGTGCGCTCGTGCTGAAGCGTTGTTGATGGCGAGAGCACTACTTATCTTTAGGTGTTTAGGGGCTTGCATTGATGCTTTCTGCATATCTGCGTGGCAATGCCGTCCCTCGACACCTAGCTGCCCTTACACCTATCTGGGTGTAGGGCAGCATCTTGCTTGATCGTTACTTAGTAGATCCGATCTGTTATAGTTGCTCCTTGCTCCGCATGGATTAGTTTAATATCTGCATAGTTAGGCTTATGTCGGACGATCCAGCGCGTTAGTCGTTGTTTACCGTCCCTACAAGGGATGTTCCGGGAATCAACGTTATGTTGGTTTTTAGGCCTCTTGTAGGGGTGGTTTGCATCTTTCGTATTCGCTAGGCCCGACACACGTAGGACGTTCCGGTTATGCGGAAAAAACCCTAAACTGTCGTAGATCAGTTTAGCTTTGTTTTGAAGCAGGATCCCCATGTCATTGCAAATCCAACGTGAACCATGGGGCGATCGGCTCTTTGAGCCGATCCACGTGGCAACCCGAGAGCCGATAGGGCTCGTATTTAATGTTTACGTGTCTACCATGCAGAACAATCGAAGCACTCTAACACCTTCCCGATCGGGTCTAATCGTGGCACGCCCTAGCAACCGCCGGGACGTGGCCGGAAGACTCTGCGGGACGACGCGAGGGGCCAGGGTCCACTAAGCGGCCTTGGGAGCGTCCCGGCTCTTCGTGTTGCTTAACCATTGCCCGCCGGTGGGTTTTGGGTAACACATTCTCGCACGCCCGGTGGGACATCTTCGCAACATCCACGTCAACACCGACACCCGAGATGGCAGAGGAACAGATCACATACGAGGATCTCCCGCGAACACAAGAAGAAGTGCGATGAGTGAAGGCCATCCGTGAAGCCGAGCTCATCGGCTCCTTTGCGAAAGCCGTCGCACGCATCAAGGTCAAAGGGGCACACGTTCGTCTCCGCGTCAATATGGTGGATCTCAGCCACTCTATAAGGGAGCCAGGGTTCTCCTTTGGTGTCAATATGGCAGGGCTTATGATCCGCCATAGCACGGGCAAAGCAGAAAGCCCACTCGTGGCAAGGACAAAGAGGAGGCCGTTCCACGCGACCGGCCCCAGGATGATGACAGACGATACCGAGGAGGAGGTGAGGAGCATACGGTATCAACGCCCACTATCCGTGCATCTCCTCAACAAATATGAGCAGCAGTGACCGACGTCGGCGCTACGACGAAGATGATGAAAGATATCGTCCCCGATGCACAGGTATCGTCGCACGAGAAACAACGACGGGTACGAGCTTCACGCTAGAGGGGAGGTCAAGGGAGCAAGATGACGTGGATAAGACTGGGACTGTCCTTTCTTCAAACATTGTTGGGACTCGGGAATGAGCCGATTGCCAACAATCGAGAATCGCCCTAATGCAAGCAAAGGAGGAGGACAAATGAAGTCTCGGTGTTCGAGCGTCAGGACCTCTCCCACCTCATAACAAGCAAGCTAAGTCATCTCAAGAAGAAGACTTTGAGGAGTCAGATGGAGAAGAAGATAGGTATCACCGACCAAGGTGGTGCCACGATGGACTCACCATTCTCGTGCGAGGGCAGCGGCGCGAACTTGGAAGAAGCCGAGGCACGACTGTACACGTTGCGAAAAGCGCGCCCGATCTCGGCCGTAAAAATTCAAGAAAAAGGGAGACAAAGGCGCCCGCCAAAGAAAGTATGGCGCCCTAACAGACGAAAGCCGATGCACAGACACTGGATGCCGATGTAGAGACATCGGGACACAAACATGGTGTTCATACTCCCGGGAGTTTCGCGCTCCAAACGACGAGGAGGTATCAGTGGCTCAATTCGCGGTCCACGACCATCTTTGAGAAGCCACGAGATAGAAGCTATAGGCATTTGAAAGCCCTATACTTGAGGGGTTACATCAACGGCAGCCCTCAAGAAGATGTTGGTTGACACCGGAGCGGACAACATAATGCCGTATTCCATGCTACGACGTTGGGGGCACTCCAGCGATGATCCGATCAAGACCAACATTACTTGCGACTTCACGCCGCCAAGCAAAGGGTGTTCTAATGTAGAGCTTACCGTAGGCCGGAAAACCATACCTACCGCGTTTTTATCGTCGACAAGCAAAGCAATTATGTTCCTATTAGGAAGGGATTGGATTCATGCTAATCGTTGCATTCCATCTACAATGCACCAATGCATCATACAGTGGGATGGAGATGAAGTGGAAGTCGTTCAAGCGGATGACTCAATCGAGATATCGTTAGTGCCATGAGTGTGTGGAAGAGATAACCAAGAGCCGCTCTGAATCGTTTAGAGGGTTGTGAGCGCATCGAAGCTTCGAAAAATGGGGTAAGGCTGGTTTATCCACCGGCCTAACGGAGTAACAGTCCGAGACATTGGACGTACGTGGCAAGGCCGACCCACGCGATCGGCTCCAAAAAATGAAAAGCAAAGGATCTTATTTCCAGCATGCCACGTAGCTACATTGGAAATCCAAGAAGTTGCGAACCATCGTCAAACATTGCAATGAAAAAGGAGGCTGATTCCCGCAATCGGCCAATTATCCTCGATGTGCGTTTTGTCTGTGCTCAACATTGATCCAACAGATGCATGAAGAGCCGATACCATCAAATACTTGAAGATCTGGGGGGCACATAGAAGGATAGAACACGAGGATACGGAGTTTGAAGCAATTCAGGATGTATTCTCTGATAAAGTGGGGGCCGTTACATGAGTAAATCGGCCGTAGAAACCCTCGAACTCAAATTTCAAAAAATTAGGAGCAGCCGATGCGCAGACATCGACTCAAGAAGCCCAATGGAGCAGTTATCAAATTACATGGAGGGACTCTTCGACGGAATGGTTCGATGACTTGGATCCTCTCTGCAGGGACCTCCAACCTCCTTGGCGAGCCATCGGTGCAGCAGCCAGGAGGACTGGTTGTGGCGTCCAATACCCTTTGCCCGTTTAAGCCGCTGATGCTTTTCTACGATTGAAGATTGTAACCCTGACTAGCAACAAGAGCAGCATAAACATACGAGTCAGATTAAGGATGGGCCCAACGAAGGGAACATACCTCCTCTAGGACCGCGAGGACGGCCGATGATGAAGCAATCTGTTCATTTGCCTGAGGGCTTGGTCAAAGTGGCAACTTGGTAGATATTACCTTCAGAGGATGTTTACGTCCAGAGTTGGGAAGGGCGTCAGGACTTCATCAAACATCCCCACTAGCAGTTGCGTTAGCCTCCCAAGAGGATGAGCCGATCTGATCAGAGAAGGCGCAAGAACTGAACGAGAAAGCTCGAGACAGGCCGCGCTCGACATTTCTTCCCTCTCGAGAGCCGATTTGGTTGGATCAGATTCTGCCCTACAACTTGAGGCCGATGGAAGCCCATCCGGCGGCCCACTATGGTCCTCACCGATCGAGGCCTGGGGCGCTTGCCCCGAATGATCCTTTGTTGTAGGAAGCCGATTCTTGTTGGAATCGACTGGCTCGGCGTCACAACTTGTCTGAGGAATGGTGCTGATGCTGCAAAATTATCAGTTCCAAAGTGCAAGACGATTCAGCGACTGTGCCCGTAGCTCTATCGAAGACACCGCCCACAACCAAAGTTACCACTTGCCGGATTGGCCAGACGCTACAGATTTACCCAACGGAGGAAAGGCGATCGGCTGGTTGGCCTCGCATGATAGCTCTCTCGATGTGATTGAGCTTGGGACTGGTTTGAATTATGTCCCCATCATCGCGCACAGGCTTGGGGCAGCACTGGCCTCGTGGATGCTCGCTTTTAGTCGATTGGAGAGTCGTTTGGTTGGTCCCGCAACGCAATTCTCTCAAAGGCGATGAGTTCTTGCAAGAAAGGTCCATCATCACCGATGGAGAATGGACTCTGGGCTATCTGTTGCTGTAAAGGAACGAGCAGGATATCTGTACTACTGGGGTCTCGGTTTCAACGGCAAGTGTTTAGAGGCGCTTTAAGACTCTTTTGAAGGCATTGGCCTGCCTCGTTGTCCATCAGGGCTCCAGACCGTCGGTCGAAAAGGTGAAGGAGAGATCGTGTGGGGTTGATACGTTGACATTGATTGGTTGAGCATTGACCAAGTTCACGATCACTCCGACGTCAAAGAGAGGAAATGCGGATTATGGGGGACCGATGCATGGAAATCGGCCGTTGAGCATTGACCGAGTTGACAATCGGACCGAAAGGACAATTCGGCAAATTAGCATAAAGGAAATCGACAAAATCAAATTGGGAAATTCTTCATTGATGAACGAGATTTCTTACATGAAGAGCTGATCGCCCTCAAAAGGATGTCCTAGGGGATACATTGCCCATCTACTACCGGCCCTAGGCTAAGATCCTATCTAGGGGCCGTTGCTGCCCTCCGTCGCCGCCGCCATCGTCGCCATCGTCGCGCCGCTCCCGGCCGGCTCGTCATCGCGCCGTAGCGGCCACCGATGACCCTCGTTGTCCCGTCCTCTCGCCGCCGCCCTCATCGCCGTCGAAGTCGCCGAGGTTCCCGGCCGTGGGGGGCGCTTCGGCGGCTCGTCTGAGGAGCTATCGTCCTCCTCCTCCTCCTCCTCCACCTCCTGAGGAGGTGACACCCTCCCGGTGGAAAGTCGTCGTCGCTCTCTTCCTCCGCTGCCCCATTGGCGAGGCAACGGAGGACGTCTCCCCGTCGGTCGGACCGGTCGTCCTCTCACCGATGGAGAAAGCTCCTGGCCGTCCCGGCTCGATGGCGCGGCGGATGTTGGCCGCATGGGCTTCTTCCGGGTTCCATTCCGCGTCGGCTCGCGGAAGGGGAGGACTGCGCAAGACCCGATGAGGAGGAAGAAAAGAAGACATGGTGGCAGAGGAGGGCTTTTGGAAGTGCTAGTGCGAGGAGGATGAAGAAGGGAACTGCAGAAGTGGCTAAATGAAAGGGGATATAGCAATTTAATGCTTGCAGTCGAGGATGTGGTGCCAAAACCGTCAAATCGTGAGAAGTTGGGAAGGCAAGTCGTCATGATGAGAAAATACGCGACGGTTCGCTTCGCACGACATGACCCTCGAAGGAAAACGGATGGTTTTGAAATTATCATTACCAAAACCAGGGGGGCATGTGTTATCACCGGATTTTGGCCAAATCAGGAGATGGGCCGTAAGTGAAGATGGGCTTTGATGATTACACGTGGAGCATCTTTGAAGCGGCCTTGCGCTAAGGGTTTGGGCTAAATTGCCCGTATCTCGTAATGTAGTAGATCGTATCGTGTTTAGAATTAACAGATAGAGTCTGGCCACGGTTAGGTGCACGCTCAATTAGAAAGTCCCTTGGACTATAAATATGTATCTAGGGTTATCGGAAAAGGAGGACAATCACGTTCACAACAAACACAAATCAGGCGCATCGCCACCCCTTCCTTCGAGGGTTTCTTCCGGTAAGCATCATGCTGCCTAGATCGCATCTCGCGATCTAGGCAAGACACGTTTATTCGTCTACCTTGTGCCGCTCGTGCTGAAGCGCTGTTGATGGCGAAAGCACTACTTATCTTTAGATGTTTAGGGGCTTGCATTGATGCTTTCTCGTGCATATCCGCGTGGCAATGCCGTCCCTCGACACCTAGCTGCCCTTACACCTGGGTGGGTGCAACATCTTGCTTGATCGTTACTTAGTAGATCCGATCTGCTGCTCCTTGCTCCCAGGATTAGTTTAATATCGCATAGTTAGGCCTTATGTCGGGGTCGGACGATCCGTAGCGCGTTAGGCGTTGTTTACCGTCCCTACAAGGGATGTTCCGGGAATCAACGTTATGTTGGTTTTTAGGCCTCTCGTAGGGGTGGTTTGCATCATCTTCCGTATCCGCTAGGCCCGATCACACGTAGGACGTTCCTGTTATGTGAAAACCCTAAACTGTCGAGATCGGTTTAGCTTTGTTTTGACCAGATCCCCATGTCATTGCAAATCCAACGTGAACCAGCGATCGGCTCTTGAGCCGATCCATTGGCAACCCGAGAGCCGATAGGGCTCGTATTTAATGTTTACGTGTCTACCATGCAGGAACAATCGAAGCACTCTAACACCTTCCGATCGGGTCTAGGTCGTGGCACGCCCTAGCAACCGCCAGACGTGGCGGAAGACTTGCGGACGACGCGAGGTGCCAGGGTCCACTAAGCGGCCTTGGGAGCCTCCCGGCTCTTCGTGTTGCTTAACCATTGCCCGCCGGTGGGTTTTGGCAGGTAACAGGTTCTTATGTGGAACTTAAGTTAGCCATGCTCTAATTTATGTGTTAATCAATGTATAATCACGATATTAAGATAGAGCATGCATGAAGATATACAAGGTTGACCAAGACTAAGAGTAAAGGTTGAATTCAAGTTGCTCAACACATGAATCATAAAGAATGTACCACATGAGAGCATGTAATCTTGTGTATGGTAAGAGCTAACCCAATATATATGTGCATTTGTATTGTGTACGTGGGTTAGGTATCTTTTTCATGGGCATGCATCAAAAGAAGATCTCATATAGCCCATGAGAGGATGTCATAGAGTGGTGATCGTCATCAAGGTTGAGAAGGGCAAGTTCAAGATGAGCATCTTAGGGTGTGTTCGGTTTGGGGATGGGGTGAAATGGAATGGAACCATTCAATTCCACTGTCACAGAACCGTTCCATCTCTGTGTTTGGTTTGGACAAAAAAATTGTCACGGAACGGTTCCATCCCTGTGTTCGGTTTTGGAATGGGATGAGAATGGAATGGAATGGGTGAGATAGTCACCCGATTAATTATTCTAAACTCGATTAATTATTTGCTAAACTTGATTAAGTAGTGCTAAACTTGATTAATTATTGCTAAACTTGGTTAATTATTGCTAAACTTAATTAATCAGCGTGTGACAGTCACCCGTTCCACCTCGTCCGGCCGAATCGGAGGAACCACTTCATTCCGGATCTAGAGGGAATATTCCATTTGGAGGAACCACTTCATTCCATTCCAGTTTGCAACCGAACGCAGGAACGGGCTCTGGGTGCGGAACGGTTCCATTCCGTTCCACCCCATCCCCAAACCGAACACACCCTTGGTGATAATGGACATGTGAAGATGTGTCTTAATGATGCTATCACATAATGGCGTATGGGTGAGCAAATTATGAGTCTTCAGGAAGCAACAATGATCAAGTGACATTCCGACTTTAATGGAGCTTGAAGCGTTGTCATCAAGATCAAGCGTGATACGCAAGGCAAAGTTATGGTCTTGCTAGGTTTTCCTTTAACCGGTCTGTCGACGTAACAGGAACCAGGGTCCCCGACGAGCCCTACGACAGGGGCCAGAACGCGCTACCTCTCGGAGGCGTCGCCTCGCCTAGTGCGCTCACAGGTCTGCGAGCTTGGTCCTTGAAAAGGGAAGCCGCCACCACCAGCGCCGAGAAGTGGAGAGCGCCCCGGGCAAGGACCATCCCGGGAAGTCCTGACGGGGCACGCCCCGGGGAAGGTCCCTTTCGGGATTGATAGTCACTATCGGGAAGGTTCTACACACCCACGGCTTGCATGAAAACCACTTGTCAAGCGTATCCTTGCAGGATCTTTGACGAACCAACCACGCTGCTGGGGCGGCCAGACGCAATCTATCGCGGAAGGACAAGATGGATTGATGGCGTCCCACCGAGGGGCCCTCCCCCATGGCTCAACTCAGCGACCACATGTGTACGCCATGCACCCGATCCATGTACCACCCCCTTGCGCTATAAAAGGGGTTGTAGGCTTCAGAAAGTTCTAGGCTCGTGGGAAGGAGGAGAAAAGAGCTGGAACGGAGGCGTTGGAAGAGGAAGTCTCAGCTCCCTGTGGAAGTTGTTCATCATAATTATCAAGGAAGATCAGACAAGCAGGATGTAGGGGTTTTGCATTCATGCACCCTGAACCTGGGTAAACACTTGTGCCTCTGTGTTGTGCTTGATCATGTATGCTTCGCCCAGTGCCCTCTAGCCGAACCGAAAAAGGGGTGTAAAATCCCGGTGTCCGCAGTCTCTAGGACGCGGCCCAGTCTCAAGGTGGTTGTTTGAAGACCCGGTTATAGGATATATAGTCGCACTATCAAGAGGGGCTTTTGATTGAGTAACTTGATTACATCATCTTAGGAAGCTCAATCATTTTGCATGATTTGTATCGCATAATTCTTGTTGATCTTGGTGTTTCTCTGTGTGAGGTTCTTGAGCTTTCTCCTAGCTTTTCAACAAGCCCAAGGTCATCAAAAACGGAATCTGTATGCATCTTATATTGCGTTTTCCAGTTTGGACATTTTTACCGGTTCTTTCCGTGGAGATTTTTCACCTATAAATTCATGTAGAAACATCCCCTAATGATTCCTAATATTTCCAAATTTTCTTAGGGTTCTATTTGTCGCTATCTTTCTAACAAAATTTGTTTCATCTCAATTGGAGATCTGGAAATATGTGAAGCTTAAGTTCTTTTCTGCCAAACCGACGAGCGGACCGGCAATGTTGGGCTCACCGCCGAACCATTCCATGTGCCTCTACCCTGTGTGGTGGTGACCGCCCAAACCAGTTTACTGGTTGGCCTTTTGGTGTTGGCTCCATCGCCTGTGGACGGTTCAGTGCAAGCCCCGGCGTAAGCTCGGCCTACCGGAACTGTTCGGCCCAGGCGTCGGCGCTAGCCCGGCCAACCGATATGCTTTGGCCCCAGCCTTGTGCGCTGATCAACAAGGTTTGGCTGGTGAACCGTCACGCCGGCCTACTGGCCGGTCGCATGGTCTGGCACTGCCGACTTTTCTGCCGTCGCCGGAATCTCCCAAACGGCTAGTTTTCTCCCTGGGACTACAAATAGCCATTCTTCCTCCTTAAGGAAAAAATTTCAACCATTCCATTTGCTCTCTCTCTCATATTCCATTGTTGAACCTCAAAATCTTGCTTCCTCTCCCACCCCTCGTACGATTCTTGCATCTTCTAAAGGGATTTGGAAAGGGGGTCTAGATCTACAATATCCAAAATTCAATTCCTCCTTTAAGTGAGGGAAATTATTGAGATTTACATTTTAAAGTCATATGTTGATTTCCTCCTTTGTTCTTCCTCTCTAATTCCTCCCTAGCACTTATTGTTTCGGTGGGATTTGAGTGTGAAGGATTGGAACACCTTTGGCGTTCTTGCTCTGCATTCTTGCATAGTGTTGAGCTATCTATTACGATTAGTTCGAGTGAGAGACCGTGAGCTTGTTACTCTTGGAGGGTGACCTCCTAGTTGGCTTCGCGGTTGTGCTCCAATGATCTCTTCGAGGAATATTGTGAAGAGGCACAGGATTATACTTCGTGGAGCTTGTGAAGTGGTTGTGAAGCTTGGCATCTCCAGAGTGGAGGAAAAACTAGGCATAAGGGAAAGGCCTTTTTTCCTTCATAAGATTGGCTTGGAGAATAGGGTGAGCCTTCGTGGCGTGTTTTGGAGATCTTCGTGGTAGCTCGCATCTCTCCAACGTGATGTACCTCACTTGGTGTGAGGGAACAAGGGAATACATCTTCGTCTCTGCGTGCCTCTGTTATTTTTATACCCGAATTTACTTTCCTTGTGATAGCCATCATGCTTCAAGTACTTATATTTTGCTAGCACTTGTGTTAAATATATCGTGTGCCTATATATCTTGCTTAGATCGATCTAGTTGTTGTTGGTAAACTTAGTTGAGCCTAGCTTATTTAGGTTTTGTTCTTGTAAAATAAACATTAGTTTAGTTGCACATTCTTACAAGTCAAATCCATAATTGATTTTAGAACTCCTATTCACCCCCCTTTAGGCGACATCTCGTCCTTTCAACAAGGTGAAAGACTCCAAACCGACCACAGAACCGGAGTCCGGAGACTTTCCCAGAGTCTCCAGTTTTGGCACGCTAGAGTCTCGGCCTGGCTATCTTGGCACAACAAGGCCAGAGTCTTCGGACACAGTCTTCGGTCTCGGGAAAAAACCCTTTGGACCGATCAGAGAACGTGAGGCAGAGTTGACACCGTGCCCACATCATGGAGTCCGGAGTCTCCGGTCCTGGGACACCGAAGTCTCTGGCCTGGAACTCCTCAACAACACATTGCAAGGGGTTCTCTCAACCATTATTCTGATGCACCCCTACAACAACAAAAACACCACAAGCTACACTACCGAGAAGCTACGGGTGTCATCTTGATCTTTTCACTTTTGAAGGGCCGACCACCATCTTGTGCCTGAAATGAGTTTTACCTACAACACTTAGCACGGCGGTTAAATATCCTAATGTTGTTACCAAACATACAAAACACATTCAGGGAGGGAAATTCCCTTTCACATACCAAATGCATGCCCCACATCTTTCTACAACTCTCTTATTGTTGTTTATAGAAAGATCATTTGTTCCCTCGGGGGTTCGACATTGCATTTACAAATGCCATCCACTGAGGATAGATGTCATCGCCTAGGTAGTACCCCTTGGTGTATTGGTGATCATTTATCGCATAGTTGCACTCCAGAGTGTTGCCTTCCGGCAGGTCTTGCAAACACCGCCGAGCATTGCAACATGTTGGTGTCATTGTGAGATTCAGCCATTCCAAATTTTTTTTTGTCAAATCCACGCATCATAATTTAATTTCCACAACTTCAAGGATGCTATTTGACGCTCAACATGACCTTTATATTTCCCTTGCCAACCAAATGGACAATTTTTTAATTTCCAATGATGCTATCGGTGCATCCAAGTATCTCATGAAAGCCTCTTATACCTCCAATTCGAAGAGTGTAGTTGTGTGTGCCCCATTTGGTTCTCTCCGATATTCCTCTCCAAACACCTTATATCCCCTTCGTAAAACTTGTACATGGCATCAAGGCATGTGGACTCTCCCATGTGAAGGTGCTCGTTAGTCTGATCATCGGTAACTCCATATGGAAGACACCACGTAGCAGCAACACATTTCTATATAGAAGAGAACATAAGCAGCTTGGTCAATCTTTAGTCTAGAATGGTCATCCTACTCCCCCATCGCCATAAGACGTGTGAACATGCCCTTCTGCATCTCTAATCATCGGTGAAACTTATCTAGAGGATAATTTGCATTGGTACTAAAGTAGTCTTTGTTATGAGAACATGGTTCATTGTCTAGTTTCAACAGATCACCACTTCCCCAATGTCGAACTTCGGTGGCATGACAGTGCATTCCGCAGCTCCTCGTAACATAGAAGAGTCTGGTGATGAATATGTCATCGCCATCAGAGGACAAATATGTCACCGTCATCGGAGGATTCATCATTGGACAATGTTTCCATATGTTCATGGTAGAAGAACTCATCATTTATATACATAGTCTACGCAACAAACAATGCAACAATCGTGAATAAAAGTTACGTTGAATTTCATTGGAGGTAGTTTGGAAAAAACTGTACCTAAAAGCTTGTTCGGTCAAATGATCGTACACGTTGCGTGCGGGTACCGAGTTGGAGATCAATATCGATGAGAAGGGTGACCGAGGGAAGAAAGCCACTCGAGTTTAGACCACGTTAGTGCCATGGCGGCATCAATGCACTATGAAGCGGCTGAATCCATCCGCGCCTCACCTCACCCGAGCGCAAAAGTGCATAGAAAACGTTGGCGACAACAACGCATGATAGGGGTGAAGGAGGTGGCGATAAAATGGAGCGACGATCACGATTTAGTGGGGAGAGAGAGAGGAGGCAGACACAGAAAATAGAGGAAGGGTGGGGAATGGTTGGAATGCTGCCACGTGGGCCTTCCTGTTGGGTTCCTAGCTGGCGCCCGTGTCCAACCTGTTTCGTCACTCCCAGTGCAGCCCGAAACACGGGGGGCGGGCCCCAAATAGGTATGGCAGTGTATACCCATTGCCCGTGTATCCGGCGGGTAAAAACCCATTAGAAGTATGGGTATGGGACAAAAAATACCCATAAATATGTAAATGGGATAATATCATACCCATTGGGTATAGCGGGTACGGGTAGATCGTAGAACTCATACCCGTGTACCTATGTACTCGTCAAGTGAGGCCTCGTTAATATTTTACATATTTAATTTCCCCTAATCATGCATTCACCGTAGCTAGATAGACCCTCCCATGATCATTGCTAGGTTAGTTAGAATTAGACTCCTAATTACCCTCCCATGATCGTTGGTAGGTTAGTTAGAATTAGACTCCTAAGGGCATCTTCAACAAGACGACACGGCGAGCGTTTGTTTGCGTCCGGCCGGGCCGAAAATACGTCTGGAACACGCTCCACGGGGCGACGCATAGTGACCGGGTCGTCCGCAGCGACACAAACCTGGCCCAAATATGCGCCTCAGATGCGTCTCTACGGATGCTGCGCAGACGCGCAAAGTGTCCGCTCGCGTCTGGCGGACATTTCGTCTGGCCCGCCTAGCATTGACCCAGGCTCGATGCGTCTTCTCAGCCGCGCTAGTACTGACGCCGATGCGTCGCTTTGGCACGCTGCGGCCGCGTAATGGTGATGCCTCGCATGGCGCGCGGCCGTCGCCTACATCTACGCACGAAGTAATGGCGATGCCAGGCGTGCCGAGGCCGTCGCCTGCCTCCGGCCTATATAAACAGGGACGCGCGCATCTCATCTCCTTCCACACTAAACCCTAGTCGCCGCACAACCTCCACCGTAGCACAGCTGCCGCTCAATCTCCACCTTTGCCACCATGAGCAGCGCCGACTGCGGGCAGGCTGCCGCGCCTCCACCTCCACCTCCCCGGCCCCGAGTTCCGATGAGGAGTTCGACGATGATGACAACACCGACGACCTCCTGGACCCGGTCAGGGACGCCAAGTTCCTGGCTGACGCGGAGAAGGAAGCAGAGGAGGAGCGGGCGGCCCACGCGGTGTTCGACGCCTAGATGGAACACCGCAGGGTGGCGGCCGCCGCAGCCACAGAGGACAATGACTCCGACATCTTGTGGTCTTCTGATGACCCTGATGCGCCTACCCGGAGGAGAAGGCGGCGGAGCAGAGGGCGTTAGTCAACTCCTTCCGAGACGCTCAAGAAGGCCGATGACGCCGCGAACGAGACGTTGCGGAGGTGCCTTCTAGCGGACGCGGCGGCGCACCGAGCCCTAGCGGCCACACGGCAGGTGGCGGAGAAGCAGACGAGGGAGGGACGCAACGACCGGGTCGGGCCGTCGGGCAGCAAGTAGTCTAGATTTCTACAACTAGTTTGTATAGTTTCTATGTAGTAGATCATGCTTTTAAAATATTTTGCAAACCAAAAAATGGGTCGCCCCACTGGGAGCACACCAAGACGCAAACGGACGCATGGTCAAAATATGTCCGCGGGGCAACGCAAACGGACGCTCGCGACCACTTTTGGATCTATATGCGAAGGACATCGGTGTTTTTCTTCGGGACCAGCACTGGGTTAGCGACCCATGTGGCCTCTGTGTGTAGCTCCTTGATGAAATTTGCTTCTTTGAGTCGATTAATCTCAGATAGTATGGCTTTGCGGTTTGGCTCGAAAAAACGCCGCAGAGGTTGTCGAATTGGTCTGGCTCGTGGATCCAAATTTAGGGGGTGCTCGGCAAGTTCCCTGGGTACTCCTGGCATGTCAGCTGGACACCATGCGAAGATTTCCTAGCGCTCACGGAGGAACTCGACGAGCGCGCTTTCCTATGCGCTATCCATGTTTGTGGCGATAGCTGTCGTCTTTTTGGGATCTGTCGGGTCAATCTGTACTTCCTTAGAGTTCTTGGAGGTGTCAAAAGTTTGTTCTGTAAGCGGCCTTCCTCCATCAGGCAACACATCATAATCAGTTGTTAGCCTTGACGCTGCATACTCCGCCTGCATCCCGAAGGTTTCTGACATCCTGTGGAAATCTTTGTCGCACTTATCTGCCAAAGCAAAGCTCCCTTTTACCATGATTGGGCCACTGGGTCCGGGAATTCTCCACAATAAATATGTATAGTGCGGCACCTCCATGAATCTAGCATAGACGGGTCGTCCCAGTAAAACGTGATACTGTGGCGGAAAGTCTATGACTTCAAACTCCAGCTTCTCTCTTCTGTAATTCTCTCGAGTCCCGAACTGAACGTCGAGATTGATATTTCCCAGTGGATAACTCGGCTTCTCAGGTGTAATGCCATGGAAGCGCGTGTCTGTTACTGTCAAGTTTGCCAGAGATATGTTCATCTTCCTCAATGTATCTGCGAACATGAGGTTCAAACTGCTCCCTCCATCTATGAATACGCGCGAAACATCGAATCCTGCAATCACAGCGTGTAAAATCATGGCTGACTGCCCAGGACATGGAACTTGAGGCGGATGATCCGCTTGAGTGAACCCGATATCTTGTGCCGACCAATTCAGATACTCGATCGTTGGTGGAGGCATCTTTTCTGCCATATATACCTGTCGCGAAATCACCTTTTGTGCCCTATTCGAGGGTCTGCCTTTCTGAATCATCGACACTGCTCCCGTTGTATCAATGTAAGGGCCATTGTTTGCTAGGGTTGCCGCCAATTGCAACTGATGTTGGTTTTCGCTAGTTATTGCGGGTGGAGGTGGCGTATGTACTTCACTCCTTGGCCCCTGTACGTGCCCCTTGTTTGCTGCCTGCGCGTTGGCGTGTCCCGCATATCTGTGCAAAGCTTGGAAAGTTCGGCAGTCTTTCTGAAGATGACCTGACTGTCTTTTTCCATCATTGTCGAGATAAAAATGCATCTGGCATGGCCCATTCAGAAGATCTTCGGGTGATATATTGTATGGCCTCTGAAACCTTGGACGATTGTTTTGCCTGCTGGAACTTGGCGCGTCCCTGTGATCATTGCGCTGCTCGTTGCTTCTTTGATAATCCTCCCGGTGACTTCCTCCACTATTTCCTCGGAAGCCAGCCGCCACTTGGCCGGGACCGTCATAGTCTGAGTATGGACGAGAATATTGTCGCCTATTTTGATTGTTGTTTCTGTTACGATCTTCTTCGGGTGACCTATGCCATTTATTTTGCACGACATCTTCTCCATCTGCCCAGCCGATTCGCTATATCCATAAGTTATGCTATTGTTCTTAGGTTGGATCTGCCCAGGTCCTCGATGAAGTCTTTCCTTTAGATTCCCGCAACAAATGCATCTATCGCTCTTTCGTCGGATACGCTTTTCGCCAATTTTTTTATGATGTTTCATCGCTGGATGTACGTCCTCATTGGTTCACCATATTTTTGCTTGCAAGCCCTCAGCTGCTCTATGGATGCGGGTTTCTTGCACGTGGAACGAAAAATCTTTACGAACAAGTTTTCGAAAATTGCCCAGCAGTCGATGATCCTACTGGCAACTTCTTTATCCATGATCTCGCAGCTCCACTAAGATGGACTTGGACGCTCTGCATGGTTGTTGCTCCGGTTCCACCCAACAATTTTACTGTTTCCAGGTAGTCGATTAACCAGTCTTCGGGTTCTTGCAAACCATCGAATTTTTTGTAACCATCTGACAACTTGAAGCCAGAAGGGACCCGCGTTCTGCGAACTCGTCGAGTAAAGCAGGGGAGTCCACACATATCCTCTTCATCGACTTCTGGCGAGTGTCGCATGGATCTGTTTTCACGTGCTCTATCAACTCGAGCTTGTGCCTCTATATTTCTCGCCTCGTCTGCTCGTGGAGGATCTCGCGCCACCGTGGTGGGTCGAGGACTATTTCGCCTCGGAGTACTTTCGGGTTGTGGTGTGCTTGAGCTCGCGAACGCTGTTCCCATGACTCCAACTCCTGCCATGGCCATCTGATATAGTGCTTCTCTCGGGTCTCCTGTCGGTGGCCTTGATGCTAGTATATAGGCTTGAGTCGCCATGTATCCAACTTCCGGTGTTTTGGGGATAATATTCCCTCTTGTATCTATCGACATGAAGGACATGTCGAGGTTCTGGATCAGGTGCTTCCGCTCATGCTCAGGTATGTGCGCCAAGCGAGATCTTCCTCTTGCACGTGATGCTCTGTGGTTTTCTCCCGAAGTTCCTGATTGTCGACTTAACTCAGCTCTACGCGCGCTTGACGCAGAGGCTGCAACTTTTCGTTGTTCGAGTACAATTCTCTGTTTGTCAAGTTCTCGTCCAGCACGGGAGAGTTTATATTGATATGCTTGCAGCTCTCCTGCCATGGCTGTGGTAGGCATCGGCTCTGTGCCGTTCATAGCTCTTGAAGCTCTGTCCCAAGCTGCTTGTGGAAGTTGTAACTTCTGGCGAGGTGTGGGCCCGACGTATTTATTTCCCAGTCCTCGCGTGAGATCAGCGGGATCGATGTATGGATTTCCCAAATCATCGAAAGCCTCTAATGCTTCATCCTCCTGGCGACTTGAGTCTCCAATTGCACAGACTTGATGATATATTGTAACTTTGTCTTTCTCTTCAGGGTCGGTGACACCGTCATATTGATCGACGAAGACCTCCCGAATAGAAGTAGATCTGTCGATGAAGTCGAAGCGCGACGCTCTCCGAGTCGCTGCTTAGATCTGAGTTTGCATACGACCCGAAGGACATGCTGCCAAAGATGTCGGCGAGTTTTCCGTTTGAAGCGGGCTTGGTGAAGCTTGACGGCGAGATCTCTTCGCCCGACTCGAACGATGATGATGACCCCGAGAAATCGGAATCGACCGCCGACGGCCCGAAGATTTCGGTACCGCGAGACGATGCGATCCTTCTTTCCCGTCGCGGAAGTGGAAGCTCCCGAACGTCATCTCCATTGGCTCCTCCAGATACGCATATGCATCCACACAGGCGGGAGGGTGAGGAACAAAATCAACAAGAAGATCTGCTTTTACCTCCGTCCACCGCGTTGCTTGCCACCGATGAAGTTGACGATGTTGCCGAAGATGTTGACGATGCCATCGAGATCAGCTCCTTGTCGCCTCCAATCCCCACGGACGGCGCCAATTGACAAGGTATCAACTTGTCAATTCCTACAAGTTGTAGACTAGGGTTTCGCGGAAAGTAGAGGGCAAGTAGATCTCAAAGGTTTCAGCCGAAAAGGTGCTCGACTGCTAAAAACTAGGGTTATGTTGACAATGAAATCGATCCTTTCTTTCTCCCTCGACTCCCCCTTATATAGGAGGCGGAGCCGAGGGTTTCGTGCCGTACAAGTTACAAACAACGGAGACGTTTCAAGATCGTCCCGTAAAATTACAAATCTCTATATTTCCTAATCTATCTCCATCTTCCAAGCCGACGCTTTATTGGGCTTCCGGGCTTTGCAATCTTCGGATCGTGGGCCTTTCAGTAAACCCCGGGTACCTTTTTCGTCAGACCCATTCGGGATGCCTATGTCACCGTTGGAGATGCCCTAATTAGGAGCCATGCACCTCTTTTCTCGTGGTTGTCGCTTTTCATATCATCTTTACATGTCCGCATCCCAATGTGTTGTCATTTATGACCAAGTGTTGTTGTTTATAAATATGTTGTTGTTCATAAGTATGTGTTTACCACTATTTTTTGCTCAATTTTAAGTGTTGTAAACATAGGTATTTTTACGCACGGGTACCCATTTACCCTGACCGGCGATGGGTATGGAAAAAACTTGTACCCGTTAATGGTATGGGAACGGGTGACAGATAAAATTGAAGACGGCAGGTACATGTATGGGATGGCTCCAACTGTACTCATACCCTGCGGGTGCCATCCCTAGTTCCGAACACATTTCATCCCAGATTGTCTACATATGAAGACCTGTTGGGGCGTGAAAAACTTTTCAGGCTCCCAACGGACTAATAAGGTGTCAACTGGGCCCTCCTTGGAGATGCCCTTTGAGCTTTGCCTATGACTTTGGGAGGTGGAGAAGAAAACAATTTATTATTTTGCTTTCCGGAGATGTAGCAACTATTGGGTTTCATATCCATAAGCAATGGTGATATCGATGAGGATGTTTGCCACAAGATCAATGCAGGGTGGATGAAGTGGAGGCAGGCATCTGGTATCCTATGTGACAAGAAGGTTCCACAAAAGCTAAAGGTAAGTTCTGACATATCCAACAAATGAGTGTCGCGGAGATGCGCATGCTGCGTGGATGTGGGGCCATAGAAGAAAGGACTGGATTAGGAACGAGGTAATTCGTGATAGGCTAGGGGTGGTACCGATCGATGAGAAGCTAGTCCAACACCGACTAAGGTGGTTTGGGCATATCCAGCGGAGGCCTCCAGAAGCTCCCGTTAACAGTAGAACTCTAAAGAGTATGGAGGATACTAGAATGGGTAGAGGACGACCAAAGTGGGCGGAGGCGGAGGCGATAAAAAGAGACCCGAGGGATTGGAATGTACCTAAAGTCTTGGCTCTTGATAGGACTGCATGGAGATCAGCGATCCATGTTCCGGAACCTTAGTCACTCGCTTCTTTTCTCTTTCATTTTTCCCTTTTTTCCTTCGTTCTTCTTTTTTCTTTTTCTTTATGTCTTCTTGTTTTGGTTCTCTTTTTTGTTGGGTTTCATATCTAGCCTACCCCAACTTGCTTGGAAAAAAGGCTTTGATGATGATGATGATGATGGAAATGTAGCAACTGTTTTACTCTATATAATGAGTACATGGTTATTGGTTTGTGGATGTTTCTTTGACGTTCACAAATAGTCTACCTGATAACTCCGCAGCAATTCAAATGGATGTGGCGCAGTTCGAATTGCATTGTTCTCTTTGTTTGCTTCATGATTCAACAAAGAAAACGGTTTTCAAATAGTGTAATTTCTGTAATCTGCATCGATGCACACACAGAGTATTATGCCGGTACTTGAGATGTAACATTTGACGTGACTCCTTCTATGATTGCTTCTGCTTCACGCTTCCCCAGTCCAAATATATTCCTCAATTCAATCAAGCGAACAAGCTGCATTTTTTATCACATAAAGATTTCTGTTAAGATGCTACCCCACAAAGCACATTACCAGATTCTATAGAGAGGTACAAATTATAAGATGGTGCTGTCATAAAACGCTAAAATGCAGTTGCCAAGTTATCAAGTTATGTATTGCATTTTACATACTGATAAAGGAAAACAAATAAACTATTTTTACTGATAAATCATTTGGGTTAAGCTAATCTTTGATCCATGAAGTAAATCCAGACAAAATTCACAATCTGACCATAAGCATAATTTATCACAGCTTTTCGAACGCGCTCACTATGGCCTTGTCAAGACCAGATTGAGTTGGGTATATCCTGACGCTCCAAATAGAAGAAAAATACAAGGCAGAGGATGTGGATGTATATTACGTTTATTCACAATCTGCTAGCAAGCTCTGGTTAGGACATGCTACCGGAGGCTGGGAACGTGCGGAGGCGGTTTCTATAGTGCTGTTGGGTGTGACCCTGCTCAGCTTCGGATGCTAGGCTGAGGGATGCTGAGATCTTGGATTTCTTCGGGTCCTGCTTGCATGTCCACCGTGCCTCTGTCTCGTCTCCTATTGGCTTTGACGCCTTTCGTTTGCCTCCAGAGTGTTGCTCAGGTCCTCCTCCTTCGTTGCCGGATGGTTGAAGACAATGTTGCATCTCTTGAGGATCTACCGGACCACATCTCTGATGACGTTGAGGGCTTTGGGTTGGCTGAGCTTTTTGTTGAAGCCCCTGATTCCCATTCGCGTGAGCACTCGGGGCTTGAGGCGTATGTGCTGGACCTTGAAGATGTGGTCGATGTGTTGGCTATCTCTCCCTTGGGGCCATTTTATGACGATGCTGAGGTGGCTAACTTCACCAAGCTTTGCGATTTCTTAGCCACCTTGGCTTCGAAAAAGCTGGCGCCCATGTCGCTCTCGCATGAGAATTTGGAGGAGATCCCTGCTGCCGGTGTCGTCCCTCCTGCAGCCACGGCTACAGAGGGCTTTCAAGTTGATCAGAGGGATCCTATCGCTGACAAGCGCAATGCCTTCTTGTCATCGGTTTTTCGGCCAGTGCCTCCGCCTATCCTTGCTACGCCGGCCCCTAGGCAAGCCCGTGCTCCTAAGGAGGTGGCCACCACGCCTTGGAGTGGTCGCATTGAGAAGCAGAAGCAAAAGCGGAAGGATGCTACAGCTCAGGAGTTTCTCGCACGAGCTGTGGGCCTCCTAGAAGAGAACGCTGAGTTCGATGACAACGCCCTTGCGGCCTTTATTGGCAAGTTTAAGGCCCCTTTGTCGCCTCATTCCTTCTTGATGCTTGGCTTCCTTGTGAAGAATATGGAGAAGGTGAAGCCCAAAGGCGAAAAGGTCAGCGCCAAGAAGAAGGCGATTGAGATTATATGACAGATGTAGTTGAAGCAAATTTTGTATGGAGTGGTCGAAAATGTAGTAGGCTGTGTGTGGCAGGTTGTTTTCTATTGTTGTGTTGTTGTTTTAAGCTTTGTGAGTGGTCCACATGTCGGGAGTAATCAAGTTTGTATGGTTTTCGATCCGGTTTTCCTTATAAACTGGATCATTTTCTTTTCTTCTTAATGAATAGCCAGAGCTCCTGGCGTTTGCTCCAAAATAATTATCGACATAAAATCTAAATATGTTTAAGATTCCGCAGCCTTTTTAATTCGCCCTACTCAACTTAAATCAAGATGTTATGGGGGTTTATTCGGATAGGTCAGTTCATCAGCCTATAGAATTATCGATCCCATATTTTCAATTATCAATTCAAAATCAGCATGACTTTAATAAACACGTGGAATTACCTTCTCATCATCAAGGTTTCCATCTGAAAGTACTGCCGTTGCATAGGCTGCATAGAGTATCTTTAGATCACCAACCATCCTATCATGATCAAAGTCTCCAGCTGTGCACAAGAACCATTCTTAAGAAAGGCCAGCTAAAGAACATAAGAATTTAATAAAACTTTACCACTTTTTCTTACCTAAGGAAACAGGGCCAAGCCCACGTGCAAATCGGTCGCCATCAGGAAACTTGCCTAGAACTGTTAGCATGCTATTGAATGCAAGGATAGTATTCACTTCATCAATAACCTGTTCTGGAATGTTCCTGTAATCAGCGATCATATGGTTTAGCATCAAGGTAAAATTTTGTTCGCGTTATACATGATATAAATTCCAAATTTATGAGGATTCAGATGGATTGACCACTTCTCCAACAGGATAATACATTTTCTGAATATTGATCAAGAAAAGCTCACACAATTGCTCAAGTATTTTGTTGGTGTTCTCACATTCCCTTAAAAGGCAGATTGCTCAGGTTTTTCACGATGGAAGTTAAATACTCCCTTCTAGTGAAATCAAATATATCCATTAAATATAAGTCTAATAACTTCTACGAACTGGTTTGAGTACAAATGCTATTGTTCAGGATAGACAAAGTACTTAAAGCCTGCAACTCCAAGAACACGACCGTCCTATGCGTGGGAAAGGTGACCCATTATGGATAACCTCTTGTTGGGGAGAAGGGATGAAAATATACATTATTTCTAACTTCTATGTACAATCTATTTTCCTCTGTTATATATTGCTACAGTAAAACTAGGCGTATCAGATTTAGCAAAAAACATGGTTGTGCCCTTCTCTCAGTTAATTAGATGATCGGTAACACTGATTCAGGTTTTCATGTTGTCATAAAGGAGTATAATTTTCATGCAAAATGTCAAATGATAAAATCTTTCATCAGGTTTTGCAAAAACGTAGGCTCATACGTCGAACCGGGATTAGACTTCAATATGGATAAAGCAGATGAAATGTTTTCTTGGATCAAGTTCTTCACATGCTCCCTGAACATGTCAGCAGCAATCTGCAAGAAATTCAAATGTTCAGATATGTTAGAAGACAACATCCTTAGATTAATGCTGTTTTTTTCATTTCCTATCATACTTGCATCAATGAAAACAATCAAATATTAAATTACTTATTATGCCTTCTTTAGTTTAATTCTTTATGGGTGTACACAGTACATACTTACATGTGATAATATTTGGATATAAGTGACATTGTGCCCCAAGTACCAAACAAAATGTAAAATCAAATGAAGCCAATGAAACAGTAAAATTGTGATAAGAAAACGGTTACCTCGTCAAAAAGTTTATATGCAAGCTGTACCCTCCTTATATCAATGACTGTGCCAATGTTAATACCTATAGAAACAAATATGTCAGATGATAATTTTTCAAGAAATGGAGCAAGTAATGTGTCAGGTAATTAGTACGATTACAGAAGATGCCACTGCTACCTTACCTGCCCTAAATCTAATGTGTTTGAAAAAGTTAAACCTTGTAAGCACAATATGAATAAAGTGCAACTAAACCCTACGGAAGAATGTTTATAAGAACTACCTCTTCCAATAGACTTGAGCTCTAACGCATATAAACTTTTGGCATTCTCCCGCATAGCAATATCAATCTGCAAAAACACCATTACAAGGTAAAGGAACAACTAACAAGACGTGTTCAACTAGCCTCCACTGTATCATGAACAACACAATACAATGCTGAGCATGCTCAGCATGCTTTAAGAGGCTTCTCAAGGTGAAAAATGTTAGAAAAGTAGGTGCAGTCACAGTACTAAGTTGAGTGCAAGTGATCAAAATATCATAATGGAGGTAGCTCTGTGCTTTCTCCATAAATGAAGTCATAAATTGATGCTATGCATAGTGGTAAAGGAATGACGAATGTCTCTATTTACCTGATAATCCGTGATCCCGAAAAGATGTTTCCACGGAAGTATGAACTCTGATGCATCTCCGAAGACAAGATTTGACACAAAAATTAATTTTTGGAACGCCTATGAAATATTTCCCTTAGTTATAACCGGGATTTGAAGACTGTTCAGGTATCCAATATGCTTATGTACTTCTAAGAAGAATGACTTACATCGAGGCTCTCTTTGTATAAGCGTCTACCAACCTATTACATCGAGCAAAGTGAAACACATAAGGAAACAGGGGCAAAACAGAGTAAATGTGAAAGCAATGAGTCAAGTCATAAGAGCATCTGAGATAGATACTAAGATATAGAAGGGATAGGATCATGAGGCAATACCACCATGTGCATATTTGCAGCATCTACATCATCAAGTCCAAGAGCTCTTTTGAACTTTATAATAGCTTCAACCTCATTACCTTTAAGATCTCTATGTCCTGGAGGAATCACTGAGTAAACAAAGCTGCGGAAAGAATGGATAGGAGAAAGTATAAGTGCATGGTTAATGTCAACCACATGGCCAGATTGTTAAGATGTGAACTATGTATAGGTGATTTTTTTTTATTTACTTCGAAAAGGAGAAAAATACATACTACCTAATAAACAGAAATGCAAGCCCACATTATCATCACCACAAGAGCAAATGATGCTGTCTAAATTATAGTGTAAAGAACCATGTGTAGCATTGGGCAATATATTTTGCTTGTAGTATGATAAAAGCAGCATCAAGGTGAACGGAATAGTGAATGGCAACTATGATGAGCCATTAAGAGTTACAACTAAGTCTTCTCACATATGCTCATTTACTCAAACAACAATTACTCATGAAAGCCAGTATATATCTGGCAGTCTTGTGCATAGCATGTTCACAATCATGGAAAACAACTGAATGCAGTATCATCAGAGGTTTCAAGAGGCTCACCTGGCATACAAATCACAGAGCTCTGATTTGAAAGCCGCATCTTGTGTACTGACTCCATATCTAGAACATTATAAAAAGGTAAATGATAAGATCATGGAGAAAGAGCGAGGCATCCAATATTTCAATTAAAGTTTAACATGTATATGATTATACGAACCACAGCACCAGAATAAAATTATGCCTCTGCTGGATGATTAGCAAAGGAGAATCCTCATAGTATTATAAGTTCTTCTTGTACTGAAAAAACGTACACCAAAATTTTGCTAGCATCCTAACAAGAAATCGGAGTTTCAAAAACGACTAAAACAAACGGCATTGCGGGAACTAGGAAAACGCATTTGAAAACAGAAGCTAGTGGTGATCGGTTTTTGCAGAAAGAAAAGTTGGGATGATTAAACATTTAGACAGCTGCTGATATAAGCAACTGAAGCGTGAAACCGGTGCAGCAACTATACAGGGGAGAAGCAGAGTTCCGACTCACTTGCTCGCGATGGCCTCCACCTCGGCAGCCTCCAGCTCGGTGGGGTCGTCGCGGCCGGCGACGTAGTTGTGCAGCCCCACGGCGGCGACTTCCGGCACCACGGAGTTCACGGCGGCGGCGCCCGCGAGGCCGGCCGCCCCGAGCACGGCCGCGCCCGCGACCGACGCGGTCCGCGTGCCGCCGCCGTAGCGGGTCCCGAGGGTGTACCCCGCCGTCGCCGCCGCGGCAACGACGGCGAGCTCAAGCGCGGCCCGCGCCAAGGGCGGCAGCGCCTCCACTAGCGGCTGCACGCCCGAGAGCTCCTTCCGGCCGCCGAACACATCCTCCCCCTTGGCCGCCGCCGCGACGCAGCGGAAGCCCCGGCCGCCGAGGCGTGCGCGGCCCCGCGTGGGGGAGGGGAGGAGCGGGGAGGCAGCGGCGGCGGTGGCGGCGCGGGGCGAGGCCTTGGCGGAGACGAGCGAGAGGTCCATTGCTAGCTTGGGCGATCGCACCTGGCTGGGACGATATATGGTCGGGATGTTTCCATTGGCCTAGCAACATCATATGGTCGTTGAGCAGTTTGAATAGATGGAACGATGGATGAGTTTGCGGCTTCGAAGCGCGCCTCGCGGATTTGAAAGCTCGGGGCCAGGAAATATATGTGTCGGATATACTACTCCGTACACTATGATGCAATTCACAGGCTTCTTTGTTGCTAGTATATATCCAGCCATTTTATTTCATTGACTGTAAGCTTTCATCAGGCCAATCTCTACATTGATAGATAGATGCATATATCTCAATAATTTTTACAAGCCAACAATTATGACAAAAAGGTAGGCTAATCAAAAAATGACATGCCACAGACAAAACAAAAATCTAATCGGAAATATGAAATCACACATATAAGTATTCCGCCTAATTAAAAAAAGATAAAAGGACACACAGTACATCATCGCACGGAAGACTATGCACCACACACTATCCAAACTGGGTGATAAACCCCTAGTAAGCCATTCCACTCGCTTGGCGCCAATTTCTATTGTTTCCTCATGATGTTGGGTACATTGTATGATAGGCCATGATATTTTAAGTGGTTGTTGAGAAACTCCAATTTCTTGAACGAACACTCGTAATTGATGTAAGCCTTGGAATGATATATACACATGTGTTTCAAAGTTATTTTACCAATGTGCCGTGTCATGTGTTGTCTTTTCAAGACACAACAACAAGACTCAACATTGTGTGGTATTATTTTGTAGGAGCATCTCCTGTGAGCCTTATTTATCCGTTTATCTTATTTGTCTATCTAAGGGCTGTTCGGACAAATGAGAGAGACAAACATGGCACCCAATGGGAACCCCAGTTGTCCACCACATTTGATCATTTATCTTTTCTTGTTGTTGTTCCACAACATGTACATATTTTCCATCACAATAATTCAAAGATAAATATTATGTCGCATAAATTCAACAAGATTTTAAATTCAACTTTTCAAAACACGTAGTCCAAATTCAGATTCGGTTTTAAAGACATACCAAGCACCGAGCAAAGTAACAAATGATCAAAAATCTTACAACGTTTATCATGAAATGATCAGAAACCCTAAAACACATATTGTGTGGCGCCAACATGATCATGGGCTGCTCATCGAACACCTTCATCCTTGGCTTCGGGTGCCAAGATGGAATCGGATGTTGCCATGCCTCATCTTGGCTCAAGGATCCACGAGGTTTGTGTTTGTTGGAAAATATATGCATTATTTTAATTCTAATCGTTAATACAAAATATATTTCTCAATTACTAAATGATGATTCTTAGAAAATTTCTAGTATGTAAAATGGTCCTAACAAGGCACTACAACCTAACATTGCTAGCATATACATATGAACAATCAAGGCACATGCCTATAGTTTGTCCTCAACAATTTCTCTCTTAGAACTTACACTAGTCTATTAGGTAGTCAGATCAGGTCAGATTCATGCATGCTTGGTGATGTAGTCCAGAGCAAGACAATTGAGTATTCATAGGCAGCGCAACAAGCATCTTAGAATTTTATTGCTCGGGGAACTTATTTTCAAGCCGTGCATGTCCTCGCGATGACAAATGATTGAGATCACCGCTCTCCTACTCTTCAATGCACGTCCATAAGGAGAATCGGCTATGGCTTGGTGGCACAATACTTTGCACAAGACATTATGAAGTGACAAAGATGGATGGTGAATTCAGCGTTTGAACCATAACATTTGCTGGTCTCATCTATACCTACAACCCTCTACTAGTAACAACCAAATAATTAGCCAACCGACACTGGCAACAACCATTAACACCATACACTAAAACTAACCAAGTCCTGCCAAATTAACCAACAAATCAATCTGTTTAAACATAATCAAGGGATGAGAGATAATTGCTTGATTTAGAAAAATAAAAGATGGATTCTATGTGCTACAAGCCTAGAACCATGCATTTCACAACACACCACCCTATTGTCGCAACTCGCAACTCACATGAAAATCAACGAATGTGTGCTCCATGTGGGTGTGGTGCAAGACTATGTGAGTTTCTAGTATTCTATACCACAACTTGAACTCCACCCTATAAGAGGGACTCCGCCTTATTTCCTTAGCAATATGGGATTGAGATTTGGACAATACTTTGCATTTTTTGAATTTTAGAATGTGTCACATGCAGACAAAGGCCTACCACAATGTCGGGAAATTCTAACTGTGTCATCCAACATGATCCTAGACTCCTTAGTGAACCTAGTGAGGTGCACCTGATCCTCCTTAGTTGCCATCTATGTAGCTCAATTGTAGACTTACTATACCATACTCAATGGAAACTATATGTGACACATAAGTCACTTTATCATTCTCAATTGCCACCTTCACAGCTTGCATCTTCATAATGCCCTTGTACATCTCCTCCTTATTTCTTCCTTCTTCTCTTCACTCATGTCGCATGTGAGCTCTTTGTTGGTCATGATCATTATCGGTAGTCACTCAATGTAATAGCTGCCCGCTTTTGCTCCGTCTTAATCCCACTCGAAATTCGAATTTGTGCCACCGACAGAGTCCCTTCTCCACTTATCCCTGAAATTTCATTGTGGATTCCTATGGGTTTCGAATGATTAATAACAAGGCAATTAAGAAACTAACCACTCTACTAAGTATTGAATGTTTATCTCATATGCTAGTTGGATAAAGTCATCACTGGCCCCTAAAAACAAGAAATGGCATGTTCACCATGAAGCTTATAATTTACATTTTGTTTGATTCATATGCATACCATACAATAAAAATAAACATTTCACTGATAAGAGGAACTTGGTTCACTGAGAAATCTCTCAAAAAATCCTCTATAATCTAGCTTCTTTATCTATTTACTCCACACTAACATCTTCTTTGGAACTATTAGGAAAAGCTTTCCTTGAACCTTTGGATCAGTGACAACGAGAGCTAGGAAAATGGTTGTAGACACTATTTGGTTTTCTCTTGAACTCTCGAGTGAAGTATTCCTGGAATCTCCAAGTCAATGTTTTAGTTTTGAAAAAAATCACCAATAGAGCTCGTGAACTTCAAAGTTAAGATATGAACTTCCAAGGTGGGACTCAGTAGCCTATCTTATTAAAGAGGGTGTTCTATCTAGTCAGGAACTCCCAATGGAAAATTTTCCTGTACTATCGAGATTCCATAACCTTTGAGATCTCTTTCCAATTACCTCGAGTTTCCATCTTGAGGTCTTATGGGAAAGCAAGAACCTCCTAATACCAAAAAGTACCTTTCCTGGCACATCGTTCAAAAATTGGACTTGTCTAGTACTCTAGGGAACTTTTTATTGGAACTTCTAAGCACATTCATGTTTCTTGTAAGGGTCAAAATTTTCCCCTTTTCCATATAAATTGTCGTCCCCACTATAAACATTCTATCCACGAAGACAAGGGAGCTTGGTGTACGGGTTTTGTTAGGGGCCGTTGGGAGAGTCCTCGGGGGTGTACGCGATTTACCCAATTTCGGAACACCTGCTCGAGGACAGGCCTACTGCTGCTTGTCTGGAATTATTTGGATGCTTTCGCGTTGTTACAATGAGTTGTGGTTGTGCCTCTAGGGCTCCCGGGATCCAGCTTATAAAGGCGCTCGGATCTAGGGTTTACACGGAGTCCTAGCCGGAATACAGATGCCTAACTATGGAATATTACATTGTCGTGCACGTCAAGGATCAACCTTTTCTTATACGCCGTATTGGATCCGTATACTTCATGGGCCTTCACGGATCCGACTCAGGCTGCGCGTTCGGTTAATATGGTTAATGTGCAGGCTATTTTCTGGTTCCCTCCGGCAAAGCTGACTGCATTGAAGTAGTCCTCAATCCAGGCATCGGGTCTTTCACTGCCATCATAGTGCTTCAGATTTTCGGGTAGCTTATGTTCAAGCCTTTTGGCGTTGGCTCCTCTCGGATCATCCTGCCGAAGCATTTTGGGCCAATGTACTCAGATATGTATTCATTGAGACGTACTCGTGCGTCGCCCGGGCCACTACGAGGGGATTTTGAACGGGAGCGAGATCTTTGGCCTCCGCCTCCACCTCCTCCACTGGGTGGTGGGGAGGGAGATCTACGAGGGGGCCGGTGGGACCTTTTGCTTCCGCCTTCAGATTCCCTGCGCCCTTCCTGCTGCTGACTCCGGCTTCGGTGGCTACCTTCTCCATGATGGCGGTCGCCTCCCTCGTTCCGGCTTCTGCGGGGCTGGCTCGCGTTCTGCCCGGCTCGACGAGGCTTCGGCGTGCGCTCCATGTTCCAATTCCTCTGAGGTACCACGTTGTCGCGGATATTAATTCCACCAGGCCCATGGGGTCTGGTGTTTCTCACTACGTCGGCGAGGTGGCGGAGGAGATGCGGGATCCGGGCGGAGGTGACGGGTTCCGGTACTTGTCCTTGCCAGTGTACATCGGATAATTTCCCTTCTTTGGGTCCGTTGGAGTGTTTTCGAGGGTACGGAGATCGGATTTGATGTTCTGGTTCTCCTTCTGCGCTCCGTGGATCTGGTGCACGATTCATCATCACGATGTACCCTTCCGGAAGCATCCTTCTGCGCGGTGGATACGCATAGTTTCGGGTTGGATTCCAACCCGCACGAAGTGTCTGCCTTACTCTGTTGCTTCATTGCTGAAGCTACGAGTGTGGAGGTGGTTGATGTCGATTTCCTCATCTTTCTTGGCCAAAAGCTCCGCAGCCTTCTTCATATTATCTTTGGAGTTGTGAGCGTTGTTGATCGGTGGGGGTCGCAAAATTAATCTTCCGGGGCCAATGGCTTCCGATGGATCCTATCTACTTCTGCGCAGGCATCGTTTATGATGCCTTCCCACTGTCGTCGGAGTGCTTTGGTCTCTTCCAAGTATTCTAGAGCTTCACGCTCTCTTTTGAGGAAATTCTCCATCACTTCTTCTGCCTTTTGCCTTTCCTCCAGCGTTGCCACTGTGGTGTTGGCAAATCTTTTGGCGGTAGCCAGCATTTCCTTCCTTTTTGCTTCTAGAGCCTCCGGATCTGCGGCATCGTCCGGAGTTATTGGCTTGTTGAGGATTTCCGAGTGCGCGATAGCACCTATGCCTGCTTGTTCGATGAGCTCTTATGCGGACAGATTTTCCCCGTGCTCGAGGATACGTCCTTCTCCGGGATCCGGCGCAACGTGACGATGTGGCCGCGAAGGCGGAGTTCCGAATTGGACGGGCCTGGAAGTCCGCGTCGGTTGGAGTAGCTTCGTCGTCGCTTCTTGCTCCATCCCAATTATGGTCGCAAGGACCTCCTTTGGTGGGCGGATTCTGCCTCAGCTTTCTCCCCATCTTCCAACTCCTTCGTAAGGCGATTGTACTCTTCGTGTCCATAGAGGAAGCATCGTTAGAAGTTGGGCTTAACTTGCCAAGGATTGATTCTTCTTTGTCTCCGCATCCTCTTGCGATCCGGAGCGTCGTTATCTCCGACAACCTCGCTGATCCGGGCGTCTGTCTCCGGTAGCCTCAACCTGCATGGGTCCGACTCCATCCTGAGGAGGGGCTCGCGGTATGTGTGCGATGTGCACGAAGTGGGAACCTTTGCTTCTCTAACACCCGGGAGACTCAGGCGGATCTACATTGGTCTTCCACCATAATTTCCTGCTCAGGGGCGGATTGGGTGGGTGTTGAAATTTCCAGATCTAAGGCGGAATCTTCCTTAGGAAGTTCCTGCATCTTAGATCGGATCTTTGCGACTGCGTCCTGCTCAGCGGCGGTCGCGTCAGCGTGACTTACCAGGGCGTTTCCGTCGGAATCGACGATCTCCCCGATGAAGGTGTGAATGCCGCCGATTGGGACGATGGAGAGCTTGATGGGGTCGGTTTTAGCCGGAATCCAGCACTTGTCGTAGGGACGATCGGAAAGTTCCCGGCATAAAGGACACGCCCACAGCCGATGGATTCATCGTAGCTTCCCATGGCGGAACCCTCCCGGTTCCGCCCCCAAACGCCGCTAGCCCCACGGTGGGCGCCAACCGTCGTTGCCTATTCGACGGTACTCAGAGGAGGGATCCTCATGGAGGGAAGAAGAAGTAGGGGCCATTGGGCGGAGAGTCCTCGGGACGGTAGTGCGATTTACCCAGCTTTGGAACACCTGCTCTAGACAGGCCTACCGCTGCTTGTCCGGAATTATCCGCGCGGCATTGTTACAATGAGTTGTGGTTGTGCCTCTAGGGCTCCCGATCCAGCTTATAAAGGCGCTCGGATCTAGGGTTTACACGGAGAGTCCTAGCCGGAATACAAGATGCCTAACTACTGAATATTACATTGCCGTGCACGTCAATAATCCACCTTTCCTTATACGCCGTATTGGATCCGGATACTTGATACGTCTCAACGTATCTATAATTTCTTATGTTCCATGCTAGTTTTATAACAATACCTACATGTTTTGTTCACACTTTATGATGTTTTGATGCATTTTCCCACTAACCTATTAACAAGATGCCGAAGCGCGGCCTCGTTTTCCTCGTTTTGGTTTCAAAATCTACACTGGAAATCATTCTCGGAATTGACGAAATAAAAGCCTACGGTCTTATTTTTCCACGAAGCTTCCAAGACCGAAGGGGATACGGGGCTGGCCACGAGGCGCCTCAACCATAGGGCGCGACCAAGGAGGGGCCCGCGCCGGCCTATGGTGGGGCCCTCGTGGCCCTCCTGACTCGCCCTTCCGCCTACTTAAACTCTCCGTCGCGAAACCCTAGTACCGAGAGCCACGATACGGAAAGTTCCAGAGACGCCGCCACCGCCAATCCCATCTCGGGGGATTAAGGAGATCGCCTCCGAACCGGAGAGGGAGATCATCACCGGAGGGCTCTACATCACCATGCCCGCCTCCGACCGATGCGTGAGTAGTTCATCCTTGGACTATGGGTCCATAGCGTAGCTAGATGGTTGTCTTCTCCTCTTGTGCTATCATGTTTAGATCTGTGAGCTGCCTATAATGATCAAGATCATCTATTTGTAATTTTACATGTTGTGTTTGTGGACTCGATGAATATGGAATACTATGTCAAGTTGATTATTGATCTATCATATATGTGTTGTTTATGTTCTTGCATGCTCTCCGTTGCTAGTAGAGGCTCGGGCCAAGTTGATACTTGTAACTCCAAGAGGGAGTATTTATGCTCAAGAGTGGGTTCATGCCTCCATTGAATCTCGGGACAAAGTGACCAAAAGTTCTAAGGTTGTGGATGTGTTGTTGCCACAGGGATAAAACATTCATGCTTTTTCTAAGGATATTTATGTAGATTATATTACGCACCATACTTAATGCAATTGTCTGTTTGCAACTTAATACTGGCGTTGATAACTCCGAAGGTGGACTTTTAGGCATAGATGCATGTTTGATACGGTTCATGTTTTTTGTCGTAACGCCCTGATTAAATCTCATAGGGATCATCATGATATGTATATGAATCTTTATTTGTCAATTGCCCACCCGTAATTTGTTCACCTAGCATGCTATTTATATTATTGGAGAGGCACCACTAGTGAACTGTGGACCCCGGTCCTATTCTTTTACATCTGAAATACAATGTACTGCAATCACTGTTCTTTGTTGTTTTCGCAAACAAACATCATTCTCCACACCATACGTTTAATCCTTGTTTTCAGCAAGCCGGTGAGTTAGCAACCTCACTGTTAAATCGGGGCAAAGTATCTTGATTGTGTTGTGCAAGTTCCACGTTGGCGCTCGAATCCCTGGTGTTGCGTCGCACCACACTCCTCCACCAACAACCTCACGTGGCCTTCATCTCCTGCTCTGGTTCGATAAACCTGGTTTCTTACCGAGGAAAACTCGTGCCGTGCTCATCATACCTTTCTCTTGGGGTTCTAACCCGACGCAGGCTGCATCACACAAGGAAGCTTCTACGCTAGCAACTACTTTTCTCGGGCGCTCAAGGCCGAGATCAAGACACGCGTAAGGGGAGTCTCCTCACATCCAATCTCTTTACTTTGTTTATTGTCTTGCTTTACTTTACTTTATTTTTCTGCCTTGTTTGCTTTATATCAAAAACACAAAAATTAGTTACTTGTTTTACTTTATTTTATTCTCTGCTGCTTAGTTTACTTTTATTATCATGTAAAATGAATACTCCCGAAAACACTAAGTTGTGTGATTTCACTCAGCACAAATACAATGATTTGATATGTAATTCTATTGCTCCACCAAGCACATGTTATATTCTTCTTATGAAATTAAACCTGGTTTATTGAATCTTGTTATGAGAGCAATTTTCTGGTGTTAGTACCGATGATGTTATGCTCATCTTAATAATTTTGTTGAACTTGTGAAATGCAAAAGTATAAGGATATGGATGGTGATATTATAAAACTGAAATTGTTTCCTTTCTCTTTAAGAGGAAGAGCTAAAGATTGGTTCCTGTCTTTGCCTAAAAATAGTATTGATTCATGGACTAAATTTAAAGATGCTTTTATTGGTAAATATTATCCTCCTGCTAAGATTATATCTTTGAGAAGTAGCATTAAGAAATATTAAGCAATTAGATA
Organism: Lolium multiflorum; assembly: GCA_030979885.1. NCBI lineage: Eukaryota > Viridiplantae > Streptophyta > Magnoliopsida > Poales > Poaceae > Lolium > Lolium multiflorum. The sequence goes on along the minus strand of CM061747.1, from coordinate 113,100,498 downwards.
ATGAACAACATGTTGCTCAAGCATGGGAGAGACTGAAATCTTGGTAAAGAATTGCCCCGCCCATGGACTGACTACTTGGATGATCATCCAAACCTTTTATAAAGAGGGCTGAATTTTTCTTCAAGAAACCTATTGGATTCAGCTGTCGGAGGTACTTTATGTCCATCACTTTGGGTTTAACAAAGCTTCTTGATGATATGATGATCAATTACTCAAAATGGTACTGAAAGAACTCCCCAAGGTAAGAAGGTAAATCCTCTGTTGAAGAAACCTCTTCTTGAGTGATAAGATTGATGTTATTATGTCTATGCTTGTTAATGGTAGATCTCATGTTGATCCTAATAATGTTCCTTTAGCTTCAGTGGTGCTCAAGAAGAGCATGTTGATGTGAATTTCATTAAGAATACTAATTTCAACAACAATGCTTATAGGAATAATTATGGTAACAACAACTATAGGCCATATCCTTCTAATAATGGTAGTGGTTATGGTAATTCTTATGGTAGATCTGTTTTGCCTAGTGAGGAAAAGATATTAGAAATTGAAAGAACTACTAAGAGCTATATGCAATCACAATATGAGCAAAATCAATTGTTTACTAAAACTATGAATAAACAATCAACAATCAGCTTGTTGAAAAATATAGGGAATCAACTCAGAATTTGAATATGGAAATTTCTGGTTTGCAAACTAAGATTTCAAATGCTGAAAACCGAATTTCATACATGTCTGAGTCACAAGCTTCCTTAATTAATAAAATGGCTGCTAAACCTGAGGATAATGATAACAAAATTCTTGCTAAAACAAATGCTATCCAAGTTCGAATTAATGTAACATTAGATTGATGGCTGAATTGCATGCTAGGTGGGAGAGAGAAGAAAGAGAAAAACTTGCTAAAGAGAATAATGTAGCTAAAGTTTGGACTATTACCACCACTAGTAATGTTGATGCTTCACATGTTGCTAAACCTCCTACTATCAATGGTAAAATAATTGGTGTTGGCAATGTTTCTACTCCTAGGACAAAGCGTGCAAAATTGCCTGAAACTGCTGAAACTGTTTGTGATAATAGTGCTGAAATTTTTCAGAATGTTGTAGATCATAATGGTTTAGATTTTGATAGTTGTCATATTTCTGAAGTTATTAAGTTCTTTCAAAAACTTGCTAGAAGTCCTAATGCTAGTGCTATAAATTTAGCCTTACAAAACATATTACAAATGCTCTCATTAAAGCTAGGGAAGAGAAATTAAAACCTGAAGCTTCTATTCCTAGGAAGTTGGAAGATGGTTGGGAGCCCATCATTAAGAGGAAAGTCAATGATTTTGATTGTAATGCTTTATGTGATCTTGGTGCAGGTATTTCTGTTATGCCTAAGAAAATTTATGATATGCTTGACTTGCCACCATTGAAAAATTGTTATTTGATGTTAATCTTGTTGATAATTCTCTAAAGAAACCTTTGGGGAGGATTGATAATGTTCGCATTATGTTAACAATAACCTTGTCCCCGTTGATTTTGTTGTCTTGGATATTGAATGCAATGCATCTTGTCCTATTGTCTTGGGAAGACCCTTTCTTCGAACTGTTGTTGTTATTGATATGGAAGAAGGAAATATTAAGTATCAATTCCCTCTCAAGAAAGGTATGGAACACTTCCCTAAAAAGAGAATGAAGTTGCCTTTTGATTCTATTATTAGAACAAAATATGATGTTGATGCTTCTTCTCTGGATGTTACTTGATTTGCACTTTCTGCGCCTAGCTGAAAGGCGTTAAAGAAAAGCACTTCTTTGGAGATAACCCATGTTGTTTTTATTTTTACTACTGTTTTGTTGAGTCTTGGAAGTTGTTACTACTGTAGCAACCTCTCCTCTTATCATGTTTTTGTGCCAAGTAAAGTCTCTAATAGAAGGTTGATACTAGATTTGATTTCTACAGAAACAGATTTGCTGTCTGTCACGAATTTGCGTCCTTCTCTGTAGAAGAATAAAAAAATCAGCTAAAAATCATGCATGATCCTCAGATATGTAATCAAATTCTCATTAGTTTTGAGTTTTCCGGTCTGAGCAAGTTAAGTGCCTCAGAAAATTCGTCTTTACGGACTGTTCTGTTTTGACAGATTCTGCTCTTTTTATTTCGTATTGCCTCTTTGCTATGTTGAATGGATTTCTTTTGTTCCATTAACTTTCAGTAGCTTTGGGCAATGTACAGAAGTACAGAATGATTATGTCACCTCTGAATATGTGAATTTGATTATGCACTAACCCTCTAATGAGTTTGCTTTAAGTTTGGTGGAGGAGTTTTCAAGGGTCAAGAGAGAGACGATGATATAATATGATCAAGAAGAGTGAAAAGTTCTGCTTGGGATGCCCCGTGGTTCATCCCTGCATATTTCCAAGAAGACTCAAGTATCTAAACTTGGGATGCCTAAGGCATCCCCTTCTTCATCGATAACTTATCGTGTCACTTCTAGTGAAACTATATTTTTTATTATGTCACATCCTATGTTCTTACTTGGAGCGTCGGGTTTGCTTTTATTTGTTTTGGTTTGAATAAATTCGGATCCCACAATCCTTGTATTGGAGATAGACACGCTCCGCTTTTTCATCTGAACACTGTGTTCTTAGTTTTACTTTAATGTTCATGGCGAAGGCCGAAATTGCTTTGTTGGTTGCTATTTGGTTGGAACCAAAAAAAAGGCTTCATATGGTCTTGAATAATTTGATACTTGGCACTAATGAGCTCTCATAGATCATGTTTAAGCTCTTGCATCATGTAGTTTAAATTATCTATTGAGAACTACCATAGATCTTGTTGAAATTTGGTTTTGTATGATTGATCTCTCTAAGGTCTAGATATTTCTAGTAAAAGTGTTTGAACAACAAGGAAGACAAAGTAGAGTCTTATAATGTTTGCAACATGTTCTTGACTAAGTTTTGCTGTACCTGTTCATACTTGTGTTTGTTTCTAGAACAACCTTGCTAGCCAAAGCCTTGTACCGAGAGGGAAATGCTTCTCGTGCATCCAAACACCTTGAGCCAAAACCCATGCCATTTGTGTCCACCATAATTCCTACTTATATGTGGTATTTTTCTCATTCCAAAGTAAATTGCTTGCTACCTTTAAAATTTCATTCCTTTGTCTTTATAAAATACATAGCTCATGGGAAAATAGCTTAAAAACTATTGTGGTGGAGATATATAGCTATGTATCTTAGTTCTTATAAGTTGCTTGTTGAGCGGTAACCATGTTTCGAGGCCATCAACTTTACACCTTTGTTGAATATCATGTGAGTTGCTATGCATGTCTGCCTTGTCTGAAGTATGGGTGATTTATCATGATTAAATGGTTTGAGTATGCATATTGTTAGAGAAGAACATTGGGCCGCCAACCAAAGCCATGTATCATGGTGAAGTTTCAGCTTGGACATTAATCCTCAGAATCTCTTATGAGAATATTATTGTTGTTGAATGCTTAAGCATAAAAGAGGAGTCCATTATCTGTTTTCTATGTTGTCCCGGTATGGATGTCCTCAAGTTGAGATCTATCAAAACTTAGAAATCAAATGCGATCTATCTCCTTGGACCTTTGTACAGGTGGCATAGAGGTACCCCTTGTGACACTTGGTTGAAACATATGTAATGCAAATGATAATCCATGGAAATCCGAGCTAATTAGACAAAGGGCCTACACTATTCGTATTCGATGCATGAGGCTTGCAACTTGTAGGAAGTTTTATGCATAACATATGAATTATTACTACCGTTGACAAAATCTGTTTCTATGTTTTCAAAATAAAAAGCTCTAGCACATGAGTAATCCAGGCTTCCTCCTGCGAAGGGCCTTTTTCACTTTATGTTGAGTCATTTTTATCACTTCTTTCTATCTTAGAAGCAAACACTTGTGTCAAATGTGTGCATTGATTCTTACATGTTTACTTATTGCACTTGTTATATTATCCATGAGATAAGCATGTTACAAGTTGAAAGCAATTGGCGACTTAAACTTAATCATCCTATGTGTTGCCTAAACCTTTACTTTAATCTATTGCTTTATGAGTTAGCTCTTATGCAAGTCTTTTTGATACTTGTCTTTCTGAAAGTACTATTCATGAAAAGTTTTTGCTATATGATTCAGTGTTTAGTCATTATCTCTTTGTTAGCAATCTACTGCTTTTGAATCACTTAATTCATCTCATATGCTTTACAATAATGTTGATCAAGATTGATATTATAGCATGTCACTTCAGAAATTATTGTTTTTATCGCTTACCTACTCGGAGGGCAGTAGGAACTAAGCTTGGGGATGCTTGATACATCTCCAACGTATCTATAATTTCTTACGTTCCATGCTAGTTTTATAACAATACCTACATGTTTTGTTCACACTTTATGATGTTTTGATGCATTTTCCAAAACTAACCTACCTCCGTTTCAAGCGCGTCCTCGTTTTTCTCCCGTTTTTTGTTTCAAATCCTACATGTGAAATATTCTTAATTGATCTAACAAAAGCTTCATTTGCCTTATTTTTCCACCGAGGGCCCGTAAGACCGAAGGGGATGCGAAGGGGCCACGAGGCGCCCTGTCTGGCAGGGCGGCGCGCCAAGGAGTGGGCCCGCGCGGCCTATGGGGCCCCCGTGCCTCCTCCGACTCTCCCCTTCCGCCTACTTAAAGCCTCCGTCGCTAAAACCCTAGTACCGAGAGCTACGATACGGAAAAGCTTCTGCAGACGCCGCCACCGCCAATCCCATCTCTTCTGGGATTCAGAGATCAGCCTGCACTCGGGCCAGAGAGGGACCACCACTGTAGGCTCTACATCAACATGCCGCTCCGGACCGATGTGCGTGAGCAGTTCATCCTTGGACTAGGGGCATAGCGTAGCTAGATGGTTGTCTTCCTCTTGTGCTATCATGTTTAGATCTTATGAGCTGCCTAACATGATCAGATCATCTATTTGTAATGCTACATGTTGTGTTTAAGGGATCCGATGAATATGGAATACTATGTCAAGTTGATTATTGATTCATCATATATGTGTTGTTTATGTTCTTGCACACTCTCCGAGAGGCTCTTGCCAAGTTGATACTTTTAACTCCAAGAGGGAGTATTTATGTTCTATAGTGGGTTCATGCCTCCATTGAATCAGACAATAAGTGAGTTCTAAGGTTGTGGATGTGTCGTTGCCACTAGGGATAAAACATCGATGCTTTGTCTAAGGATATTTGTGTTGATTACATTACGACCATACTTAATGCACCACCGTTGTTTGCAACTTAACATCGAAGGTGCGATGCTAAACCTGCTGTGACTTTTAGGCATAGATGCATGCTGGATGGCGGTCTGTGTTCTTTGTCGTAATGCCCCGATTAAATCTCATAGTACTCATGATATGTATGAATCTTTATTTGTCAATTGCCCACATGTAATTTGTTCACCCAAAGATGTTATTTATCTTATTGGAGAGACACCACTAGTGAACTGTGGACCCCAATCCTATTATTTTGGCATGAAATACAATCGTAATCACGGTCTTCGCTTGTTTTCTGCAAACAAACATCATTCTCCCACCATACGTTAATCCTTTGTTTTCAGCGCAAGCCTCTGAGATTGACAACCTCACCGTTATTGGGGCAAAGTATCTTGATTGTGTTGTGCAGTTCCACGTTGGCGTCTAATCATCAAAAGCCGCACTCCACTTCTCCACCAACAACCTTCCCGTGCCTCTTCCTACGGGTTCGATAAACCTTGGTTTCTTACTCCGGGAAACTACTCATTGGTGTTCATCATACCTTCCTCTTGGGGTTCCCAATCGGACGTGTGATGTACCGTCACAAGGAAGCTTTTACGTTTAAACAAATACTTCATGGCCTCACACGATCCAACCACCGTGATAGGTTGGTTGAGATCCTATTTTGTTCCTCTGGCCGGACTTCATCCATCTTCTATCAACAAGAATCGGCCACCCGATGGCCGATGCCACCATCACTATCCTGTGCCACCGCTTGCCTGGGATCTAGACCACGTCGTTGATATACCCATAAAATATACCCACAACAATAGCCCCTGATGCAGCTACTCTTAATACTCCATTCAAGTGTCTACAAGAAATTTACTGGTTTGAGTGATTCCTTAAAAATATCTTTGCAAGGGCTCAAGATCTAACTACTAGCCAAGTGTCGTTACCTTTTTGAGGGTGTGCTCCTCCTAACTGCTAGTTGGCACTTTGAAGCATTCAAGGTGTGTGAAGGAGCCAAGAATTTTGTGAAGAACGAATATGACCTTCTGAGTGTGAAGATCTACCCTAGTGATTGGGCATTTGGGCATGTACTTGGTGTCGTATCTCATTGAGAGACATGTGGATCTTTATGACCCGGGACTTGTGTCCGGGGGATTTTGTGTCCTATCCTCCCCTGACGATCGAGGACGTACGAGGACGTACGATCGCGCCAACAACCTGAACCTCGAGGATACATATATTTGTTTGTGATCCTTTCAACTCAACTCCTTCACATTCATGCACTCTAGCATTTCACAAGTTTATCTTTATAGTATGCATGCTTAGGGTGTTGTAGGCAACGAGTAGAGTAGAAACAAATTTATCAGAAACAACCAACCTAAGTTTTTGCCTATTCGCCCCCTCTAGTCGATAGTGGACGGCCTTTCAGACCCGCGATATTTATCCATAATTGTTCCTTTCTTCTTTGGTGTGCTACCATTAGTGTTATTGAGTGATTGTAAAAGGCCTAGGCGCGACCATGTTGCAAGGTCCAATAGCGAGACAACCCAAAGGCCTCGCCCTCATTATTCTTGTACGCCGCATTGACATGCTCATCTACCAAGAAAAAAAGAACATGAAGTGATGTCTTCAGATGGTAAAAAATGAACACATAAGTTCATTGAAGGAGAGAAGAGGGGAGAGGGAGCAAGGGAGGGGGCGGGAGCGCATTAGACTTGCCAACAAAACACGAAGATGAGATTTGAGCTCATATTCTATTTTCTATTGAATAGGGCATAGTAACGGGACATGGGTTTTTTTTTTGCTTTTTGTTGCATATGCTCCTCCCTTTATTTAAAATGCATTTTATACATATTCAAAACTGTCAAATATTTCAAAAAAAGTTGTACGTCTCCATATTCTGTGTGCTCATGAAGTCATTGATACGTCTCCAACGTATCGATAATTTCTTATGTTCCATGCTACTTTATTGATGATACCTACATGTTTTATGCATGCCTATATGTCATATTTACGCATTTTCTGGAACTAACCTATTAACAAGATGCCTAAGAGCCGGTTGCTGTTTTCTGCTTTTGGTTTCAGAAATTGTAGTAAGGAAATATTCTCAATTGACGTACCGCCTGTGGTCCTATTTCTGGTCGGGCCGGGGCCGAAGAGGGCGGCTGGGCCACGAGGTGGCCATACTCATAGGCGGCGGGCGCCAGCTCGGCCACGTCAGCGGCCTCGCGCGCCTCTTGACCTGCCCTTTCGCCACTTAAAGCCCCCGTCGCGAAACCCTCTGGATCGAGAGCCACGATACGAAACCTTCCAGAGACGCGCCAATCCCATCTCTGGGATTCAGGAGATCGCCTCGGCACCCTGCCGAGAGGGGATTCATCTCCCGGAGGGGTCTACACCGCCATGGTCGCCTCCGGAGCGATGAGCGAGTAGTTCACCCTTGGACTATGGCCCTAGCCGTAGCTAGATGGTCGCCTTCTCTCATGTGCTTCATTGTTGGATCTTGTGAGCTGCCTAACATGATCAAGACTATCCTATCTGTATACTATATGTTGTGTTTGTTTCGGGATCCGATGGATGTAGAATACTATGTTATGGTGATTATCAATCTATTGTTTATGTGTTGTTTATGATCTTGCATGCTCTCCGCTATTAGTAGAGGCTCTGGCCAAGTTTGTACTCTTAACTCCAAGAGGGAGTATTTATGCTCTATAGTGGGTTCATGCCTTCATTGACACCTGGGACAGTGACAGAAAGTTCAAGGTTGTGATGTGCTGTTGCCACTAGGATAAAACATTGATTCTATGTCTAAGGATGTAGTTGTCGATTACATTACGCACTATACTTAATGTAATTGTGTCTGTTGTTTAGTAACTTAATACCTAATGGGGTTCTGATGATAACCTGAAGGTGGACTTTTTAGGCATAGATGCAGTTGGATGGCGGTCTACGTACTTTGTCGTAATGCCCAATTAAATCTCACTATATTTATCATATCATGTATATGCATTGTTATGCCTTTCTCTATTTGTCAATTGCCCGACTGTAATTTGTTCACCCAACATGCTTTTATCTTATGGGGGAGACACACATCTCTAGTGAACTATGGACCCCTTGGCCCTATTCTTTACATAGCATACACCCTACTGCAATTTGTTTTACTGCTTTCTTGCAAACAATCATCTTCCACTCGATACGCTAATCCTTTGTTACAGTTTCTGGAGATTGACAACCTCATCAAGCTGCTAGGCAAAGTACTTTGGTTTTGTTGTGTGTAGGTTCCACGTTGCCCGAATCCCCGTTGTTGCGCCGCATCACATTTCGCCACCATCAACCTTCAACGTTTTTTCCTCCCGGTTCGATTAAACCTGGTTTCTTTCTGAGGGAAAATTCCTACTGTGCTGATCATACCTTCCTCTTGGGGTTCCCAACGAACGTGTGAGTTACACGCCCATCAAGCTCTTTTTCTGACGTTGTTTGGGAGATCAAGACACGCTGGCAGGGGAGCTCCACTTCTCAATCTCTTTACTTTGTTTTTGTCTTGTTTTATTTTATTTACTACTTTGTTTGCTGCACCTAAACAAAACACAAAAAAATTAGTTGCTAGTTTTATTTTATTTACCGTCTTGCTCTCTATATCAAAAACACAAAAAAATTAGTTACTTATCTTTACTTTATTTGCCTAGTTTACTTTATTGTTGTTATCATGAGTAATCCCGAAGTTGAAGTTCGTTCTTTTAAGCAACAAGGTGGAGAAAGTTTTAAAGATGCTTGGTATAGAATTAGTAACGCTCATCATAGGTGCATTAAGAAACACTCCACCACTATCCTTCTTAGGAACTTTTATGTTGGTTTATCTAGTTGAAATAGGTATGTTCTTGATACTCTTTCCTAGAGGCAATTTCAGTACTCCCGCTTAGAAGCTAGTTGCATCATTGAGAGTCTAGTTGGAATAACAACTGCTAATGAAGTTAAAATTGAAATCTCTCTTGAAGATGTTATGAAAAAATTGAAAACCATAGAGAAAATTTTTTCAAGTGTTGAAACTAAATTGGGAATGTTATTTGACCAAACTTATGAACTTGATAAATCCTTAGGAGGAATTGATGAAAGAATTAGTGTCCTAGGAACTTGTGTTGTCCATGATAATCAAACCAATAGGATTGATGAACTTGAAAAAGCTATGGAACCTTGGGTTCAACCCTTTCTTCTCTCAAGTATAATGAGAAAGCTATGTAAGTAAAGAGCAAAAATTCAGGTACGCCTCTAAAGTGCCTAAACAAATTTTTATAGGCTCAAAATTTCTAAAACTCCTAGCACCACCATAGAGAATTTAGGATAATGGAGCACCTAAAGTACCCTCTCCAACAAGTTGTGTTTGCAATTAAAATAATAATGTTGATGTTTTCACTTGATGTTACTTGATTTGCACTTTCGCGCCTAGCTGAAAGGCGTTAAAATAAAGCGCTTATGGAGACAACCCATGTTTTACTACAGCAATTTTTTGTTTTGTTGAGTCTGGAAGTTGTTACTGTAGCAACCTTCCTTATCATGTTTTTGTGCCAAGTAAAGTTTCTCTATGTCAAAGTTGATGTTATATTTGGGATCGCTGCGCGGAAACAGCATTGCTATCTGTCACGAATCTGGGCACATGCCTCCGTAGAAAATTCGAAAAATCTGCCAATTTACGTGCGTGATCCTCGATATGTACGCAACTCATTAGCTTTGAGTTTTTACATTTGAGCAAGTCTGTGCCATTTTAAAATTCCTTTACGGACCGTTCCGTTTTTGACAGATTCTCCGTCTTTTTATTTCGCATTGCCTCTTTTGTCATGTTGATTTATTTCTTTGATCCATTAATGTCCTTTGTGCAATGTCCAGAAGTGTAGAATGATTGTGTCACCTCTGAATGTGTGAATTATTAATTGTGCACTAACTCCTCTAATGAGTTTGCTTGAAGTTTGTGCGAAGGAAGTTTTTAAGGGTCAAGAGAGGAGAATGATATACTATGATCGTGAGGAGGAAAGTCAGCTTGGGATGCCCCTGGTTCATCTCCTCGCATATTCTAAGAAGAGACTAAGCTGCTTAAGCTTGGGGATGCCTAAGGCATCCCCTTCATCGACAACATCATCAAGTTCCTCCCGAAACTATATTTTTATTCAATCACATCTTGTGTTCTCATTTGGAGCGTCGGTTTGTTTTTGTTTTTGTTTGAATAAAATGGATCCTAGCATTCACTTTGTGGGAGAGACACGCCCGCTGTTGCATATGGACAAATATGTCCTTAGGCTTTACTCATAATGTTCAAGGCGAAGTTTTCTTCGTTAAATTGTTATATGATTGGAATTGGAAAATGCTACATGTAGTAATTCTAAAATGTGTCTTTGATAATATGATACTTGGCAATCGTTGTCATACATGTGTTTAAGCTCTTGCATCATATACTTTGCACCCATTAATGAAGAAATACATGAGCTTGCTAAAATTTGATTTGCATATTTGGTCTTCTAAGGGGTCTAGATAATATCTAGTATTGAGTTTTGAAACAACAAGGAAGACGGTAGAGTCTTATAATGTTTACAATATGTCTTTTATGTGTGAGTTTTGCTGCACCGGTTCATCCTTCTGTTTTTGCTTCAAATAACCTTTGCTAGCCTAAACTTTGTATCGAGAGGGAATACTTCTCATGCATCCAAAATCCTTGAGCCAACTAATATGCCATTTGTGTCCACCATACCTACCTACTACATGGTATTCCTCCGCCAAAGTAAATGTTGAGTGCTACCTTTAAAACCCCATCATTCACCTTTGCAATATATAGCTCATGGGACAAAATAGCCTTAAAACTATCGTAGTATTGAATATGTACTTATGCACTTCATCTTTTATTAAGTTGCTTGTTGTGCGATAACCATGCTTCAGAACGCCATCAACTATCGTTGAATATTTCATGTGAGTTGCTATGCATGTCCGTCTTTACTGAATGAATGATCTATCACCTTAGTGGTTGGAGCATGCAAACTGTTAGAGAAGAACATTGGGTCATTAACTAAAGCCATGAATCATGGTTGAAGTTTCGGCTGACATATATCCTCAATCTCATATGAGAATAATAATTGTTGCTACATGCTTATGCATTTAAGAGGAGTCCATTATCTCTTGTCCATGTTGTCCCGAGATGGATGTCTAAGTTGAGAATAATCAAAAGCGAGAAATCCAAAATGCAGCTTTCTCCTTAAACCTTTTACAGGGTGCATGGAGGTACCCCTTTGTGACACTTGGTTGAAACATGGCATGCAAAAGATCGCTAGTCCAAGCTAAGTAGGACGAGGTGCGAAAGCACTATTAGTATACTATGGCTGAGGTCTGCAACTTGTAAGATATAATTTACATAACTCATATGCTTTATTACTACCGTTGACAAAATTGTTTCATGTTTTCAAAATTAAAAGATCTAGCACAAATAATAAGAATCGATGCTTTCCTCTTTGAAGGACCATTCTTTTACTTTTATTGTTGAGTCAGCTTTACCTATCTCCCTCCACCTTAAGAAGCAAACACTTGTGTGGAATGAGCATTGATTCCTACATACTTGCATATTGCACTTGTTATATTACTTTATGTTGACAATATCCATGAGATATACTATAAGTTGAAAGCAACCGCTGAAACTTAATCTTCCTTTTGTGTTGCTTCAACACCTTTACTTTGATTTATTGCTTTATGAGTTAACCTCTATGCAAGACTTATTGATGCTTTTTTTTGAAGTACTATTCATGAAAAGTCTTTTGCTATATGATTCACTTGTTTACTCATGTCATTACTTTTGTTTTGATTGCTGCTCGCTAGATTCATTACATATGTTTACAAATAGTATGATCAAGATTATGATGGTACAGTCACTTCGTAAATTATCTTTGTTATCGTTTACTTGCTCCTGGACGAGCAGAACTAAGCTGGGGATGCCGATACGTCTCCAACGATCGATAATTTCTTATGTTCCATGCTACTTTATTGATGATACCCACATGTTTTATGCACATTATATGTCATATTTAGCGCATTTTCCTGAACTAACCTATTAACAAGATGCCTAAGAGCCGGTTGCCTGTTTTCTGCCTTTTTTGGTTTCAAAAATCCCAGTAAGGAAATATCTTTAATTGGACTTAAATCACCGCCTTGTCCTATTTTTTGTACCTGAGTCTTAAGACCGAAGAGGGAAGGAAGTGGGTCCACGAGGTGGCCACACCATATGGCGTCGCGGCCGGCCCCGGCCGCGCCGGCCTCGTGGTGTGGGCCCCCGCGCCGCCTCTTGACCTGCCCTTTCGCCTACTTAAAGCCCCCGCCGCAACCCCCAGACCGAGCCCGATACGGAAAACCTTCCCGAGACGTCGCCGCCGCGAATCCCATCTCTGGGATTCAGGAGATCGCGCACCCTACTGGAGAGGGGATTCATCTCCCCCAGGACTCTCTTCACCGCCATGGTCGCTCCGGAGTGATGAGTGAGAAGTTCACCCCGGACCATGGGTCCATAGCGTAGCTAGATGGTCGCCTTCTCATGTGCTTCATTGCTGGATCTTGTGAGCTGCCTAACATGATCAAGATCATCTATCCTCTGTACTATATGTTGTGTTTGCTCGATCCGATGGATAGAGAATACTATGTTATGGTGATTATCAATCTATTGTTTATGTGTTGTTTATGATCTTGCATGCTCTCCGTTATTAGTAGGCTCTGGCCAAGTTTTGTACTCTTAACTCCAAGAGGGAGTATTTATGCTCGATAGTGGGTTCATGCCTTCATTGATACCGGACAGCATGTAAAGTTCTAAGGTTGTATGTGTCATGCTACAGGAGCAAAAACATCGATTCTAAGGTTCATTGATGTAATTGTCGATTACATTACGTACCATATACTTAATGCAATTGTCCTGCTGCTTAGCAACTTAATACCGAATGGGGGTTCGTATGATAACCCGAAGGTGGACTTTATAGATGCAGATTGATGGCGGTCTATGTACTTTGTCGTAATGCCCAATTAAATCTCACTATATTTATCATATCATGTATATGATTGTTATGCCTTTCTCTATTTGTCAATTGCCCGACTGTAATTTGTTCACCCAACATGCTTTTATCTTATGGGAGAGACAATTCTAGTGAACTGTGGACCCTGGCCCTATTCTTTACATAGCATACAATCTACCGTGCAATTGTGTTTCACTGCTTTTCTTGCAAACAATCATCTTCCACTTGATACGCTTAATCCTTTGTTACAAGAAGCCGGTGAGATTGACAACCTCACCGTTTCGTTGGGGCAAAGTACTTTGGTTTTGTTGTGCGGATTCCACGTTGGCGCCGGAATCCCTGGTGTTGCCGCATCACATTTCGCTCACCATCAACCTTCAACGCGTTTCTTCATTCCTCCCTGCTCGATTAAACTGTTTCTTTCTCATAAAAACTTGCCATCGTGCGCATCATACCTTCCTCTTGGGGTTCCCAACGAACGTGTGAGTTACACGCCATCGCTCATTTCTACCCGAGTTTTTATGTGCAAAACAAAAAAAAAACTGCCACATAAAATAAGTCTTTTTGTGAGATATTTTTTGACTTTTTTACACATGCCATAAAATTTTCATTTTTATGAAACTTAACGCGATCACAAAACATGGAGATATATGAGCCAAAAAAATATGTTAAAATTTTAATTTATTTTTGGGTAAAGGGAGCATATGCATCTAGGATAAAAGGTGCATTTCAATGCACTTTATAAGGAGTGAGAGTCCCAAATCTGTATTCCAAAAAGCAATTGTGAGAAAAACGAATAAGGTAACATTTTTAGGTGGAAACCAATTAAAAATTTGAAATACTACTGTAGAGAGACCATTATCTTTTTTAGCGAACAAAGAATGTTAGTTTTCCTAATGGCCATGCTTTCTAGTAGATATAATTTGGGCTTTGGGCCTGCCTTATCTAGGCAGGCTTTCTAGGGTCAGTGTAGCTGAGAGCTCGAACATGCGCAAATCTCTTTTTAAAAGCAACTACACTTACAGGAGTGGTATCAGCAGTGACATCAGCTATGTGCTGACCAATTTTTTCACAAAATTATGAAACAAATCTGATACATAATTGGAATACGAATATTTTGTGAAAACAAACCCTAGTGATGTTAGCAGTGACGTCATTCGTTTTACTTTTTTGTCAGAATGTTTCACAATATTTTCCAGGTATCACTTTAGTTTCACAAAAGTTTAACTTATTTTTTAATTGTTAGTTTATATTAAACAAATGTAAAAATCCACACTGATCTCAAAGTACAGAGTGGATGGTAGATACAGCACTGGTAGGTACCGTTGCCTTTAAATTCACTGCTTTCCTCGAACATGCCTTTTTTTTAAAACTTGGTAGAAGCCTAGAACATGCCAAATCTGCTTGAATCTTTAATGATCTCTAACATCTTGATGCAGAAAACGTCCAATGCTTTCGAAGCTATCAAATTATTTTAAATTATTTCGTGGATTGGATTTCACTAGCCTGATCCCACTGTTATGAAAATACTCGCAGGTCGCAGCTATACATCAGCTTCTTTCCTAGCTCCTATTTTACACACACCAGACAGTGATTTATGCTCTAATCAGTAATCTTCAGAGAGAAGTAACTGCTTTGCTAGTCAAGACAGAGACTCCTGATGCGTCTTCCCTGCCCGAAAATGAAAAGAAAAGATGATAAACAAAGAACATCAAAGATAAATACGACGTCCAATTCCTTATCCTGCCAACTGCTAAATGTCCCATGATAATGGCTTGCAGGGAGACAAAGTTCGGTTTCATTCAGTAAGCCCAGTACGTCTCGTCAATCGCCGCACGAGTCAGATCGTAACCGCCCGGTTTCTCCTGCACCCACAATCCATCGGTTGGTGTGGTATCCCGATCAGTGAGCAAACCGCACCCAAAAACTCGCAGTATTTCCTCCGAGCTTCGCCGGGTTATCTGAATTCAATAAATAGGTTTCGTGGATTCAGCCTTGAATAGCTGCCCTCACTGAGTTTGAGCTTGTTTAGTGCACCGCTCCTCAAAGGCTCAAACCAACTAGATACTTCATCGCCTAGAAACAAATAAGGTGCTGTATTTGCCAGTAAAATGTTGCTACTCCTTTGACACATATTACTTCAGCGACAAGTAATATCAGTCGGAGGAAGTAACTTTTATTGTTGATATGTAAAAATTATGGAGTTATGAATAGTTTTTCGACAACAGTGATTAATGATCTAGAAATTCCTTCTTGTGCTTCAATCTAGAGCTACCTCAAAAAAAAAAAAAAAATAGATAAAAGGCACGCAAGTGCCCAACTTTGAATTAACAAAGCCACCAACGACGAAAACGATACAAAGTGCTGAACCCAGCTTACATATCGAACCACACACCCACACGAATTACCAAAGAAGCTACAACCGGAAGCGCGACCAACATGCTCAACCAAAACGCCTACGAGAACTCGGAGCAGAGCTGGAAGCTACAGCGGGCCGGAGCTCACTCAAGAGCGAGCCATCGAACACGCGAGCCGTCGACAGAACCCCTCCGTCGTAGAAACGCCACCGGAAGCCGACCAACACCAGGGACCAACCCACGTTGCTCACAGACCGAAAAGCAGTACCAAGGTAACTCGACAAGGGAAGGGCACAGAGCAAACCTTGCCGAAGATCGCCGAAGAATCACCTCCGTCACAACCATCAGAGAGCCTCGTGCTGTGGGCTCCAAGATGGTGTCTTCAAGAAGAGCACGACACCGGTGTGCCGCCACCGCCCGATCCCAGGATCTTGGGTTTTCACCCGGAGGAAGTAGAGGGATGGAGACTAGCCTCACGGCGCCTTCAAAAAGGGAACGCCGTCCGCGGACGTCGCCACCGTGGCCCAAGGGGCAAAGGTTTCCCTTTGGCAAAGTCACCACCATCTACACCCCACAACACTCAACTCGCCGACCACCACGCCACCCTCACGGCCGTGGTCACCAACCAGCACCAGAGTCATTGGCTCGCCCGCCAACCAACATGACTCCCACCTTCCAGGTCCGCCGCCCCGGCGTCCCAGCTCAGAGCTCAACGGAGAATAGACGGGAACGAGTAGAACCCGCACGTGTACCCCGACCCCCCACCAAGATCAACTCGACTGAGAGCACCTCCGAGTCTGAGACCAACAACCCCCTGACACGAGATACGGTATCGCTAGACGGCATGGTTTGCATGGCACGAAGCCCCGGCTCGTCTGTAGGCAGCCAAACACCCTCTCCAACACCCCCTCACCACCACCTAGCAGCACCTACCACGCAAGCTTGCACAGCAAAACAAAGACCACCTTGTACACGCCCACCGAATCGGAGATCCCGTCCAAATCGAGCTGGATCTAGGCTCGCGAGGGCCCGGCCCCCGCCCGGCCCGAGGCACCGCATCCTGCCGGGAGATGCAGGGTCGCCGCCGGCCAAGAGGGCCAAAGACGCGCCATCAAGCCTTCCCAGATCGACCTCGCGAGCCCGTCGAGAGAGGAGCTCGCGCTGCCCGTACCTGCAGCCGCCGGAGCCGCCGCCGCCACGAGCACACACCCGCCGCGAAGCCACCGCACCGTCGCCGCAGCGACCGCACCGCCGCGCCCAATGCCCAGCGAGGCGCCTCCGCCGGCCGTCGCGGCCCGCACCGCCACCACCACACGAAGGAGAAGGATTTGGCCTCACCGCCGCCGACGCACCCGAGCTTCGCCCGGGCGGCGCCTTCCGGCGGCGGCGAGGAGGAATGGAGAGGAGGGAGGGGCTAGAGAGGGGCCGCTCGTGAGAGCGACGCGGGAGCTAGGTTTTTCCCATGTCCAGCCTCAGCTACCTCAAAAATCAATGAGCCCTTCTCTCCAAAATCAAATCTTCCTGGAGGCAGACAGACAGGTGTGAAGGTGTACCACCACTAGAAATCATCTGAAAGCCTCAACCGATTCAGCACTTCAGTTTGCTTAGGCGGCGGCCCTTCTTCTTCTCCGGGACTCGAGCTGCACCCATCCGAATTAGTTGGCCCGTCACTACAAGCGCGACCAAACTGCCGAGGTGTAGTTCACGTCGAACTCCACCAATGCATACACTACCAGCACACACTACCACCATTCCTCTCCTCCTACTACTAGTAATCTAGTATCACCACCACCTGCTGGCCGGCGCCTCCATGTATTCTTGCCTTGCACATCTCGGCAATCAACCTGCTGTTAGGCTCGATTTGTAGTAACATTTGTTTATACCCACCCTGGTCGTAAGGAAGTGTGGCGTCAATTCGATCGGGTCTTTTCATGCTTGTTACCTGACACAAGTTTACCAATGAATAAGCCGAGGCGGGAGCTTGGGCTACGGCGGTGGCTGGTGGTTCCGTGGGTCCTCGCGGTTGTGGTAGCTGGCGTGGCGACGGCGGACTTGTCGGAGTCGGAGCTGGAGGCGTTCCGCGACGAGCGGGGCGGGCTGGTGGCGCTGCGGGACGGGCTGCGCTCGGCCAAGGACCTGCACTCCAACTGGACGGGCCCGCCGTGCCACGGTGGGCGCAGCCGGTGGTACGGCGTGTCCTGCGACGACGACGGCCGCGTGGTGAGCCTCGCGCTCGACGCGATCCAGCTCACGGGCACGCTCCCGACAGGCGCGCTACGCGGCCTCGCGCGGCTCGCCGCGCTCAGCCTGCGCGACAACGCCATCCACGGCAAGCTCCCAGAGCTCGCCGGGCTGGACCGTCTCCGCGTCGTCGACCTGTCGAGCAACCGCTTCTCGGGCCCCATCCCGCGCCGGTACGCGGCGGCGCTGCCCGCGCTCACGCGGCTCGAGCTCCAGGACAACCTGCTCAACGGCACCGTGCCGGCGTTCGCGCAGAGCGAGCTCATCGTCTTCAACGTGTCGTACAACTTCCTCCAGGGCAAAGTCCCAGACACGCACGCGCTGCGCCGGTTCCCCGCGAGCGCGTTCGGCCACAATCTCAAGCTCTGCGGCGATGCCGTGAACGCCGCGTGCCGGTCCCGGTCGCCGTCTGCCGGCAGCCGCGACGGTCCAGTGGTCAGGCCGGATGACGAGTCCGGCGGGCGGCCCACGCGCCAATCCAGGAGGTTCAAGCTGGCGGCGTGGAGCGTCGTGGCGATCGCCCTCATCGCCGCAATGGTGCCATTCGCTGCCGTCCTCATCTTCCTGCATCAGACCAAGAAGAGCCGCGAAGTCCGTCTCGGCGGCCGAGCCGCACCGGCAGGAGGAGCAGCGGACATCAAGGACAAGGTTGAGGAAGGTAAGAAGAGCGGCAGCGGCAGCAGTGGCCGGGACGCGCAGGCGCAACTGCAGTTCTTCCGCGCGGACAAGGCGGCCGGGTTCGACCTCGACGACCTGTTCCGGTCGACGGCGGAGATGCTCGGCAAGGGCCGGCTGGGGATCACCTACCGCGTCACGCTCGAGGCCTGCGTCCCCCCCGTGGTGGTCGTGAAGCGGCTGCGCAACATGGGGAACGTGCCGCGCAAGGACTTCGCGCACACCATGCAGGTGCTGGGCAAGCTCCGGCACGAGAACGTGGCCGAGGTCGTCGCGTGCTACCACTCCAAGGAGGAGAAGCTGGTCGTCTACGAGCACATCCCAGGGTGCAGCCTCTTCCAGCTCCTGCACGGTACGTCGCCGCTCGCCCAGTTATAACATGTACTCCGTGGTGACGACTGATCGTGCTCTGCTTTGATTGTTCCGTGCGCGCAGAAAACAGAGGGGATGGCAGGATCCCGCTGCCGTGGCCGGCGAGGCTGTCGATCGCGAAGGGCATGGCGCGCGGGCTGGCGTACCTCCACCGGTCGCTGCCGTTCTTCCACCGCCCGGCGCACGGCAACCTCAAGTCGTCGAACGTGATCATCTTCTCGCCACACAGTGGCAAGCACCTGCATCAGCACCTGGTGCCGAAGCTCACGGACTATGGCTTCCTCCCGCTGCTCCCGCACCACGCGCACCGGCTGGCGGCGGCCAAGTGCCCGGAGTACACTCGTGGCAAGCGGCCGTCGTCCCGCGCCGACGTGTTCTGCCTCGGCCTCGTGCTGCTGGAGGTGGTGACGGGCAAGGTGCCCGTGGACGAGGCCGACGGCGACCTGGCCGGGTGGGCACGGCTGGCGCTGAGCCATGAGTGGTCAACGGACATATTCGACGTAGAGATAGTCGGAGAGCTGGACCGGCACGAGGACATGCTGAGGCTCACGGAAGTCGCGCTGCTGTGCGCCGCCGTAGAACCCGACAGGCGGCCCAAGATGCCCGACGTCGTCAGGATGATCGATCACATCGGCACCGCCGCGGACGAGGAAGGCAGGTGGGAGCTCGCCGTATGCTGATCCTGAGCTGTATGCGCGTGAAAATTTGTGCTTCCGCTCGACACGATCTCTGTTTTTTTTTTCTTTTTTGTAAGGCTAGTTTCACACAAATGTTGTATCGTTAAGGAGAATTTGTAAAAGAAAGCTTTGGGTTCGTAAATCCAATTACAAGAAGAGTATTTGAATTAAAATAATACCTACCTAGTTCACGAGCCACTACGATTTTGTATCTCTCCCACAATGAATAAACTCGACTTTTCAAATATTTCCAGCTTTGGTTATTAAACACGATCACTTTGTTCTCATTCCCGTATCTTATGTGACGTGTTTTATTTTATTATTTCAAAGAAGTACCGCTCAACTATTTTGTTAAGGTTGGATTCTAGTATTGAATCGCAGCCAACTCTCCTCAGCAAAAAGGTGCCAGTGTTAGATATTTTGAAAATGGTATTTTTACGTATTTTTCGCAAGCATCTTGTTGTTGCATTTCATTCTTGTATCGTGTTTTACTTTCTTATTTCAATGTAGTATCGTCATACCAATTTTTTAACAATTAATACCAAAGATATTTATAGTACCAAATAGTACATGATAGATACACATGAGTTGTATCCGGCGACTACAAAATAAAGTCTAAAAGAAACGATTAAAACTTCAAGTTCTTCAAGCTCTTTTTTATTTCTTTTATGATACAATTTTATACTTCTCTGAAAGTACCACCCTACTATTTCATTAAGGTTGAGTTCTAATATTAAATTGTAACCAAATCTCGGCAATAAAACATGCCGGTGTTAGGTACACTAGTTTAAATATACAACAAATTAGTCTTCAATGCATTTTCGGAACATCATAGGAACAACTGCCTTAGACGTTAAAACGGTATCATCAAAATTATCCTAGCAAACTTGTGTGTACAACTATGTGTCAAGAAAACCGTTAGTATGAAAATAATTTTTTGCATTGTTAAACAATTATCATGCATGTGGAATAGTTTCCATGAAAGAGAGTTGCACTGTATTTTTTTTGTTGTTGGAACAAGCAAAATATGAAGCACAAATGTACAAATAAAATTTTGGTTGTGAGTCGGGTTCTTTGCCTCTTAGATACCTTGGGTTCATATCCATTGCAGAAAACTTCGAAAGATGGTACCCCATAGAGAGCCACTTCGGAAGGAACCTGTAATGTTGGATTGGTGCTTTTATATGGAGATCAACTTGTTCTTATCTACTATGTCATGACCAGTTTATGTGTGTTTATGTTATCATTTCTCGAAATACCCAAAGGGATATTAAAATGTCTAATTCCCACAAAGCAATGATAAAAATATAGGCTAAGAAAATTGAATAGAATTTTTAGAAAGATCAGAGAGGTCCAGAAATAGAGGTACCCAAACATATGAACAAGTGTTTAATCAACATTGGATGTTTAAGTTACCTAATGAAGAGTGTGTGTGGCAAGAGTTACTACAAAATAAATACTTGTCTAGAAGAATACGTTGTCTCGGGTGCACCAAAGCTAACTCGCTCTACATTTTGGAAGTACCTTGAGGCTTAATTGTGGTTTCTCAGCGTTGTATTCTAGATAATTTTCTTATGGCAGACCCTAGAAAATTCAAATGTGTGGTATTGAGCCCCTTAATGAGCCTAGTTATATGCATGTTTGATTTTTGAGGGCCCGTGCTATGCTGAAATGGCACTAGTGAGTCTGTCTCGAACACTAAAAACACCGACTCCAGGGAAGAACGGTCATTCTAGACAAACCATTAGGAAAATGAATTATAAAAAAGATTGATTTCTTAAACGAGACGCCACGGTGCATTTTGGTTCTAATAGTTTGTAGTACTCCCTCCGTTCCAAAAAAAGCTACTCAACTTTTTCTAGATATAGATACATCTTTAACTAAAACATGTCTATATACATTCGTATCTAGATAAAGTTGAACAACTATTCTAGGGACGGAGTAAGTATTTCTTTTCCTCAAATTTTCAGTTCAGACCACAATTGCCTCATAAGTGAAGGATATAATCAAAATCTGATTCAAAAATCTTCTAGGAATTATAAAATCAATTAAATCCACTGATAATATCAAAAACGGTCTTGGGTGAGACAAAACTAACAAAGAAAAATTCAGACAATATTATTGTGTTGCTTCACTGACTTTTCTGGCAGTTAGAAAATATAAAACCATTTTAATCAATTTTTTTGAAAACTCTAGTCGGTAATATCGTTTTTCATGAATTATTCTTGTTGGTGAAATTGAACAAGATATCACTAGGGTGTGTCTCGAGTGAGGTGGTTAAATAAAAAAAAATTAACCATTAGTAGGGGCATGTATGTCAGTCAGCCTTACGTAGGCCATTGTACACTATTAGAGAATTGACACAATCATGTTTCTTTGAGTAGATTAGGCCGTCTCGATGGAGCACGGCTCAATCTTATGTTAAGAGAGCATCGAAGGGGTTGAGCATGAACTCCAGGCCCAACAAGGATTCCGGGACGTAGTCAAGGTTCCAAACAACTTTAGTCTGAGTCAAATAAGGGTTCTAGGATTCAAGAGTAGAGTCTGAGTTGGACCTCTAGCCCTCTCCCCTTCTTGTATTGATGTATAAAGTAAATGATCCTCCACCACCTTGGGGGGTTTACGTAGTGAAGGGGTCATTGAAAATGACCAAAGTTACCATTCATGGTGGTAGGTAGGAGAGTATACTTGTAAGGCTTGGTCCATAGTCGATGAGGGATGTGGATGAGAGAGAAGATGGTCCATGGTCCATGGTGGACTAGTCCAATTAGGATTTGACCTAATGGGTTTCTTGCTTCGTGGATTTCACCTTTAACCTTGTCTTTTATCACTTGTCTTGATCATTAACCCGTTAACCGTGCCATGACCGATGTATACCTTGTTGACCAATATTGGATTTAATTTGCTTAACTTTTGTATATGTATGTGCATAGCTAGCAGGCTTGGGGTCCCATTTAGGAGGACCTTACCCATTTCTACAACGGTGCTATGGGTAGGGCTGTTACCAAGGTGGGTTGACCTTAAAATCATGAATATTCATATATGATAGGATATTTTGGGACCATTTTAAAAAATCAAGTTTACAATGTTTCTTAGAAAATAATACAAGCAAGGAATTCATGCAAGGGATTTTTATTTTTTTATATTTCTTTTACTTTTTAAGATGATCAAAATTGCCCGCACATCTTTCTACATCAACATCTTGAATATTTCAAAACACAACTCTTCCACAAGATTCTAATTTGATACATTAAAACCATATTCATGTAGGAGTGCAAATTTAGAAAATATCACAAATTGAAAATTGGGGCCATCATTAATCACCACTTTATTGTAGAAAATACTTGACAAATATAGAAATGGACATACAAAGCATAATATTCATGTGAAATAAAAAATCCTAAACAATACATGATTAATTTTATGTTCTACATCAAGTTTGAACTCCTAAACAGTTCAAAGCACTTCAACTTGCGGGAAATACAATCAAAAGCTTCGGACAACATGATCATAGAACACATTGGCGCAACACACCAACTAGCAGTACACTACATAGTGAAAAATCTACGGACAAAGAGGATTTCACGACGGCCAAGACCTTTTGGGGCTTTTTTCCGAAAAGTCCAATCTATTGAGAAACCTCAACAACATTACAAATAATTCCAAAAATAAAAATTACAAACAGGTTCTTGAACCACCTAGCGACAAGTCTCGTTGAGTCAAGGCACGCGGCCGCACCCAAATAGCACCGGGTCTGTAGTTTCCTGACATAGTTATCCCTGGAGGTTTTCTTTGTTGGTGATTATGGACGTGCCTTGGAGTTTAAAAGCGCCAGGCCCGTGTGTCATGTTGTAGTGGTGTTGTTTTGACTAACGGATGTAGTAGTAATATACTCAGTCTATCAGGTAGGGCACTGAAAATGTGTGAAGAACTTCGTGAGTAAAACTAGTCAGAGTGTAGACTAACATGCACATCTACGTTCATAGTGGATAGTACCATATGTGAGGTAACATAAAAGGTCATATTTATAACTTTGTAGAGTCTTTTTTTTTTCTTCGGATGTGTGAGGTTATGATAACTAGCTAGTTACCACAATCCTCTCTTTTCTCAATTAATGGGATATCATATCATCAAAATTCTTAGTTGGAAGTATATGTAGTTCTATACTACTAAAAGGTTAGACATCTTTTGTAGGATAGATGAAGTTTTTTTTATAAAGAGTGTTTTATTATTTAAAAGGTTTAACCATTACAGCCAACATCTGCATAACTAGAATGCACACAGCCGAACCAAGCCCAAAGTACAAACTAAAAAAAGCAAAATACATATCAATAACGATAATTGTAAGACGCCTAAGGTGATTAAGGACATATCCGAAGATTATGATGGCCTCCATGTTGGGTAAAAGTATCCATCGCCACGTCCTCCAACCGTGTAGACACCTCCCTAAACAGGTCGCCTTAGAGATGATCATAAATGAAGTGTACTGGTGCACCGGTAGATAAGCTGCATCGTAAAAGAGGTTCTATTATTGAACACCTTTTCGTTTCTACATGGCCGTAGCAACCAAATAACAGTAAGTGCTCCTACCCTAAGGATAATTCTAAACTTGTGATCAATACCATGTAGTCAATT